>JBAMMX010000021.1:7272746-7534398 GCA_037126225.1 Dillenia turbinata | reverse complement strand
GCATGGGCCTTAGGGCTGACCTATCGGATGTGATTATGAGACAGCCGTCCCATCAGTAGTGATGGCATGAGGCGAGGATCACGATTGTAACCACCATGGCAGTTTCAACCGCGATGAAAGTTGTAGTCAAGGTTTAAAGATCTGAATTGGGAGCACTGTAGAATCCCATCAAAGCCTTGCCTGGGGTGGCAATGGCTTCATCCAAAATTGGTAGATTGTAACCACACCCACTAACACCGTCAGTGAGTAAGGTTGCCACCACAACAACAGTTATCTGCTATGGTGGAATGGGCAATTAAGTTGAGATCCAAAATGGGAGTTATAGGGAACCACCCCATGTTGAGAGCAGTGAAGTGGTGGCTGCGTGGCCAATGCACCTATGGGCATTGGCGGATCACAGCTAGAGCCACCACCACCGACTGTAGGGTGGGGTAAAGTGGTGGCTTCAATTGTCGTGACCACAACAGTTTTATCTTATGGTGGAGGCGAAAATCGAGGCACTATGGCCTCATCATTGAAAGATAAAACTCTCTTGTGAGCGAAGGCGAGTCTCTGCCATTCGACGGTATTAAGGGGTCATGGTTGAGAGCCCACGGTATAATTTACTGTGATGACAACCATAGCCATGGTGAGAGAGGGGCTTGAAGCTGTAACTATTTTCCATTTTTAGTTCATAGTAAGAATTAATTAACAATTAGTCGACACATTAGTTATTTCATTCAGATTTTGTTGGTGAAGTTAAATTAATGTTGATCAAAATATAAGTGGCCCACCATTACATTATAATTTGGTAAACCAGCTAACATTGAGTTATTTAATTCAAATTTAGTAGGTAAAGTTAAATTAAGGTCAATAAAAATATTAGTGGGTCCGTTTTATTTTGGTAAACCAACAAACATTGAGTTATTTAATTAAAGTTAAATTAACATCAATAAAAATATTAGTGTGATACGATAAAGTGGTAATGGATGAATATCGACTACTTGCATTTGGCAATGAATATTGAGATGGAGATTATTCTCCAAATGAGGGCTAGAACCCTGTGGTTGTGTCTGAATACGGTAAAACTCATATCATACAAGTGGATCTATAAGATAAAGAGAGGAATGAACATGTAAAATTAATACTTCAAAGGCATGATTGGTGCTAAAGGTAATTTATCATTAAACCTTTTCATTGTTGAAAATAAATTGGTTGTTATATTCTCACAAACTTCTCCCTACAACAATCAAAACAGAGAGATAGAATTATAGAGAACTTATGTAAAAAAGGTTGTAGAACTAGAGATATTGAGTTGGGAAAGATGTAAATTTTATTGACTGTCAAACCAATTTTAAATATAAATCAAATAATCTAGAAATCCTACAATTCAGAAACCACAATAACCACTAAACCAACATCTCCTATAAATTAGGATCATAAACTCACAATGCTCTAAATTAGGATTCACATCTAAGTACAATTTAACTAAGTAAAAATAACAAGAGCTTAACCAATTTCAGCATTATTCTCTAACACTCTCCCATAATGCTAAAATTCACAAACCCTGACATATTTCTCAAATATTTAAACTTCTCACATGGAAGAGCCTTTGCGAATAAATCAGCCAATTGCTCAATGGTGTTACAATAAGCCATCTTTATACCCCCTTCAGTCACCAATTCCCTTATAAAATGATGTTGAGTCTCAATATGTCTTGAATGGCTATGATACATAGGATTTATTATCATAGCAATGGTGGACTAATTGTCACAAAAAAATGGTTGTTCCATGCTATTATTTTTGCCCCACATCAGCTAGTATTTGCCTTAACCATATTGCTTGCGTCGTTAAGTCAGCAAACATATTCAACTTGAGAAGAGGATAGGGCAGTAGATGATTGCTTCTTTGAACTCTAACATATTGCACCTGAACCTAGATTAAAGACATATTCAGATGTACTCTTTCGATCATCAAGAGGACACCTTGATCAATCATCTCAAACTCATTAATCATCATCCTTTTAAAATCTTCCATCAAAGCAATACTATTTGTTGTGTAAATTAAATCATCAACATAGAGGCAGATGATGATTACTTTAGTATCTCCGGCATTAATATATAGATTTGGCTTGCTAGAACTTTTCTTCAATCCAACCTTACTGAAATATCCATCAATAAGTGAGTACCATGCCTTGGTGCTTATTTGAGATCGTATAAGGCTTTCTTAAGCTGATAAACCTTCTTTTCCCCTTTGACTTCATAACCTGCTGGTTGCACTATAAACACTTCCTCATCCAAAACACCATTTAAAAAAGCTAATTTTACATCAAATTGATCGATATTCCATTTACAGTGAGCTATAATAGCCAAAACAATTCTAATAGTGTCAAATCTAGCTAATATAGCAAAAGTTTCATTTAAATTGATACCTTCATGCTGCATGTAACCTCTAGCAACCAGTCGTGCTTTGTATTTTTGTACTGAACCATCAGGTCTACATTTGATTTTGTAGACCCACTTAAGCCCACTGTTTCCTTGCCATTTGGTAGTTCAACAAGCTCCCTAGTGTTATGTTGCTCCAAAGCTTTGATTTCTTCATCCATAGCTATACACCATTCCTTTATTTGAACATCATCTTCAAAACAAGTTGGCTCTCGAACTGATGCAAATTAAGACCTTTCGGCTTGATCATAAATCTCATTCAATGAATGCCACTTTCTTGGAGAAGTTGATGAAGAACTTGAAGTGAAGATTGGAGTGGAAGGTGCAGAGCTTTTAGAAGTTGCTGGAGAGAAAGAACTCGATGGAGTTGATGGCAATGAGAAAGAATTAGAGGCACCATTGTCTGCTTTTTCAACTAGAAATAATTCACTACTCTCTTGGAACAAATTTGGATAGTTGTCCTTGTTAGTCCAATTCCATACACTTTTCTCGTCAAATATAACATCACAACTAGCAATACGTTTATTAGTTATGGGATTATAAAATCTATATCCTTTTGTTTTAATACTATAACCAACAAATATGCACTTAACACTATTATCATCAAACTTATGTCTCTTTTGAGAAGGGATATGAACATAAGATATGCCCCAAAAACTTTGAGATGTGATACTTTTAGTTTCCATTCATGCCAAGCTTCAAAAGGTGTTCGATTATGCTGTGCAATTATTGGACTTCGATTGAGAATATAGACTGTTGTGTGAATTGCTTCTGCCAAAAAATACTTGGGTAAGCCCTTTGCTTTAAGCAAGCTTTTCGCTATCTCCACAAGACTTCGATTCTTTCTCTCCGCTATGCTGTTTTGTTATGGTATGTAGCTTGTTGTTAATTACCTCAAAACACCAGATTTTGCACTAAAATTATGAAATTCAGTTGAGAGAAATTCGTCACCATGATTTGTCCTCAAGATCTTTATGAAATGCCCACTTTGCTTGTCAACACAACTCTTGAACTTCTTAAAAATAGGTAGTGTTTCAAATTTTTTTTAGCAAAATAAACCTATGTGAACATGTTATAGTCATCAACAAACACAATAAAATAAATATTATTGTTAAGTGAATAACTTCTCATGGATCCACAAATGTCAGCTTGTACCAATTCAACGGACCCTGATGCTCGTCTTGCTTTGCCCCTAGGAAAAGTCTTCCGATGTTGTTTCCCTAAAACAAAAATTTCACTAATTTCTCTAACATGTTGGATTTAAGGCATTCCAACTACCAAATTATTGTTGGACAATTATTTTGAACTTCTAAAATTTCAGTGTCCATACCTATGATGCCACAACCAATTTTTATCTTCTAATGAAGCTTTGAAAGCATATTGTTCTTCATCAAATTACAGAGAAAATATGTTATTTTCAGTCATTGGCACCTTGAACAATAGTTTTTTCTTGCTTTTGTCAGAAAAAAACTACACAGGATAAGTTCTAAAAAACAAGTGAGTAGCTTACTCTCACAAATTGACACACACTTAATAAATTTGAGTTCAAATAAGAGAAATGAAGGACACTTTAAATATATTTGCTATCACTTGATGGTTTTCTCACATTACCCTTTCCATGCGATTCACAAATAGTGTCATCTCCCATTGTCAATTTGGTTCGCACCGATTCATCCAAATTTATAAAAGCTTCATGATTTGCTATCATATGATTGTTACAACCACGGTCATGTACCAAATATTTAGCAAGTGCATGGTAGCAGAATAGCAATCCATAAACAAACTCTCACTTTCATTGGTTGCCTCTTGCTCAACAAACTTGGCATGCTTTTCTTTCAACCTGCAATACTTTTTAATATGACCAAATTTATTACAATAATAGCACTGAAACTTAGAAAGGTTCACCAGTCTTCTCCCTATTTTCCTGATTTTGATTTCGACTACCAAAATGTCCTTACCTCTATTTTTACAATGAGATTAACTCATCCACTAATCCCTTGTCGGCTTTTCCTGACTCAGTGTTGTTCCTGATTAACCACACTTAATAAATTTGAGTTCAAATGAGAGAAATAAGGACACTTTAAATATATTTGCTATCACTTGATGGTTTTCTCACATTACCCTTTCCATGCGATTCACAAATAGTGTCATCTCCCATTGTCAATTTGGTTCGCACCGATTCATCCAAATTTATAAAAGCTTCATGATTTGCTATCATATGATTGTTACAACCACGGTCATGTACCAAATATTTAGCAAGTGCATGGTAGCAGAATAGCAATCCATAAACAAACTCTCACTTTCATTGGTTGCCTCTTGCTCAACAAACTTGGCATGCTTTTCTTTCAAACTGCAATACTTTTTAATATGACCAAATTTATTACAATAATAGCACTGAAACTTAGAAAGGTTCACCAGTCTTCTCCCTATTTTCCTGATTTTGATTTCGACTACCAAAATGTCCTCCGCCTCTGCCACCTCTATTTTTACAATGAGATTAACCACCACGATCCCTTTGGCCGCTTGACTCAGTTTTCCTGACTCAGTGTTGTTCCTGATTAACCACACTTAATAAATTTGAGTTCAAATGAGAGAAATGAAGGACACTTTAAATATATTTGCTATCACTTGATAGTTTTCTCACATTACCCTTTCCATGCGATTCACAAATAGTGTCATCTCCCATTGTCAATTTGGTTCACACCGATTCATCCAAATTGATAAAAGCTTCATGATTTGCTATCATATGATTGTTACAACCACGGTCATGTACCAAATATTTAGCAAGTGCATGGTAGCAGAATAGCAATCCATAAACAAACTCTCACTTTCATTGGTTGCCTTTTGCTCAACAGACTTGGCATGCTTTTCTTTCAACCTGCAATACTTTTTAATATGACCAAATTTTTTACAATAATAGCACTGAAACTTAGAAAACTTCACCAGTCTTCTCCCTATTTTCCTGATTTTGATTTCGACTACCAAAATGTTCTCCGCCTCTGCCACCTCTATTTTTACAATGAGATTAACCACCACGATCCCTTTGGCCGCTTTTCCGGTTTTTGTTGCTTGACTCATTGTTTTTGGAATTCCCTTTGGACAGCTGTCACTTTGTGTAAAATATATTCTCCACTACACCTTGATCATCATACCGCTTCAGTCTATCTTTATGAGATTATAAGGGCCCTAACAACTCATTAATAGTCAGTTTACTTACGACATTTGCTTCTTTTATGGCAGCCACTATGTGCTCATACTTCTTGAGCAAACTTCTCAAAATCTTTTCTACAACCTTTTGTTTAAACACATTCTCTACATACTTTCGCATTTGATTAACTATCTCTGATAGCTTAGTAGAGTAAGTATCAAAAGATTCTCCATTTTTCATATAAGAACTCTCAAAATTTCATCGAAGAGTTTGCAACTTGATGGTCTACACCCTTGAAGTTCCCTGATAACGTTTTTGAAGGATGCCTCATGCTTCCTTCGACTTAGTGGTTGCTTCGATGTAGGGAAAATGGCTTTATCCACAGCTTGTTGAATGAAGAAAAGAGCTTTTGCATCTTTCTTTTGGTGATGTTTATGAACCTCAGCCAAAACTCCCGCTTTAGTATATCCATTCTCTACCAGCTCCCATGGTCTTGGGAGATAAAGAGAGTTTTCATTTTGGTGCTAGCCTCATATCCATTACCTTTAAGAATAGGAATGAAAGTAATTGATGGATTGATACCAACGTTGTTATTGCTAGTCATCGGAACTTTGCTGGCACTCTAATACTAGATGTTAAAAATAAATTGACTGTTATATTCTCTAAAGTTTCTCTCTACAGCAATAAAAACAGAGAGGTAGAATCAAAGAGGAATTATGTGAAAAAAGGTTGTAGGCACCAGAGATATTGAGTTGGGAAAGACATGCATTTTATTGACTGCTAAACCAACATTAAATACAAATCAAATAAACTAGAAATCCTACAATTCAGAAACCACAAAACCAACATCTCCTATAAATTAGGATCATAAACCCACAATACTCTAAATTAGAATCCACATCTAGCTACAATTTAACTAAGTAAAAATAATAAGATACTAATTAATTTCAGCATTATTCTCTAACATTCACGTTATTAAATCGCTTGAGTGAGTTAGTAGTCATGTAGGTCGCTAACTTAGCCCTAACTGTGAGAATATTTGAAGATTCAAGCCCCAACTTTATGCCACCATGATTACTAAAACAACCATAATTTTTTAGTTCGTAGCCCTCGGCCACTTAGCGCTGACGAACCATTCCCCACCACTAAGGTTGCCTCTCTTAGTCTCTGGTAGATGGAGAGATGCTGCCATGGCTATAACCACCACGACGATAAAAAAATGTCATAGGGCTTACATCCATGGCCCCATGATATCGTCAGATGGGAGAGACTCGCCTCTCACGAGCTTTTCCTCATAGAGGAATGGCAAGACCATAGCGCCTTGATTTTTACCTTACCAAAATGGAAAACCACCATGGTGGTAAAAATTGAGGCTACCGCTCCATCTCGCTATCGATGGTGGTGGCTCTGCTTGTGATTTTCCAATGAATGCGAAGGTGTATTTGGCCCGTAGCCATTACCCCTACATTGGGGTGGTTTTTTAAAAGCCCAACTTTAAATATCTGAACTCGATTTTTCCTTTCCACTCTATTAGATATGGCAATCAGTTCCTTCGTCCTTCCTTGCTGCTAGTGGTGACGAGTTTGGTTACAATCTGTCAATTTTGGTTGCAGCTATCGCAACCCTCAACAGCGCTTCAACCATATTGTACAGCTCCCATATCTTTCAAATCAAATATTTGGACTTCGATTGCATTATCCACTATGGCAGAAGCTGCCGCAGTGATCACAATAGTGATCACTACTTCACAACAATACTACTCGAGAAAGAAAGAGAAATGTAAAGAGATAAATAGAGAGACCAAGCGATTGATAGAGGGGAAGAGAGAGAGAGAGAGAGACGAGAGTTGATTTTTTTTTACTCTCAATTTTTTTAAATAAAAAAATAAAATTTTTAATATTTTTATATTACTTTAACAGTAAAAGAAAAATGGATGAGATATGAGAAGGGTAATTTTGCATTTTTCATAATTGACGGGAGATTTTTGTATCTTACAAAAATTTATGAGAATATTGTTACTTGACACTAAATTTAGAGGGTATTTTTATACTTTTCTCAAAGCTTTAATTATAAAATCTCTCTTTCTTATTAAGAATGAGACATATGAAACAAGATGGAATGAAGACATATATCATTCCAAAGACAATTTGACATATTAGAAGATATTCAAAATTTTTTTTTTTTTTTGTTTTTTTCACGTGAAACATTTTTAGAGCATAATGATATTTCTCACTCTTCATGTATCCTCTCATCATTGCCTTATTACAAGAACGAGTTTGGTTGAGGCATTTGATCAAACACTTTGAGAACATGATCCAAAAGACCTTTTGTCATATGTTAATTTTCTTTAACCAAAACCAATGAATATATATTCTTTTTTAAAACCCAAGATTTGCTAGTTTACTATGAAACAATTAAATAAAAAGCATAAATCAATGAAACACCAAATTTAACTAAGCTAATTCAGAATATTTTTGGTATAAACATCAATAACGGACATGAAAAAGATAACTCTCTTTATGAATATGAAGTTTGCAACATTCCAGGGTCAGGCTTGATATTAAAAAGAGAACATTTTTTCGTGTATCCAAGGTTGAGCTCTTCTACAACATTAAACTAGATCACAATGTACATTAATAAACACAATTCCAAAGTGAATTTCATGGGGCAGGAATGAAATTGGAGATGTGAAATATAGCTAGATCATATTTGTTCCTTTTTTATTGTTTTTACTTGATGTTTTCCTGATTGTAAGGAGAGGACTAAATCTATTTCTTAAGTAGGTCAAATATAAACTAACTTTTATTCTAAGCAAATATGATCCTTGATTTGTTAACAATATAGCAATCTTTCTTCATATACAATATGATGAAGAGGAAGTCAGACATGTTGTCTTCTCAATAAAGGGACTCAAAGCCCCTGGTCTAGATGGTCTTTAACCCATCTTTTATCAGAAGCAATGGTCGGTGATTAAGGACTCTCTATGCAAGTTTGTGAATGCTGCCCTTAAGGATGGTTATTTCTATCCTGAGATAGCAAATGCTCACATGTTACTGATCCTAAAAGACACCAAAATAGTGAGTTATTTCATGCCAATTGGCTTGCTTAACACTTCTTACAAGAACCAGGCCTCATCAAAGCAGCTTCCTTCTAGAAAGAGTCACTACATGTAATATAGTAGTAGTTCAAGAAGTCATCCACTCTTTATGTAAGTCTAATAGAAGGAATCGAGATATAGATTTAAAGGTGGACTTAAGGAAGACCTTCTATAAGGTAAGTTGGGAGTACTTGGAGAAGGTGCTAGTGGACATCAATCTTCCCTCTCCCCTGGTTAGACTAATAATGTATGTTGTCACGTGCAGAAGAGTTTCTCTCATCTAGAATGGTAAAGTGTTACCAGCCATAAGGACAGAGTAGGGGTTAAGACAAGGCGACCTCTTGTCCCCATACTTATTTATCTTGGTCATGGAAAGATTGTCTTACATGATACAAAAAGAAGTTAGGAAGGGAAGATGGAATCTCATCAAAACTAGCAGAAACAGTCCCCTAATCTCCAACCTTTCTTCGCGGATCACCTACTATTGTTTGCTAAGGCTGAACGGCTAAACTTAAGTGTCATCTTTAAGCGTCTTAGAGAGTTTTCAACAGAGAGTGAATTGACAATCAATCCTTCCAAGTCAACGATTTGATTCTCTCCTAAGGCCCTTGGACCACCAAGAGCTCTTTAACTGCCTTGAGTAAATTTACCCCTTTGCAGGACCTAAGAAGATACCTAGGAGTCCCAACTATCTTTAAGAGAGTTAAGAGGGAGCACTACAATTATCTAATAGAAAAAGTTCAGAATAAGCTAGCTAATTGAAAGGCCAAAGTGCTAATTGTAGTAGGTAAAAGAGTCCTCATTTAGGCTGTGAACACAACTATTCCCATGTACAATATACGGTTAGCCTGGTTCCCAAGGGAAACTTGCAATAGGTTGGATAGGTTGGGAAGTAGAGAATGAGAAAGGAGGATCCACCTGATCAATAGAGAGACATGATGTATACCTAAACAGATGGGGGTTTAGGGGTGAAAAAGATGTGGGAGCGTAACATGGCCATACTCACTAAATTGGGGTGGTTAATGGCTAAAGGAGAGGAATCCCTATGGTACCAAGTGTTGAAGACCAAGTACCTCAAAAGAAGCAATTTATTAGACTACAGAAACAGGGCTGGTGTTTTCTAAAAGTGGGGAGAGGCATCCTAAATAGCCGAAGCTGTCTTAAAGAGAGTGTCAAGTGGAGAACAGGGAGTGGAACTACCATAAACTTTTGGAAGGAAAAATGGGCGGGGGATCCGAGATTAATTGACTATGTTGTTACCCTTCATCGAAAAGAACTTCCTAAGTTCAAGGTAAAAAACTTCATAGATAACGATGGCCAATGGAAAGAACAAGAGCTTAGGGTCTAGATAATTGAGGACAAAGTGGAGAAAATAAAGGGAATTATGATTCCTAGGAAAGAAGGGGTCAAAGACTCGATGATTTGGAAAACCACCAACAATGGCTCTTTTACAGTAACCAATGCCTACTGGACCTTGCAGGGGCAGCAAGAGAGTGACATTCAGAAAATGGAGGATTGGATATAGGTCTAGAGAGCTAGGAGTCTGGAGAAAGTCAAATTCTTCATTTGGACTGCAGGGTGGGAGAGGTGCATGAACAATGTTGAAAGGAGGAGAGGTTTTGTTGAAGAAGACACATGTCCGTAGTGTGGTGATCTACCAAAAACTTTACTCCATGTGTTCAAAGATTGTCCTGAGACAAAGGCATTCTGGAAGGGTTCTATCTAGGTATTGAGAGGCTAGAGGAATTTTGGGATGGAGAGCTTAAACCTTGGTTAAGGAAGGGTGCTGAGGGAAAGTTTAGGACTCCTAAACTACAAAATTGTTGCTCATTCTTAGCTGCCATCTAGATCTTGTAGAAAAGAAGATGCAAGGTGGCCATTGAAAATGAAAATGAAGTGCATCAAAAAGTGATAATGAGGGCCAACAACATGTGTAGAGATTGATCTGAAGCTTTTGAGAGAAGTTGTAGGGGACGTGTGAACCATATCACTTAGGTGAAATGACAATCCCCTTGTGACGGTTGGGTTAAGCTTAATTTTGACCGTGCTATGTCCCCATAAACTAAAAAAGCTAGTACAAGATGCCTCTTGAGAAGGGAAGATGGGAATTGGCTTAAAGGATACACTATCGACATTGGTTATGCCGATGTCACCTCTGCAGAATTGTGGGATTTGAGAGGGGGGCTACCTTTAGCTAAGGATCTCAACATCAACCACTTGTAAGTGGAGGTTTACTGCCTCTCCTTAGTGCACCTCATGGAAGATGAGGAAAATGAGAATCACCACCTTATCTTGTTGTTCCGGAATGCAGAGACCTTTTGAGGGAGTTAAGAGTGATTCAAATTTCTCACGTCTATAGAGAAGGGATAGAAGTGTTGACCTCTGATTTGACTGAGTTGGGTGGTGCAGCTTTCCCAAGTCTCACTGTCCTCAAGCATCCCGCTCAATGTTTAATCGCTCTGTTGGAAAAATGATCAACTGGGCTTAGGGTCGCTTAGATGTTGTAGGTTGCACTATATTTTCTTTTGTAGCCCCTTTGGGCTTTTGTTTTTGTCCCTTTCCTTATCCAATATGTATATATGAGGAATGATAGGTATAGCCACTTAAGAAAAAAGGAAGCCTGTAGGCAAAACACATCTTCAAAATATTTGAGATAATAAATGGGTTTTGTGACATGATACAAATCAAGTAAAGAGATGACAAATTTAAAAAAAAAAATAACCCTAAATTTAGCATTGGAGTATTAGATTTTATAACCCTAATTATATTATTGTTATCCTAACCCAAAATAACTTGAAGCTAATTTTCATGTTTCATACTCATATTTACTCTTCCAACTAAAGACGCATATAGGTCGTGCTTGAGATAGGCCAAGGAGAATGGTACCTAAATTGAAACAAAAATTAAATTAAATTCAACGACGGTAATTAAGATAAAATTATGCGCTTGAGCCTAAGGAAAACTCATGCCAAACCCGGTTACTCACTAAAGGGATAGGTTAGCACAATTTGAGTCGAGTAGCCTGTACTATTTTATGAAATGTATTATCTATGAGTAAAGGGAGAGTTGAGTTAAAGATTTTAGCATTACTTTATTTTTATTTTATTTCAAAGAAACAATTATAACTTTATTTTACTATCAATAATTAATTATTTTTTATATATTTTATTTTTGATAATTGGATCAATTAGTATCTGAAATTATATTCTGATTAATTCGATCCGAGTTGCAATCGGCCTCTCTTTAGGAGAGAACTCTCTCAATTTAGTTATTTTTATTTTCAAGATTCTAATTCAAATCTTGATAAAGAGATTTAGTATCATTTTTATTAGATCAACTGTCTATTGGTATTAATTATTTTATTATAACATTAATATATATATAAAAGAGTGAATTGAAAATTGAAGACTTTAACATTATAATATTTTATTTTATTTTAAGGAAAAAATTATTTTGATAATTAATTACTTTATCCATTTTCCTCCACTCCACCCACCTTGATATATATATATATACATACACACACACACACACACACTAGTTTTTTTTACCCGCACTAATGCCCAGGGTACCCACAAAAATATGAATTATATTTTTTATCATATAAACATTTATTAAATTTATAATTAACTTGATATTTGAACTAAATTATTATCCAAACTAGCGAAAAATATAATGTATATTAGTGATATAAAAAAAGTCCAACCACTAAAATTTTAAAAAACACCAACAAATAAAGTAAAAAATGGATAATAAGTAGAGCAAAAGGATAATAGAAATAAATGGATGACTATTGGTGGAGCAAAAAAAAAGATGAAAAAACATGTGTTAAAAAAATGAAGGACCAAATAGGAAAAAAATGGTAAAAAAAATAAAAAGGAACAATGACCTAAATAGAAAAAACTGTGATTTAAAAATAAAGAGACGACCATATGTGAGGAAAAAAATAAAAAAGAAAAACCTATATTAAAAAATGACGAAAAACTAAAGTTTTAAAAAAAATTGGATAAAGAAAATGATTTGAATGAACAAGTAGGGAAAAAAAGAGGAAAAATATTTGTCTAATAAAAAAAAATAACTTAAGAAAAAAATTTAGGTAAAAAAATAAAATAAGCAAGGATCTGAATGAAAAAAAAAATATGATTTAAAAATTAAAAAGATGATCATTTGTGAGACTAAAAAACAAAATGAGAAAAACTTATATCTAAAAAAGATATTTAAGAGGAAAAATAGTTAGGTTAAAAAAAAAGAGCAAAAATCCAAATGAAAAAAAAATAAAAAGTTATGATTTAAAGATAATGAGACAACCATCTATATGGTGAAAAAACAAAAGGAAAAATCCTATATTTAAAAAGATGAAGGACCCAAGGAAAAAAAAAAGTAAAAAAGGTGAAAAGTTAAAAAAAATAAATAAAGCGTGGTCTTAAAAAAACAAATGAGCTAAATGAAAAAACAAATATGGTCTCAAAAAGACAAATGATCTAAACGGAAAAAAAAAAGGTCAATAAAAGTGCAAGGTATTAAATGAAAAAAAATAAAAGTGTCGTTAAGAGTTAAAAAAAAAAAAGTGAAAGAACCTTAATAGAAAAAAAAAACATGGTTTGCAGAAGATGAGAGACCCAAACGAAAAAAAAATAGTTCAAAAAAGTGCAAAAGACTTTTACGAAAAAAAAACACAATAGACTCCCACGAGTAAAAAAAAAATGCAAAAGACCTAAACGAAAAAAAAAAAAAGAATATAGCAGAGTTCACAAAAAAAAAGTGAATTAAACTTCAATAAAAAAAATAATAGTGGGATTCCAAAAATATAGAACGACCAAGTAAAGACATTTCCCAAAAAAGAGGATGCGAACAAAAAAAAAAAGAAGTTGCACCCAAAAAAGGAGTAAATAAAAAAAAATAATGGAATACAAAAAATATGGGATGATCAAATAGGGACTTTGGGGAAAAACACATGAATAATAGATGATGTGAATGGAAAAAAAAAAAAAAGGAAGCTAGACAAAACTATGGATGGACCATTTAGGGGCTCCGAAGTAAAGCATATAAACAATAGAGAATCCGAGAGAAGAAAGAAAAAACAAAATTGGATGAAAAAATAAAAAAAAAGGATGCAAATGAAAGGAAAAAAAGATGGCGGGTCCAAAAAAATATGAGGTTACTATTCATGAACAGTAGAGGACTCGAGTGAAAAAAGAAAAAAAAAAAAAAAGCTGAATTAAAAGAAAAAGGATGCAAATGAAAGAAAAAAAAAGGAGGGTGGGTCCAAAATGTAGAGTGTCCATGAACAGTAACCCCAACTCGGACTTTATATAATACTAGTTATTTACTCGTGCTAATGCACGGGATGTCTCTAAAATGTAGATTGTATTTTTTCATTATATAAATATTTTTTAGATCTATAATTAGATTAATATTTAAATTAAAAAAATATATGGTTAAAGAAAAAGTGCAAGAATCTGGACGAGAAAAAAAATGTGATATCAAAAAGATAAAAAATCTAAGCGAAAAAAAAAGAGCGAAAAAAAGGTGCAGGAATCTAAATTTAAAAAAGTGTGATAATGGGTAAAAAAGGGTAAGAATCCATATTCAAAAGGATAATAGGGTAAAAAATTGATTAAGAAATTAGCAAGAATTTGAATGGAAAAATGGAATAAAAAAGAGAATAAAATTAATGTCTAAGAAAGAAAAATGATTTGACACAATAAATTTTAAGTGTCATTAAAAGAATATATATAAAAAAATTAATGTGTTAAAAAATATGTCATTAAAAGAATATATAAATTACATTCCTTTCTTATTATAAGAAACTATAAAAAATTAAGAATATAAAATATTAAGAAGAATATAAAATTAAAAAAAAAATTTTAAAAATTCATTAAAATATAAAAAAAGAAGATAAAATCAAAAGATTTTGATCTCAATTTATATAATAAAAAAATTATAATTTTAAAATCAAAAGTTATTTAATATTTTTTAAACATTATATTATTTTCATCTAAATATTAAAAAATGATATTAGTATTAAAATACTATATTATATTATATAAATTAATATAATATTATTTTAATGTTATATTAATATAAATTTTAAAAATTATTTTATTTTAATATTAAAATATAAATTAAGAACGTTTTTATAAAAAGAATATAAAATAATTATTTTATAAAATATCAAGATAATATTAAATTTAATAAAATCTTTTAATTATATAAAATGTGATCATTTTTTTTTGATTTTATATCTTGTTTTTAATATTTTCAGTGAGTTTTAAAAGTTTTAAAAAATTTCATGTTTCTTTTAATAATTTTTTATCTCATTTTTAAATATTTTTTATCATAAAAAGGGATATAACTTAAAATTTATTATTTATTAAAATCTTTTGATTCTATAAAAAGTGATCAAATTCTTTTGATTTTATATTCTGTTTTTAATAATTTTTAGTCAGTTTTAAAAATTTTTATCTGCTTTTCAATAATTTTTATCTCATTTTTATATATTTTTTTGACATGAAAAGGGATATAATTTTAAATTTATTATTCATAATGTAATTTATTTTAATTTATTAATTTAAAAAATATTTTATTTTTTTCTTATTTAATTTCTTAATTTATTAAAATTAAATTAAATTATTGATATATTTTTTTTATATTTCGAACACATTATTTATTTCATATAGATCATTTGATTTTAAATTATTTACTATAATATAATTACTGTAATTCTATTAATTTGATATAAAATTTTTATAGAATATTAAAAAAGCTATCAAAATCTTAAAAGAATATAAAGAATATTCTTTTTTTTTTCAATTTTTAAAATATTAAAATGAGATCAAATTTTTTGATGTCTTTTCTTTTTTAGTATTTTTAATGACTTTAATTTTCTTTTCAACTTTATATTATAGAATTTTTTATATTTTAAAAATCATTTTTAATATTTTTATATTATAGATATTTTAACATCATAGATGTTTTTGAATGACATGAAAATTTAAAAATAGGAGATTTAATAAAACATAGATGTAAATCGTTTAAAACTTGGTTGTAATGTATTCGTAAAGACATGATATATATAAATTTAGTTGAGAAGATAATCTTAAATAGGAATGAGTGGCGTAGGAGAATCCGCATAAACTAAATATTTTTTTTTTCGATTTTGATTTTCAATATTTATCTATCATATGATTGACTCCAAAATTTGGGATAGAAGATTTAGATTGTTGTTGTTGTAATAGTAGATGTTTTTGAATGAGAATTTTTAATATGTTTAATATTTTTATTTAATTAATGTTAAAAAGTGGGTCAAAATTTAAAAAGTTAACAAATTAAAAAATTTTATAAAATCAACAAAAAAATATTTTTATAAAATCAATAAATTAAAATAAGTTACATTATAAACAATAAATTTTAATTTATATCCCTTTTATAAAAAAAATGAAAAAGAGACCTAAAAATATTAAAAGAATATAAAACTTTTAAAAATGGTTAAAAAAATAAAAGAAAGAATATAAAATCCAACAATTTTGATCTCACTTTATGAAATCAAAAAAAAAAATTATATTTTTAAATTTAAAGTTTTTTAATATTTTTATAAAATTATATTATTTTAATATAAATATAAAAAGTTATATTATTTTAATATTAAAAATAATATTACCATTAAAATATCATATTATATTACAAAAATATAATACAATATAATTTTAATGTTATATTAATATAAAATATTAAAAAATTATTTTATTTAATATTAAAATATAAATTACAAAGTGGGGGTACTTTGATAATTCAGAGAAAGGGGGTATTTTGGTAATTAAAGCAAAAAGCGGGGGTATTTTGATAACCTAAAAATTTCAGGGTAATTTGGTAATTTAAGAAAAGGATACTTTGGTAATTTTAAATAAAGACGGGTATTTTGATAAAATAATATGAATAGTAAGCCAAAAGTGGGATACTGTAGGTAATTTAGAAAGATCGGGGCCCATTTTGGTAATTTAATGAGGGTAATGGGTACTTTGGTAAATCATGAAGGTAGATGAACAGTGACCTGCATGCTGCACCCAGCTCCTGCTTTATATATATATATATATATAGGGTAATATATGGGTGGTAATTAAAAAAAAAAAAAAGGTTAAAGCACGTGAACAGTATCAAAAAGACTGGGGTATTTTGGTAAATCAATAAAATGTGGGGGTATTTTGATAAAAGTGAACGAACAGCCTCAAGGAAAAGTAGGGGTAGTATCGTGATTCAAAAAGAAATGAGGTAGTTTGGTAAAATTATATGGAGCGTAACACCAAAAAACAGGGATAGTATCGTGATTCAAAGAGATGTGAGGATATTTTAATAAAAGTATATAAACAGTAATCGGAACTCACGCTTTATATATATGGGTAATATATATAATAGGGTAATATATATTTACCGCTACTTGTTTATTTGGTTTGATGAAATAAATAACAGAAAAGAAAGAAATCATATCTTTATAAGACCACAACCATGGAGCGACTTCCTGGCGCCAAATAACTCCTTCCCGCTCTCCCAAAAATCATATAAGACCAAACCCTAACCCTGACTCACAACGCAAACTCAAAAGCAAGCTCTTCTCTCTCTGAGAATCAAAAACTGTTTGTCAAAATTCCTCACAGAATCAAATCAGAAGTAATGGTGGTCTCTCTTGGTCCTGGCAAGTTCTACGGCAGCGCACTACCGCGACCGAGATTCTATACCGATGTGCAGCTCAACGACGAGCGTGTCGATCCGCCAACATCGGTTCTGGATCCGTTGCTTCAATGGGCAACCGAAGCTCACTGGTCTATGGGAGGGTTGAGCTTCAAGCGTCATCGTCTTCAGGGCCGCATTGAAGGCAACGTCAAGAAGTTACGAGCCGAGCGCGAAAGGATCGAGAACGAGAAGATCAATACATCAAGTCCTCTTCAGGAAAAGAAGGGATCTAACCCTGTCTCGCCTCTACCGGCTCCGATTGCGGTGAAGCGGAGACGGTATGTGGCTGCTTCTTTAGATGATGAAGAGAATGGCGATTTTGATGATGGGGTTAGGAGGAAGTTGAAGGATGATTTCGATCGTGCTGCGACTGAGAAGGAGGTTAGGGAGCCAGTTACGGCGTTTGGGAGGAGATTGGCTAAGGTGGCTTCGAAGACGAGAAGTGAGAGATTGGGAAATGGGAATGGAAATGAGGATGCTAACAAGGGAAAGGAACTGAAAGGAAAGAAGAAAAGGAAGACGAATGATAAAGAAAAGGATGCGACTCCTGTTCTTAGGACTTCGCCGCGGTTAGCCAAGCGTGGTTGATTGATGTTGTTTGTGTTCTGAGATTCTGATGTGAATCATGTCTTTATTTCTCTGTTCGTTTATGTTTAGTAGTTTCAATTTCATGCAAGAGGAAGGAGGTTAGGTCAATGCAATGTTATTGTTTCTGAGAATTCATATCACCCCTGTTAATATAAAATGTTATTTAAAAAAAAAGAAGTTTAAAGGGTTTGATTATCATGGCTGTGGAACTAATGTTTGAAATGCATTTTCCCATTATAATTGTCTTAGGGTTTGATTGAGAATTATGATTGTCTAAAAGGTGTTTGATGAAAAGCTTTTCATTTAGCTCGTGCAGATGGGGGGTTTAATCTCATGCAATAATCTCCAACTAAAACTTGCAGAGGAATGCGTTGAGGTTAACGGGTGAATCCTGGATCTTGAGTTGGCTTTGCTAATGTTCTCTTTTTTTTTTTTTGGGGGGGGGGGGGGGGGAGAAGCGGGTCATGTTTAGTTTTGTAGTTGATTAAAAGTGAGATAGGGTAGGTTAGGGTGTAAGCAGAAAAGGTGGGATCGGTTAGAATAATGTTAGTGCAATGCTATGATGTCTGAGAATTCACATAATCCCTGTTAACATCCATATGTTATGGGAAAATTTTAATGGGTTTGAGAACTTATGTGTCTTGATTTAGAGAAAATTGTGTCAGGGATTGTAAATGTAAAATTCAAGAGCTTGATATATGAAAATTGATAGTTATCATGCACATCCACATCCATCTCTTGTGATGAAGAGGAGCACTATCCAGATTCATGACTTTAAACAATCAGGAAGAACTTTCATGATGTGAGCTAAGGTTTATGGCAAGAAGAGCTATCACGTTGCCAACAAAGAGTCTCAAATGACAGAATATCAAAAAGGAAAAGGTTTATCGCAAGAATAACTATTTGCCAATAAAGTAATCCATGAAGAAATCAGGTTCATGACAAGAAGAATTCTCATCATATCGACAGGACATAATTCATAACCATCCTAGCAATCCAGTATGTGATTCATTGTTCCCTCTTCCAACTGGGAGGCTGAAACCTGCACTCCTTATGATTGATGTCTACACAGTCAAAAAGAATCTGGGCTCCAGTTTGCAGTGCTCAAAGTTTCAACTGGTTCCTCCCTAAGACAAACCTAAAAACAACTACACTTTCTAGGCCACCGCTTTGTAAATCTGTGCTTTAAATGGAATGCTATATTGAACCTAGTATGCCATGTGTATGTAGGTGAGGAACCCTGAGTCAATTTGACTTGCTGCTTTTGCTTCTTGGTGGCTCAAATTCCCAGAGAAGAGATGGAAATTTTCCCAAAAGCAATTTTGGACTTTTATCGAGGCTTCAAGCACAATTCTTTCAAGCTTTTGTTTTCCTGAATGAGTCCTTGAAGATATGCCAACCTACATGATTGATGAATTATCAACAGATACATTGATGATCTTTCCCATGGGACAATCCCAAAGTCATCATTGTACTCTTCCATTCCCCCAACCAATAACTGCCAGACAAAGGAACCTGCCCCAGATCCATTATGCTTTGCTGATTCATGTAGAATATCGAATACAACCTTGTAAAACCTCTCTCTCTGAGCTGGGTGAAAGTCTTTGTTCAAATTTGACAAACCAAATTCGGTGAACATGACAGGTTTCTTTAGCTCCTTGTCACCATCTTCAATGTGAGATCGGGTCCATTTTGCAACAAACTTCAGTTTTTCTTCAAGTCCTTGATCATGAAACCTTCACCCGAGCAATCATATCCAACAAGACAGAAAAAGTTAGGCAGATATCATAAAAAATGGAGTTTTAGAGAGGATCAAACACACCCAAGTCAAGTAAGGTTAAGGTAAAATACAAAACCAAAGGCTGGCTTGCTTGTAGATATTTTTAGCACCAGAAGGATAGTTTAAGATTTACACAATTTACCTTGTGAGTCTCTAGCCTTATACTTTTGGTGGTTTTGCCAGAGGTTTAGATGACTCATGCACGTGTGAAAATCTTGCAGAATGATTTTAAATTCATTAACACACAGAACTTCTGGTAGACTTTCATCAAATGCTGGCGAAAGAATTTCACTTGTACTAATATATGAAAACTAGGAAAAGGAAGGAATGGAGGATGGGGAAGAAATTCTTACCATTGGTCAGGATAAATATGAGCGGAGGCAAAATCAATGGCAGAGATCTTTGAATTGCGGATAAAATCAGCACCAAGAAGTGAGGACCATGGCCCGGGGTTCACAGTCAAACTTTTAGGGCTTTTGGGACCATAAAAGCCTTCAAGTCCTAAAGTGAGCAGATGTTTGCTATCTATTGATTTGACAAAAGCTGCCATTTCTTCAATCCAATCCTGCCATTTTTTGCAAATGAAATCAATATATAAGAAAATCTCAAGCACCATAATCGGACTGCAACATTCATGCTATTGATATCAATATGTGAAGCTTGAATATGGTAGGAACTCAGAATGACTAGATGCACGCTAGCAAGTTAGATCAAGAATGCTAGCAAGAAATGAAATCAGAAGAGGCAAAAGCAATCCTCTACACGAAAAGCAAAACAAGTCATCTATCGAAAGCCTAGTCTCCTTGAGATGAGTTGGAGCATTAGTATACATGCCCTCTCAGAGTAAGCAAAACAGACATTAATGATGAAGAAAGTAGACCAATGAAAATGTAGTTCCAGCAATGTTGAGAGACCAATTAATATCATGACTTAACACACACAGCTTGTGCCGATAATGTGGTAAGACATACAATATGAGAAGTCTCTCCACTGAGTTTTTGTTGATTCCATCATTTTGAAATTGGTAACAGGAGAAATTACTAGATGTGGAGAAAACATACTATCAGCATCAAAGTAATTGGAACGTCACCTTTTTTCTTTAACTCACCCTTGAAAAGAATGAGATGTGGTAATTTTTCTTGTGATAGAGTGAATTCAAAGATGCAGGATGAAACTTATATCTTTTTTAAGTCTATCATACAGAAAGCAAACACTATCATTTCCCTCTTCCAAAGGTATACTAAATCAGCAAGAGTGAGAGTTATCTCAAACCTCAGTTATATGTTACACGGGGCAAAGAGGTGGTTTATTCAGGTTAGGAGGATGCAGTCAAACTAGGAAATTTGAGTGACAATAGTTAGGAGTGAAATCCTTCCTATTGGATTAGCAATTGTCGCAGTACAAAGCGGAGGATAAGAAATTATGACGGAAGGTGCCATGGAGGTCTTGGGACTATGGAAGGGTAGTGTAATGCAGCATCCAGAAGAATCTAATCTATGGATAATTTGCAAAAAAAAAGGGGGGGGGGATAGAATCTCATAAACCAGTGGAAATTTGCAAATGGTGCTGCTCGTATATTTAATTTTAAAGATTAAAAGTGAGCAAATCACTAAGTTTGTCAGACACCCATGTGGGCCGAGTAAAAGAATGTAGAGAAAATTTGTGATTTTTTGCTTAATTTTACAGATCATATATCATATTTGTATTTAATCTCTCAAAATTGAAAGCAATTAACATAATAAGCCAGATGCAATGGAGCTAAATAATTGAGCATACTCAAACCCCATTGACCAAGCACCAGAGGCCTAATCAACTTACTTTTGGATCCATAACTCATTGATTCTACTAAATTTGAGAAGACAATATCCAAATAAAATTTGACTACTCACTTGGAGAGAATCTCCAGAGGCGTCGGACGTGCAACGAGGTTCATTCATCAGCTCCCAGGCAAAGATTGTTGGATCATCCCTGTATTCAATTCCAGTAATGGTGTTCTTCCTTGTCAAGACAGTCTGTAAGCAAGAAAAGCAGGTTAAAGGTCTAAAGCATACATTAGTAGTGATTATAGTTTCCATTGCTAACAGTATGAACAAGTCTGCAAGATCTTACAACTTAATTGAGTGATGGAGGCATCCCATGGAGTATTTGATACAACTTAATTGGTAGTTGTGATATGATCACTTCACAGGCCAAAATATAACAAAAGTCATCTGCTTCGTTCCTTCTAAGTTATGGTAATACATGTCATTGTACAAGTTTGGGACCACGAATCCATGTTCTTTAAAGCAAAGTGGCTACAAAACTGCTATTTATTTCATTTCAACCATGTACCCCAGTAGATCACACTCCAAGATTACCATTCAATTCACTAACACTCAAAAGATCAGCATGCATTTTGTTGTCAGTCTCTAGGCATCTGCACGACCCACTAAAATCACTATTTTTCACCTTGACCACTTTAGAGAGAGATGCCTAGAGGTTATGAAACTGCAAGCCAGATCTTTTATGCATTGGTGCCTTCTGACGTCATCAAGATCTTTGATAGACTCGAAGAACCAAACTCACTTAATCCTCAGTGTGGTATAATAATGGATCTTGGCAAACAATAATTACTTCAACTAAATCTATATTGATTAAAGCCGATTCATCAGAAATTCCAACTTATGAGTTGGTTATTTCATCTGATACTTTGTTTTGAATGTTTGTGATAACAATGGATAAAGGTTTTAAGACTAAATAGCACCAGTTTATGTCGCTTCTCCAACCCACTTATATTTAAAAATAAAAATGGAAAAGAAAAGCCTGGGAGAATCATTTGAAAATGATAAAATGTGCCGATTCTGCTGGTGTGACGATGAAAAGAAACAAATTATTAGCAGTTCTTTGACAGAATAATTAAAGATCCTTCATACATTATTGACTCAACAAGGAAAAGCTCGACTTCTTTGTTGATATACTACGAAGTTACTATCAGAAATAGCGATTGCAACAAATTCTGTCACCCAAACCCTTAAATCCAAATCAGTTAACCGAATTAAAGAACTTCAGAAAGTGTCATTTCTAAACAATACGTGTCTATCATACAGGACTCATGATGTAAAAAATCAAATATTGGTCCATGCTCTTCTACAGACAACCAAACGGGCATGCTTATCATGGAAGCAAATTCAAACACATCAACAATTTTATAGATTGACTTACCAATGGACAAACTGTCAAAAATGGTTGTACTAAGTCCTAGGCTTCAAGGTTATCCATAGGTGCATTCTGAAGTATTGCACATGAAACTACAAAGGGGAGAAAGGAAGTAAGAAATATAGACTACCTTAACATAATTCTTGAAATAATGGCGAATGGATGGATCAAAGAAGAAAGAATCATTAGAAGAGCTAAGGCCAACTCCTTCTTCCCATGCCCACTTAACATATTGTGTCTTCCCACCAAAAGCTTGCAAGTTATTAACCAAACTTAGAAGCAGCCTAATTCCATGTCGCCCTGCTTCTGCGATAACATGATCCAAAGCCTGCCGTGATACTTGCTCATTAGAATCATGAGATGAAATGATAAAAATGATACACAGACACACAAAATCCTGTTTTTGAGAAGTTTTGGAAAAGTAAAAAAGAAAATCAAGCAAAGAACTTTGAAAATAAAAAGTAAGAAGGGGAGCTAACTTTAATGGTCCTTTGGCAAGGCTGAAGCCAAGCTCAGGGCCACCAGAGGATTGAAGGTGGGAGCAGCAAATTAAAGAAAGAAAAATTACTGAAACTTCTTGGTTGGCATGTTTTCGCTTAGTAATCAAAATTAACCCCCGCAGTTAACTATATTTCACCCGATGTTCACCTAACTTAGAATTAAGAAAGATATGGGGATTGAATAGGCTGAAGAACTATGATGAATAATGACAAATTGGTGACAAAGATACCGAAAGAGGAAAACTGGGAAATTCAAATGAATCTTCCATTTGCACGTCAAATGGCAGATTAAATGAACGAATATGATTACTAATTTAAAAGGCTGGATTGTCAAACCTTTCACCCAATAGAAAAACTGATCACAGAGTGAGAAGGAATATATCAATTTCACCAAAATAAAACAAAAAATCCATGTCACAAAACAAGCAAAAAAGTCAATTTCATAACCCAAAATTATAAGAAAGAAAAACACACAGAATACAGATGGCACAACCCCCCCCCCCCCCAAAAAAAAGGAATAATTAAAAAAAAAAAAAAACCCACATCCCTTGAATCAATTTCATGAAATTAAAGCAAAACCCATTCATAAAACAGCCAGAAACTTCAATTTAAAACGCAGACTCCAATTCCAGACCCCAAAAGAAGGAGAAAAACAAAAACTATGCAGATGATAGAAAGCATATGGACGAAAATAGGACAACATACCACGAAGACTCTCCCATCAAATCTACCAGGTGAAACCTGAAGGGCATGGTAAGCACCATCATTGAAGGCCCAAGTTCTACACACTGTGAGCCCCATTTTGGCTCCAGCCTGCAACATTGCTCTCACTCTTGGTCTTGTATATTCATCAACAGCATGGTCCATTAACCAATAAGAATTCCACCCATTAATGTAAAAGGGCCTACCATCCACATAAAACTGAGTCCCATTTCTTTGTACAAAACTCAACTTTATTTGTTGTTGGAGATCAATCTTCAAGTCACCAAATAACATATACATAAAAGCAAGCAATGATGCAAAACCTACAATCGGATAGAACAACCCTTGTCCTCCTAACATTTTCTTCTTGTAGTGAAGAAACATAAGTTGAATACCAACAACAGAATACTCAAAAATTTTCAAACACCAGATGAAATTCTGCTCAATATGTCAAAAAATTTGAGCTCTATAGAGTTCTTCCCAAAATAATGAAGACCCAGATGAAATTTTGCGCCAATAACCCAGAAATTGAACGTCTTAGGGTTATTACTCAAAAATAATGAAGACCCAGATCAGTGGTTTATGAGTGCTACTTGTCTTTTTCTCCAAGTTTGAGGAAATGTCGGTAGAGCCTAGCCTGAAATATAGGACACAGATCTCAAACTCAAATGAAAGGTGGGTCTCTCAGAAAAAAACAAACTGACTTGGAAGACACACAAAATGGAGAATCGGTAATGAGTCTCAAGAACATCAGAGATCCACGTCAAGGCAGTACTCAAATGACTGTACCTTGGATCCACACGAAGCAAGTGAATGAAAGAGAGAGAGAGACAGATAGAGGTGGGAGATTGGGTTTGATTTGTGTGATTCTGATTTTGGGGGATTTATATAATATTAAATAAAGAAAAGAAGGCTTAATTTATTCTAAAGAAAGATGGAGGGTCAAACCAAAATGGGAGAAAAGGACACTTAACCTTTTGGCATTGTAGCACGTCAGCATACTAAATCGGTGAAATGGAAAATTAGAAACATCAGGGAGGATGAATCTGGAGAAGTTAAACTGGGTGGGTGTAACGTTGATATCATTTTCATTTTTGCTTTGCCATTGTTGGTGGTGGTCGGTTTTAGATCTCTGAATCTGGCTCCTTGTTCTTTATCTATCTTTTTCTTTCCTTCAATTTTAATTCTTTTATCTCAGCAAGATAATTCATAATATAGTCCTTGACTCCCATCTTTTGTTTTTATTAATTTTTATGGGTAATTTTATTTTTTTTAAATATCATTTCTTGTTATATTTCAATTAAAAGATATTACATTAATATCTAAACTATTAAAGATGAAATCATAAATCTGTAAAAATACATATATAGTATCATTTAAAATTATAATTTATATACAAATAAGAACAAGTGAAACTATATTAAAATTAAAAGAATTATCAAAAAAGGAAAGAGACAACTCATGAAAACTATATTACATTTAATTATACCAACTGGTCATGTATTTTGTACAAAGAGTGAAATATTAAGATATACATACATATATACACATAGTTGTATATAATGAATATTTGATGGTATTACCTTTTATGAAAATTTGAGTTGAGATGCTCCTTTTTTTTTTTTTTTGCTTCTTATGAAATAAAAAATTTCATTAATGTGTGTACAAGGGCCATAGTGCATTGAGGGCCAAAATAAACCTATTGGAATAATTTCTTAGGTGGGAATATAGGAATCTATGATTTACCCTAATCCCCTCCCCTAAAAAAAAAGGAAAGGAAAAATTTGCCAAGTGTGATCTAAAGGAAGAGTAAGAAGGGTATTGATATTTAATTGATTTAGTAATTAACCATCAATATTTCTCAAATAAGATATTGGGATTGATCTTTGTATATAATAAAAATAAATATTAAGAGAATTTTATTTTTTAAAAATTTTATTTAATTTAAATTAAATTTAATATGATTATCAAATACCATATAATTTATTTAAAATAAAAAAAAGGAAAAAGTAAGATGAGTGGAAAGGTATCCGAAGTTTCCCCAGTGTGGAAACTGGACAAAGGGAGCACCTCCAACTGGGCCCTTCACTGATTTTGTCCTGTTCTGGTAAAAAACATTGCCAAATTCAAAAGATTAGTCACATTACTCCATGTTACTTTTAACTCTATACAAATTTCAAGGGCTTGAGCTGGGGTTTCTAAACGTGTGTGTATGTTTTTTATTTTTTATTTTTATTTTTATTTTTTTTAATTAATGTAGCTTCTTTGGCTTTTCTACCAAATTGTCTTGCACCAGTAATTTTTTCTTTTCTTTTTTCACTTCGATCCTCTACTATTTATGAACAGTAACCTCGTATTTTTGGACTCGTCAAATTTTTTTTTTTTTTTATTTAGGTTTTTTTTGTCTTTTTAAGACAACACTTTATTTCTTTAATTTTTTTTTGCTTTTCACCTTTTTGTTCCTTTTTCTTTCTTGGATCCTTCATTCTTTTGTATATAGGCTTTTTTTCCTTTTCTTTTTTTACCACATATATGGTTATCCCATTATTTTTAGATCATAACTTTTTATTTTCTTCATTTTGATCTTTGTTCTCTTTTTTTTTTCAACCTGACTTTTTTTTCTTCTTAAATCCTTCATCTTTTTTAGATATAAGTTTTTCTCTTTTTATTTTTTTAGCCTTACAAATGAACATCCTTTTATTTTTAAATCATAATATTTCTCTTTCAGATCCTTACCCTTTTTTTTACCTAAATTTTTTCGTTAAGTTATTCCTTTTTTTAAATAAATATTTTTCTTTTTTTTTCCCTGCTTGTCCTTTCAAAACATTTTCTTTATCCAGTTTTTTTAAAAAGCTTTAGTTTTTCAACAATTTTTAATATAAGTTTTCCTTTTTTATTTTTCACCACATATATGGTCATTTATTTATTTTTAAATCACAATTTTTTCTATTTATGTTCTTGCTCATTTTATTTTTTTACCCTTCTTTTCCTCTTTGGTCTTTTATTTTTTTTAACACAAGTTTTTTCATTTTTTTTCATCAATAGTTGTTCATTTATTTTTATTATTTTTTATTCTACTTATTATCTATTTTTTATTTCTTTCATTTGTGACTTTTAAAATCATGTTATATGGGTCAGAATCTTGCCTTTAACGTTATACAATATCTGTGTAATAATGTCGACAATTGCATAGAGCTTTTCTGTCCCATTCATAAATACAAGAGATGTTTCACTATTTTTTTTTTAAAAAAAATTAAATTTTAACTTTGATAATTACTTTTGAGAAGTTTTGAACTCATAATAGACTGGCGTAAAATATTCATAAATACAAGAGATGTTTCGGTAAACAAACACACAGATATTTTAACTTTTACCGATATTTACACACAAATGTCATGAAAATCTCATCTTTCTTTTTTTTTTTTTTTTTTTTTTTATGTTTTTCTTGTCAAAACGATGACAAATTATAACTTTGGTCGACGTTCACAAACGTCATAAAAAGTAAATTTTTTTCCCGACATTTGTAACTAAACGTGGAAAAAGTTCTTAATGTTTTTTCTCCGATGTTTTTCTGGTTATTTTTTCTTTTGTAGTCCCAACAATTATAAAATGACAAAATAAGGTGTCGACAGAGATGTTTTTTTTCGGTGTATCTATGTATTCATGTTTGGTATAGTATAGAACTTTTCTGTCCCCTTCACGTCACACAAAGCAAATTTTGATATGCATTTAATTTTCCACATTTAATCAACAAGAGATGCAATTTTTTTTTTTAAAAAAAAAATTAAATTTTAACTTTAATAATTACTTTTGAGAAGTTTTGAACTCATAAAAAACTAACTTAAATATTTAATAAAATAGTGTGTATTCAAAATACTTATGAGTATATTATAAATGTGAATGATATAGTTTGCGATTGATGTTTATATTATTTTTAATATTTTTTTTTTTAAAAAGAAAAAGACAGATTTAGGGTTGATGTTGATCGGCTCTTAGATTATGGTCTCTAAACATTCTATTAAGTTTTTTAATAAGTCGGACTTGAAAATTGTAATTAATTTTTTTAATAAATTAGGAAGATTCGAACTCGAGACTTATAAGAAAAGGGGAATGGTGTTGACACAAGATTTCTTAAGGTATTTTGCACTAGAAACAAAAGACATTTCTTAGCATGCCTCAAACTGAATTTCATTTCTCCATTGCATTTTAATTCAATGACAAATAGTTAAAATATGTTCATTAGAATATCAAATAATTACAAAAATCGTGACTAGAATTGGTTTATGCACTCATAAAACTATAAGAGAAAATTTAAAATTATCAGTAAAATTATAATAAAGCCAACGTCAGACACTTTTGAATAAAAAATAAAACTAAAAATGATGTTGTGAGAGGGAGACATGGCTAAGAATCTTTCTTCAATTTTGAGGAACAATATTGGATGGACAAACATGCGATGAAATCTTGTCTGATTAAGAAAGAAAGATGCTTTCTTGTGCATTGAGGAAGTCTAAGCATTAACCATACCCAAAGAATGATTCTCCACTTTTTAGAAAATCCTCATTTTCAGGTCATTTTCCCATCAAACATCATGATTTGCTTTTGTATTAATTACATGAATGATCATGCAGGTGGGATGATGCAATTAACTCATTTTCACAAATTCAGGCATTTGCATGACACCAACAGTTTACCTATAATTTGTTACACTCGTCGGTGATGTAACATGTCTATTTCTTTTAATTATTGTTGCATTCATATTTTTATTATTGATCGATCGATATCTGGGTTACTTAATAGTATTTTAAAATTTTAATTAAAAAAATTTAATATTCTATTACTAGATTTAGAAGAGGTTACAATTATCGCATCCATCCATGTGTTTCTTTACAAACAGAGAACGAGAGGGGGGGACCTCAACTCGAGCATCTTGATTAGGTTGTAGCTAAAATCAAGGGGAAAGAATTTTGGTTGATTTTGTATAAAGATGGCTAGAAACTTCATCTCCACTGTCGTATCAGTTATTTTATATTTTTTTTATTATATAGAGATTTGAATCTAAAATTTATATATTGAGAGAGAGAATTATAATCATTAAACTACCTCAGAGACTTACTTGCTCCGTACTCCCACTTCTTGTTTCATTCCTCCTTTTCCAATCTTAATAATAATCAATTAGTTGTCATTAATTATTAACATATAAATTAAGTTCCTACATTTTAGAGGTAGATTGTACTAACAAGTTTGTCTTCCAAGGACTGATGGTCCAACGTTTAATATTCCGTCACACTAAAATACCGTTAAGAAAATAGAAAAAAATTTATAAATAAAAAAAATAAAAAAAATTATAAATCAGGTGTATTATTTAACAGTATGTTAAATAATGCAAGCTTCCCTGCTCCATTCAGCACTGGCATGGTCTAGTCCAAAATAAGAGAAGGAAACCACAAAAAAAAAAAAAAAAAAAAAATTCTATTGAAAAGACCGATAACTTTTCATTTACACAACATTAAATTTCAATCATTTTTATAGTTTTTTGGAGGGTCTAATGGGGCACATTTTTACCACATAAATTATACAACTAAATGTCTTTTTTTTTTAATTTCGTTTTGGAATAAAAATTAAAAATTTTCAAATTTGAATATTTTTTAATAATCAATAATATGAAATAATTTGACTTTTATTTATAAAAGTTGACTGTTTAGGTAGAAAGTACTTATATTTATACACCAAATCTTAAGTTAGTCAGATGTAAAATTTGTCCCTAATAAAACAGTTTAGTTGTTATAATTTTTCTCTCTCAATTTGGAGATTTCATATTTAAATTTTTGTATAATAAAAAAAGTCGATATAAAATTAAATCACCCATCACAAATCTGAAACGGGTTTAGATAAGGCCGTTTGTTGCTGTTTATAAATATTAAATACTTATAAGTAGTTTTTTATCTTATAATCTCATTTTAATTTTTTAAAAAATAAATTGTCATTTATTTAAATAAATATAACTTAAAAATAATTAATTATTTGGTAAAATCAGTGCTTATAAATTATATAAAATAAAGAAAATATCATAGTATGTATAAGATGTGGTATAGTTATAATTTTTGTTAAATATAAAAGGATAAAAATATACTTTTATTAATCAAAATACTTATTTTAATTATATTTAAAAATACCAAAATGAAAATATTGGTGAGAACAATTTATTTTTCTTTGGTTTATAAACATTTTTATAAATTTTAGTTAGAAAATAATTATAATTTTAGTTTTAATTTGTGAATTGCTTTGACCAGCTTCCAAGCAATCTCAAACATCCCCCAACTCTGGCAAACCCAATGGAATATAATTGAGCTTTCTTAATTTATCTCTGATATTATATTATGAGAAACTTGATTTTATATTTAAGCTAATTATTAAAATAGAGAATTTTCAAATTTATAAATTAAGTTTAAAAAAATTGATTTAATAGATGTGAAATTTAAATATTAAAATACCTTTCCGACAAAATTTGAGGATTCAAAGGCGCAGGATTTTAAACATCTACTTCACCCTTTTGTCAACAAAATTAAACCATAATTCATGGCGAGTAATCTGCCTGAATCCGCCATTTGCGCATCCAAGGCCGATGCCAGACGTTGACCGTTATTTTAAGTCAAGACCGGCCGTCCTGGTCGCCGACGTGCCACTTTTCCTTGCTCTATTGAACACGAGGACTAGAATTAGAAAACGTTGACTATCACTTTAGTATTCATATTTTTCCCCAAACTGTATTAGATTTTCAAATTTCTAATTTAAATAAGTAAATACCAGAATAATTGCATAAAAGATTTGAAAACATTTAATGTTTTTAGCAGATTTTTTTTTTTTTTTTATAGAAGGAAATGTAACCAAATAGAATCAAATTGAGGAAGAGAGAATTAAAATGAAGAGATTCTACCGTTTGAGTTGTGAGGGAGTGTAGTAGAATTTTTTGGAGAATGTGTTTTGTACCTTCGAAGACAAATTTTGTAGTATAAGATCCTTAATATAAATTACGCAAAAATGTAATGTGGGGTCAAAAAGTTTTGAAAATGGTTTTGTTAATGCCAAAGCAGCCCCAAATTAGCATTTGATTTTCAGGCTAAAAAATGAAAAAGAAAAATTAAGTAAAGATGACTTGTTAGTTCATTTTTCCTATTGATGCTTGCCTATCAATGGCACATCTTGATTTCATTGATTTGCATGCCATAAATTTTAATATGCTTTTACCTTTTCAAAGATCAAAACCGACCCAAATTAAATACCAACGTCTATTTACTCGAGTAATTGAGTATTTGTGCTTTTTAAATAAGATTTCCGTTTTGATTCTTATATATGACAAAAGACAGACGTTGAGAGAAATTTGTCCCTTAAACCTCAACCTAGATTAAATCGGATTTTGTTGAATTCAATGTGATTATTAAATATCGATAGTTTATTAAAAAAAAAAAAGACCCAAATTAAATGCATATTTAGGATGATGCTTATGTAATAAACATGAGTCATAATTATTGAAAATGAATCACAAAAAATTAATAAAAAGGAGATAATTTTCGTAATTTAAATTGAAGAATCAAATAGAAGGGCAAGAGGAGGTGAGTGCCAACAATGCTTCACAGACAAACAATGTACCTCCACTCAAGCAAAATAAATAAAGAAACAAACAAACAAATAAATAATGCGACAAGGTTTGGTATCTCACACCCTTCCTCTGCATCATTACTCCAAGAAAATAAATAAATAATTTATCGGATTGGGGAAGGAGAATTATGATCATTAAGTTATCTTCAAATATTCATATCAATCCTAAAAATCATGAATTTTTCAATGATAGATGAAAAAGAGGAGAAAATAAAAGAAACTAATTTTGCAACAAAATATAAAGCCTTTAGAATATACGTTTCATCCGTTTTTTTTATTTTTTATTTTTTTACTTTAAGAAATTCTGTAATTTTAATTGTTATATTACGGGAACTTTTTCCTTTATAATTATTAAATAACTCAATGTCAATATTAAAATTCAAACTTATTATAATTAGAAAAAACTCTATGCAATCACCGGATAATGCGAATAGCCGTTACAAATTTGTTGAAATTGAATTCAAATTTCAATTTCCTCTTAACCCAAAATATCCTCTCAAGGCTACTTAGTCGTAATCCTTCCGATTGGCATTGTCAATGGGCATGAAGGGACTGTATGGACCCCCGGGGGGGGGGGTGTATGGGTAAACTGGGCCTTGGTCAAGACAAATTTTCTAGGACAGAGTTTAATCAAAGCCCAATGTAAGCCTTCAATTGTTGTCCTATCCAGTTCAGCTATCTCTGGGCAAAGCTCCCCGAGTTCAGTTTTTTTATTTTATTTTGTGTAAATTAGTCGGTATTTGAATTTTATTTGACTAATTCAACGCAAATGCTGTGAGACTCGCTATGGAGGGATTAGTTCTCCCAAATCCTATTTCTCCATTCTTATAGTTTGAATCAAAAATCTATATTTAAAAGAGTATAACCCCCAACAATTACACCTATGTTCAATTTTATCATTTATCATTTTTCCTTTTTTCTTTTTCTTAGGGGTGGGTTTCATGAAGTAATTACGTGCGATACCCGATTAATAATCTATTCACATTTTTAATTTAATAATTAATAAAATTAAAAAGGGGCAGGCTGTTGTTAAAAATAACAAATTTTAAACTTAAAATTCTTTCATAAATTGCCAATTAAGAGCACACTCAACTTTATGACCCAAACCGGATGGCGGTTGTTGGTGAGCCTCAGACCTCTCCCCAATCAGGTTTGTGGGTACATTGGTCCTCCTCCTCCGGGGTTCTGTAAACTCAATATGAACGGATCGTTGGGTCTTTCTTCTCGGTTGGCAGGCTCCGAGGGCCTTAATACACATGAATATGATTTATGGGTTCACAATTTACAGTTAATACAAGAGTGGCAGACCCCTTTACTGCAGAAGTTAAGTGTTGTTCGTGAGGGTTTTCTTTTGCTGCTTGGGAGTAAGTTCTTCCTGGTTATCTTTGAGATCGATTCCACTGAGTTTGTGGAGTTTCTTTCTTTTGAGTTGGCTCTATTCCATCCCGGTTTTGATATTCTTCAGGAATGCCAATAGTTAATGCGTCAGACGCTGATTCACCATATATATATATATATGTTCGAGAGAGGAAAATACTTGTGTAGATGCTTTTACCAAGTTAGGGCCATCAGTTCTCCCTGGAGTTCATGAGTTGCATTCGCTTTCGCGTGAGATTTATCATATTTTCTAAAATGTGATATTCGGAGTATTTTATTTATTTATTTTTTTTAAGTTTGTTTCTCATGCCTACTTATAAAAAAAAAAAAGGGAAAAACCTTTGAACCCAAAAACATGAGCTCCTTTGCCCTCTCCTCCCTGGTTCCTATGATTTGGTTGTTGATTGCTTTCTCTTCTTTTTGGTTTACTTCTCTCAAAAGTCAAATCATTATTATTACAAATTCCAAATCTTACAGACTGAATTAAGAAATTTTCATTCTATTGAAATTCAAATTTAGTTGGCTGCATCGAATCTTGGATTTGTATAAAGCCAATGCTAAAGCTACACTTGGGCTTTCATATCTTTTGTTTGGTCTAGGATGCCATCCACAAATTAATGAAGTCTAAATAGTAGCATGATTCATGCAAGTTAAAACTCAAGAATAATAATTATTGGTTACCGTAAGAATTTACATGAAGAGAATATTTTTTTAACTAAAAATAATAAAAGAGAAGATTCTAAAAATCTAGCATGGAAAATAGGTGGTTCATTTATTTAATTTTAGTATCATTTTAATCACTATTTTCCCATTTTCATAATTTTTTGTCAATTGGAATTCCAATTAAATTAAAATGATTCGAAAGCTAATTTTTGGCTTGACAAGAATCATGTATGTTTTTGCTAAGTGATAAAAGGTTAAAAGTTGCATTAAGCATATTAATATTTAGGGTTTCAAATTTTGAACTATATGTTAAGCTGAAGTTGAAGGGCTTGATGTTAGAAGAGGCCTTATTGATAGAATAAATTCTGTCTTGCCTTTGAACAATTGTATTTTCACTATATATAGAGGATTACAAGAGTATACATGTACATAATGCATGACCAGATACATGATTAATTATTAAGCTAAATACAAGGCAAATTATTAGACTAAATAATAGGCTAGATGTAAAGGTCAATGTTTTATCATACCCCCGTAGTTGAAACGGGAGGAGGTCAAACATTCAGACTAGACTAAAAATCAAGGAAGAGTGATGAAGAGAGACCCTTTGTGAAGATATTAACATACTAATGAGGACACATGAAACACTTTAACTTTTTCCAAGGCTGCCTTTTCTCATACAAAATGGATGTCTAATTCGATGTGTTTAGTACGTTGATATTTGACTAGATTATTAAACAAGTATATAGTGCTAATATTATTACAGTAGACTAATGTAGTTTTATATAATGGACAGTGAAGTTAAAGAAGAAGGTTTCTTAGTCAGCAGATCTCAACTACTGCGTTGGCAACACCACGATACTCAGTTTCGGTACTAGAGCAAGAAATAGTGACCTGTCATTTGGAAGACTAGGACATTAAATTACTATCGAGAAAAACACATTAGCCAGAAGTGGAACATCTAGTGTTGGGACAACCACCTCAATCTGTATCTGAATAAACAGTCAAACTATCGATAGGTGAAAAGTAGAGCTATAAACCATGATCAAGTGTGCCACGAATGTATCGTAAAATACATTTGACCGCTCAAAAGTGAGGTTTGTAGGGATCATGCATAAAAAGGCACACCTAATGAACTGCATAAGCAATATTTGGTCTAGTAAAGGTGAGATACTGAAAAGCTCCAACAAGATGGCAATAAAGAGATGGATAAGAGATCAGAGGGCTAGTGTGACTAGATAACTTGGCTTTTGTATATGTAAGAATGATAGAACTGTTACAAGAGCTCATGTTAGCATGCTTTAGAATTTTTAGAGCACATTTGCATTGAGTAAGGAACAATCCAGTCTTGGTGCAGGATATGGAGATACCCAGAAAATAGTATAGCGGTCCCATATCAATCATGACAAACTTTTTGTCCAACGAGATTGTAATAGAGCATAGAAGAGTAATGAATAATACAGTCAATGTAAAATAATCAATATATAGAAAAAGAATGGTTATGTCTCTATCTCAATGATACACAAAGAGTGATATATCAGATCGACAACTTACAAAGCTGATGGAAGTTATAAAAGTAGCAAATCTTTGGTAACATACTCGTGGAGTCCGTTTGAGTCTGTAAAGTGACTTTTTGAGATGACAAACATAACTTGGTGAGTGTCACTGACAAAACCAGGTGGTTAACGCATGTACATTGTCTCTCAAAAATGTCCATGTAAAAAAACATTTTGTACATCCAACTGGTGAATGGGTCAAGATTTAGAGACTACTAGACTTAAATCGTGTGGATAGTAGTTGGATTAACCACGAGGTTGAAGGTCTCATTATAATTCAAACCAACTTGTTAGAACTATCAACAACGACCAGACGAGCCTTATGGCGTAGAAGATTGTCTTGTGAATCAAATTTGCCCATGAAAATCTACTGAGAATTGACAATGTTAATCCCAAAAGGCTGGGGAACAAGATCCCAAGTATCATTTTTAATAAGAGCAGAATATTTCTTAAGCATGACACATTGCCAGTTTGGATCCTGAAGAGCTTGTCAATGACTACAAGGAATAAAAGAGGAAGTGTGAGTGTGAAGGGAAAGCAGTTGCTTTGGTTTGAATATACCGCGTTGACTATGTGTGACCATGTGATGACGAGGTGGAGGAGGAGGATTAGTGAGTGGACTCGGTAAGGGTGATGGTGCTTGTGTGGAGTGCAATAAAAGAGAGGAAGTTGGAGAGTTCATTAGTCAAGAGATGATGGTAGGGGAGTCGTAGGGAGAGGATATGATAAAGAGTTAAAGGATATGGTAGAGAAAAGGAGAAGGCGTGTTATCGATGGTATCTAGGAAATTATAGGAAGTGGTTTTGGGTGTGCGATATGATGCAAAAGAAAATTTCTACTCATCAAATGTAATATGGCGAGAGATGATTATCTTCTTGGTAGTGAGGTCAAGACATCTATAGTCATGATGATGATATGGATAGCCGTGGAATACACGTGGCATGAAGTAATGAGCTAATTTGTGAGGAGGCAGTATGGGATATATTTGGGTAACATAGACACCTAAAAATACGAAGGTGAGTACAAAGTGGTGGTTTGTGAAAAAGGGTTTAAAATGGTGTTTGATTGGAAAATGTTTTTATGGAACGTATATTAAATAGATGCACAACCATGTACAATGTTTCTACCCAATATGATGGTGGCATAAAGACTTGAAAAGGAAGAGTATGAATAACATTATTGATGTTACGTAACATTTGCTCAGATTTGCCATTTTGTTGTGAAGTGCTAGGGCAAGAAAAGCGGTAGGAGACGCCATAATAGGCAAATAAAGTGACAAAAGATGAGTTATGAAACTCTTTACCATTGTCAAAGTGAAGCATCTTGATTTTAGTGTTAAATTGTGTGCGAACAAAAGCACGAAAGTGGAGAAATTTTTCAAAGACATGAAATTTAGTACGTAGAGAATATGCCCAGAGAAAGTAAGAGAAATCATCTAGAAAATCAAATAATATCGAAAACCACTTTCACTATATATAGGTGATGTCCTGTAAAACCGAAAACCAATGTGTAGTTGTATAAATGAATTATATGCTAGAGGTTGAATTTTGATGGGTTAATAAATTTAATTTGGACTTTTTTTGAATTAGGGGTGAAACCCAAAATCTTGGAGTCTAATTATATGAACCCACTTTGGAGCCCAAATTTTTAATGTCTCACACTTGAATTCAATTTGTGGAGTCCAACATTTGAGATAAAGTCCACTAACAAGCCGAACACTTGAGTTAAAGCCCACTAGCATATCTAACACTTCAGACAAATATGTCCAACATTTGAGACAAGCATGTTCAACACAAGAATACCCATGTTTTGCCTCAATTTTATTTTATTTTCTTTCTCTTGTGAATTAGAGGTAGAAAAGTCAAGAGAGCATTTAATGTCTCTCTTTCTATGTGATAGATTACATTTAAGAAATAAAATGGGGTAGGTGTGTTTTAGTACTTTTATGGGTGTATTAACCGAGGAAAGGAAAAGAGAGGGAGGGGGAGAGAGAGAGAGAGGATTCTTGAACCTTCTTCACTCCTCTACATTTTATTTTTCTCTTTTATCCTCTAAGCAACTTTCAGCCAAAACTCTAATCTCTAAGATCTTCTAATTCCCTCTTAACATCTTTTACTAAAATCTTGAGTGGATTGTAAGAAAAAAATTGGGATTGTAAAGTTGGTGCATAGAGCTTGCATTTAGAAGTGTTCACGTTGGGGATTGATGTGAATCCTTTGAGATAAATCCAAGGTAAGCTTAAATTCTTGGTTTTAAGTTTTAATTTATCATTGAAATCATGATGAATAGCATGTTTAATGATCTGAACTTAGAAGTGTGTTGAAAGGTTAGAACAAAAATAGAACCCTTGATTTCTGTAAACAGAATAGTTTGACATTGTTATGATTTTTTAGTCATAACTTCTTCTATACATAGGTAAATTGAGTGTGGTTTTCTTTTTAAGAAACTAGACTTCTAAATCTTATAAATGATATATGATTTGCAGGATTCTGATGAGAATTAGATTTTTAATAATTTTTTAAATTGATGCGCTTTGCAAAGAAATCCTTTGTTTCTGCTCTATTTCGATTCAGAATTTTGCTTCAACTTTTAGATGCCTTCTAGACTAAAGTAAGCCAAACTCTAAATACGAAAGTTGTATGTCTAGGTCTTATCTTTAATTTGAGACTTGAATCATATAAATCGAATATGTGTAACGAAAGTTATAGTCATTTTCCTGTGACTGCGCACGTTGGAGTTATGTAGTTAGGGCAATCATATTATGTAATTAGAATATACCTACACTATAAATATAAAAATTGTTGTTTCATGCCTAATCTTTAATAAAAATTAAAATTTCTATAATCTTGAAATTTTAGTCCGAGATATGATCATTCTTCTAAGGCATGTAGGTGTTGTGAATTTGTAATATTAGTTGAATTTGTAGAATTTGGAATGGAAATAAGTGTTGAGTTAATAGATGCCAAGGTAACAAAGTCATATTTGCATATCATGTATTTAGTGTCATGTTCGCATTCAATAAATGTCTAATCTTACTTTTAAGCTGTGATTTTTATAACATTTAGACGAAAATCCTTCAACTAAGAATAGAGTTAAGAATTTGGACTAATAGAAGTACATACCCTCCCTAAACTATTGAGTGGAGTATTTATGTTTTGTTTAATGAGAAATAATTTTATGTGTTGAAATCTTTTTTTTTTTAATAAAAAAATGGTATTATAATTTAGTTTGAGTGTGATATGTTCTCGATGTTGTTGGAATTGTGAATTTAGCATGTTAATGTTACATGATTTGTATTGTATGGTTGACTGATATTTATTTGAGACAAAGAGCAATTTGGGTTGCAAAATGGTTTTAGAATTTAATTACGAATGAAAAAGATGTTTTATGGTGACCGATTGTATATGTAATTGTTGTGATTTATTGTTCACTCATGATCGGTTGGAAAAAGAGCAGTATGGGTGAAATTGAATATTTGATTGGGGTAGTGTGATTTGGGGGTTCACCTATTGAAGATTTTGATTGGGCAGCCATAAGTCACAAATGGTGATATCTAAGGTAACACCAAGGACGAAATATTTTTCAAAAAATGAATAAATAAAAACTTTGGTGGATCCAATCTTTGACCCCGACCAAGCTCTTGGATTGGAAGGTATATTTTTGGCAGTCCTATGGTTTTGAATGAAGTGTAACCCATTTGATGCAAAGAGAAATAATTTTATTTTGAATGCATTAGTTATTTATACTTTGCAAATACTTTTGTAAACTTCTGAATACTTTTATAATGATAAAATAGAATTTATTGATAATGGATTTATGACATAATCATGCTTTCACTCATTAGCATGTACATAGATTTTCCTCTTATTGAGTACAATTGTACTCACCCCTATCTTTTCTTTTATATTTTTAGGTTTGTAGCTAGTAAGTATAGTTAGAAGACTTTTTTTGCGCCTTATGAAAATCTACCTCTGTCGAAATCATTTATTTCATATAAGGTAGCTCCGTTTTGGTTTACTTAGCTTGTAAATGGATCCATAGGGAAGGTTAATAAAAGTTGAACTTTATAACTTTATTGTAGAAGTTTCAATGATTGTGTGTGTATGTGTGTGTGTGTGTGTGTGTGTGTGTGTGTGTGTGTGTGTGTGTATGAACTTTCTTATGTTGAGTAACATTATTGGGTTTCTACTTATCTCATTTCAAAGGAGAAGTTTTAAAGTATGATTTATGATTATAGAGAATTGGTTGGGGATTGAGATTGTGGTGATGATAGATTAGCTTTATGGAGTCTCAGAGTGCATGCTCGGGATTGTATATAGTTTGAGGCAACATAATGGTTGTCGCGTGCTTGGATCCAAGGACCGAGGTATGACAATTTCATTAATATAAGAGCTTAGGGTGGTGATAATTGTATTGGTGAGCCTAGATTGGTGACAATTGTATTGGTGAGCTTAGGTTGTTGTCGATTTTATTAAAGTATTTTTTAGCCTCCCATGGATCCTAGGATAGGCGAGTTTTGAGTAGGGTCAGTTAGGTTTGCATAGGTTAATTCATTTCCATGAACTGAATCTTGTCTTCTTTTGTAGTTGATGACATCTAGGAGATGCATAAGGGGAGTTACTTCCCTCTCTTCCAAGCACGAAGCTACCTCTTCTTCCCATGCTTTTGTGCCAACATCCACCCCCAGTGCTCCAATGCCACCTAAATCATCAGAGATTCCTCCTCCTCCCATGGCATCATTCCAAGAATGTATGGAGTGGTTGAGTAAATATGGAGTTAGGTTCCACCAGCAAAATCAACTTGAAACCCAAATACCACCTCCACCACCATCAAACTCTACAAACACTACTACACCTCCAGCGACGACTACACTTACTATGCCGTTTGTTGCATCCTTTACTCATCCTACCACTACCTTATCCAAACTGATTAAGGAAGTTGGACAGTTGAGCTATGAAACCTTTATTGGGGTGAATGATGCTATAGTAGTTAAGGATTGGATTAATCAGGTCTCAAAAACCATGCAGGATATGGGATTGAATGATGAAAATAAGATAAAAGTGGTTGTTAGATTGCTTGATAAAGAAGCACGGACTTGGGGAAAAATCTAAAAAAATTCCTTTATTCCCATAATTTGGAGCAAAATCCTAAGAGAATTCGATAAAAAATACTATGCTCATTTCTATAGAGATCAGAAGCGGAAGAGTTCTCCACTTTCGACAAGGGAATAAGTTATAACTGAATATGAAATGGAGCTGATGGAGCTTTCAATGTATGTGTCGGAAATGGTAGCTACGAAGGAGTATCTTTGTTTCAAATTTGAGAAGGGGTTAAATCTCACCATTCAAGAGAAAATGATAGTCACCGATACTTATAACTTCAAGGATATGCTATAGATGGATTTGAGGGCTGCGAAAATGGTTTAAGAGAAGGGTCAAATATGAAAAAACTTTAGAAAGAATAGAGAGTGTGGAAATAATCCGATCAATCATCCAAGAGGAGTCGTAGTGACTTTTCAAGGCTGTGCCTCAGTTGCCGGCTCAGTTGCTTCGCTAATGAGCCAGTCCTACCTAAAAGTGGGTGCCTTACCCCCAGTGCCACTTCTGGTGTGAGGTCCTTCCAGGGTAATCATGACCAATGCCGAAATTGTAAGAAAGTACATACTGGGATTTGTCCTAAGCCTCAAAGATATTTTTATTGTGAAAAGACCGATCAATTTAAAAGCAATTACCCTGAGCTAAGTGGTGAAGGACAAAGGGACCAAACTTTGCAAGTTAGGATGGGTACTTCTAGAGGAAATAGTGAGAATTTTTTTGCACCTTCCTCCATTACTGCTCCCAAGACCAGGACAGAGAGCAATATAGTGACCCAAAATCCTTACCGACCTCAAATATATGCACAAACTAGGATATATGCAATGATTAAGGAGGATGCTAAGACCAATCCTGATGTTATTACAGGCAATGTGTTTAATGTCTAAATTTTCATAATTAATATTATCAAATAGCAAGCATAAAATCTTGGGATATGATAAAAAATGGTGATCGTGCATATGGATGATTGAAATATGGCTAAAACTTAAATCCTTTAACAATGATACCAAATATATTGCATCATGATATTTATATGTTTTGGATATCTGAGATTGCATGGAGAGAAATTGATGAATTATTATATTGTATTAGGTTTAAATGGGAAATATAGTCTAGTGGTGCAAATAGAGAATTTTTGTTGTTAGATAAGGGAAGTAATCGATGCCAAGGGTTATGGAAAGAGTAGAAAGTTACAGTGCTTGAAACATTTTATAAAAATAGTTTTAGAATGTTTAAAAGAAAAACTTCTAGGATTAGAATAATGAATATTAGTCTAATTATGCAATGATTGAGAATCTAAACTTGAAACGATTTTTTGTGAATAGGTATGTGACTCTCTTTGATCAAAATGCAAACATATTAATTGATATTGGTGCTGATAGATCCTTTGTTAGTACTGTATTTTCACGGCATACCAATATAGAATTGTCTTATCTTGAGAATGAATTGCTTGTAGAAACTTCTTTGGGTACAGTTAGTGAAAGCTCAGTATATTAAGGTTGTGAAGCTAAGATTAAAGAAATAGTATTGGAAGCAAACTTGATTCCATTGAGATGCACGATTTTGATGTAATATTGGGAATGGATTAATTATCTTGACATAGAGCCATGGTAGACTGCTCTATAAAAAATGTTGTGTTTAGAAGATCTGATGCCCCAAGTGTGGTGCTTATTGGAAAACGCCGAGTATTACCTTTTTGTGTGATCTCAACTTTGGAAGCTCGAAAGATGATTAAAAAATGATGTCAGACTTATTTAACTCATGTGATTGATATTATAAAAGAGGGTCCAAACTTAGAATATATTTTGATAGTGAATGAGTTTCTAGATATTTTTCCTAAAAAATTGCCAAGGTGACCCCAAATCAAGAATTTAATTTTTCTATTGATTTATTTTCGGGAATAGCACCAATCTCTATCCCTTTCTATAGGATGGCTCCCACAGAGTTAAATAAGCTAAATGTGGAGTTGCAAAAATAGTTTGATAAAGTTTGTTAGGCTAAACTCTTTACTGTGGGGAAAATCAATTTTCTTTGTTAAAAAGAAGAATGATACCTTGATACTTTGTATTGATTATAGACAGTTGAATTAGGTGACAATTAAGATGAAATACCCTCTTCCTAGGATCGATGATCTTTTCGAACAGTTGCAAGGAGCACATGTATTTTTAAAGATTGATCTTCGATTGGGTTATCATCAACTTAGAATTAAGGAGAGTGACATTCCTAAGACTATTTTTTGTACTAGGTATGGCTATTATGAATTCCTAGTGATGTCTTTTGATCTAACAAGTGCCTCGACTACTTTTATGGATCTTATGAACCGAGTCTTCCACTAGTATTTGGATAAGTTTGTAATTATTTTTATAGATGATATTTTAGTGTATTCTAAGAGTGATAAAGAGCATGCAAGGTATTTTCGGGTTATACTTCATATACTTTGGGTGAAATGGTTATATGCAAAACTCTCCAAATATGAGTTCTGGTTAAGAGAGATCGGTTTTCTTAGCCATATTGTATCTAGTGAAGGAATTTTTGTAGATCCTAAAAAGATAAAAGCAATCTTTAAGTAGGAGCAAACTAGGAATGTTACTGAAATTCGAAGTTTCCTAGAGCTAGTAGGGTATTATCAGAGATTTGTCGAAAAATTCTCTTTGATAGCAGCTCCATTGTCGAGGTTAACTAGGAAAAGTATCAAGTTCGAATGAGATAATAAGTGTGAGCCAAGTTTCCAAGAGCTCAAGAAGAAATTGACTTCTGCTCTCATTCTTTCACTCCCTATGAGTAGTGGCGGATTTGTTGTGTATAGTGATGTTAGCAAATATGGGTTAGGGTGTGTGTTAATGTAAGGAGACAAAGTAATAGCCTATGCCTCTAGGCAACTAAAGAAGCAAGAGGTAAATTACCGCATCCAAGACTTAGAGTTAGCTACAATAGTGTTTGTTTTGAAAATATGGATACATTACTTATATGGTGAGATATGTCGAATCAATACGGATCATAAAAATCTCACGTAGAAGGAGTTAAATCTGAGAAATGATAGTGGTTGGAATTTATTAAGGATTATGATCTTATCATTGATTACCCTCTGAGCAAGGAAAATGCGTGGCAAATGCTTTGAGTAGGAAGTTATCAACTAGTTTGATAAATATTAGAAATAGTTATCTCTTCCATTTTATCAGCATTCAGTCCCTTGGAGTAAGGTTAGTTTGTGAGGGACATGGTGCACTTGTGATGAGATTTGACGTAAGACCGACCTTGATGGATAGAATTCGAGAACTACAAGCATCTGATAAGGAGTTAAAATTAGAGATTGAAAAGATTTAAAGGGATAAAGAAACTGAGTTCAAATTGAGAAATGATGATACAATGGTGTTTAAAGATAGAATTTGTATTCCGATGGATAGCGATCATCGAAGGGCCATATTAGAGGAAACTCATAATTCAACTTATGCTATGAATTTAGGGAGTACAAAAATGTATCAAACCATCCAAGAGAGCTACTAGTAGCCTAGAATGAAAAGGGATACAACTCGAATATGTAGCTAAATGCTAGTATACCAGCAAAGGTGGAACATCAAAGGCTTGCCGGAGTTCTCCAACCCCTACCAATTCTTGAGTGGAAGTGAAAACACATAACGATGGACTTTATCACTATATTGCCGAGATCTCAGGCTGGACATGATGCCATATGAGTAATTATGGATATGTTTGTTAAGTTTGCTCATTTCTTGCCTATTTGAACTACAAATTCATTGGAGAAACTAGCCAGATGAGATTATGAGATTGCATGGAGTGCCAGTGTCTATTGTGTCGAATAGAGATTTATGGTTTACTTCTCGATTTTGACCAAAATTATAAGAGGTTTTGGGGATTAAGTTGAAGTTTAGTACAACATTCCATTCTTAGACTGATGGTCAGTCTAAGAGAATGATTCAAACTTTGGAAGATATGCTCCGAGTTTGTGTACTTGACTTCTCTCGTAGTTGGGATAGGTATCTCCCTCTAGTGGAATTTGTTTACAATAATAGTTATCAATCTAGCATTTGGATGCCATCATACGAAGTGTTATATAGGGGAAAGTGCTGAACTCCATTATGTTGGGATGACATTAGAGAGAGAAAGGTCGAAAGTTTGGAGTTGATTGATTCTATGGTTGAGAAAGTTAAAATCATTCGTGAAAGATTGAAAACAACACAAAATTGTTAGAAAAGCAATGATGGTAGAAGAAGAAGGTGATTGGAATTCGAGATTGGTGACATGGTATTTTTAAAAGTATCATCTTAGAAAGGGGTGATTCATTTCCAGAGTCGAAGAAAGCTAAATCATCAATACATTGGTCCGTATAGGGTTATTGAGAAAATCGAAAATGTAGCACATAGACTCGAGTTGCCTCAGAGTTAAAGAAGATCCATGACGTATTCCATTTGTCCATGCTCAAGAAGTATATACCGGATCCGACTTATGTTCTTAAAAAACCTCCAGTTGAATTAAGAGAAAATTTAATCTTTGAGAATAAACTAATTGTGGTTTTGGATCATTAAGTAAAAACCTTGAGAAACAAAGAGGTACCGATAGTCAAAGTTTTGTGAAGAAATAATCGAGTAGAAGAGATGACATGGGAACTAGAGGAGCTGATCTAAAAACAATATCCCCACTTGTTTGAAGGTGAGATAATGAATTTCAAGGACGAAATTCTTTTTATGGGGAGTAGAACTTATAAAACTAGAAACGAATGTCTAGTTGTATAAATGAGTTGTATGCTATAGGATGAATTTTGATAGGGTAAATTTAAACTATAAAATTTGAGGGGTTAACAAATTTAATTTGAGCTTGGTTTAAATTAGTGGTGAATCCCAAAATCTTGGAGTCTAATTATATGAACCCATTTTGGAGTCCAAATTTTTAATGTCTCATATTGAGTTCAATTTGTGGAGTCCAACACTTGAAATAAAGTCCACTAACAAGCCAAACACTTGAGTTAAAACCCACTATCATATCTAACACTTAAGATAAGCATGTCTAATACCTGAGACAAACATGTCCAACACTTGACACAAACATGTCCAACACAAGTGTACAAGGATGCCCATATTTTGCCTCCATTTTTTATTTTATTTTATTTTCTTTCTCTTATGAACTAGAGGTAAAAAAGTTAAAGGAGCATTTAACATCTCTCTTTCTATGTGATAGATTATATTTAAGAAAGAAAATGGGGTAGGTGTGTTTTAGTACTTTTGTGGGTATATTAGCCGAGAAAAGAATAAGAGAGAGAGAGAGAGAGAGAGGGAGAGAGAGAGAGGATTTTTGAACCTTCTTCACTCCTCTACATTTTATTTTTCTCCTTCATTTGTACCTTTTAAACAACTTTTAGCCAAAACTCTGATCTCTAAGCTCTTCTTGTTCCCTCTTAACATCTTTTAGCAAAATCTTGAGTGGATCATAAGAAAAAAATTGGGATTGTAAAGTTGGAGCAAGAAACTTACATTTGGAAGTATTCACATTGGAGATTGATGTAAATCCTTTGAATTAAGTCTAAAATAAGTTTAAATTCTTAGTTTTAGGTTTTGATTTATCATTGAAATCATGGTGACTAGCATGTTTAATGATATGAACTTAGAAGTGTATTGAAATGTTAGGAAAAAAAAAAGATGGAACTCTTGATTTTCTGCAAACAAAACAGTTTGACTTTGTTGTGATTTTCAATCATAACTTCTTCTGCATATAAAAAAATCAAGTGAGGTTTTCTTTTTAAGAAATTAAACTTCCAAATCTTGAAAATGATATATGATTCGTAGGATTTTGATGAGAACTGGATTCTTAATGATTTTTCAAAGTGATGCATTCTGTAGAGAAATCATCTGTTTTTGTCCTGTTTCGATTGAGAAATTTGCTTCAACTTTTAGATGCCTTCTAGGCTGAATTAGGCCAAACTTTGAATATGAAATTTGTAGTCGAAATCTTATCTTTAATTTGAAATTTGAATTACATAAATTGGATATATGTAGTGAAAGTTATGACCATTTTTTTGTGATTGCGCACGTTAAAGTTATGCAGTTAGGGCAATCACATTATGGACTTAAATTTTTTTATGTAATCAGAATAGATCTAGATTAGAAACATAAAAATTATTGTTTCATGTCTAATCTTTAAGCAAAAATTGAAATTTTTGTAATCTGGGAATTTTAGTTTGGGATATAATCATTTTTCTAAGGTATGTAGCTATTGAGAATTTGTAATATTGGTTGAATTTGTAGAATTTGGAATGGCAATAAGTGTTGAGTTAATAGATGCCAAGATAATAGAGTCATATTTGTATATCATGTATTTAGTTTCACGTTTACACTAAATAAATGTTTAATTTTACTTTTATATTGTGATCTATAAAATATTTAGGTGAAGTCCTTTAATCAAGGATAGAGTCGAGAATTTGGACTATTGGGAGTGTATACCCTTCCCAAATTGTGAGTGAGGCATTTATGTTTTATTTATTGAAAAATGATTTTATGTGTTTTCAAATCTATTTTTTATAAAAAAATGGTTTTATAATTTCATTTGAGTGTGATATATTCTCGATGATGTTGGAATGATCAATTTAGGATGTTAGTGTTACATGATTTATATCGCATGGTTGACTGATGTTTATTTGAGACAAAGAGGAATTTTGGTTGCGAAATGGTTTTGTTATTTAATTGCGAAAGAAAAAAATGTTTTATGGTCACCTATTGTACACATAGTTGCTGTGATTTATTGCTCACTCATGACCAGTTGGAAAAAAAGTGGTATGAGTGACGTCGGATATTTGATTTGGATAGTGTGATGCAAGGGGTTTATCTATCCAAGGTTTCAGTTGGGAAACCATAAATCACCAATGGTGATGTCCAAGTCAACACTAAAGACGGACATTTATCAAAAAAAAAAAAAATGAATGAATAAAAGCTTTGGGTGAATCCAATCTTTGACCCCGCCCAAGATCTTGGATTGGAAGGTATATTTTCGGCAGTCTCATGGTTTTAAATAAAATGCAACCCATTTGATGTAAAGAGAAATATTTTTATTTTGAATGCATTGGTTGTCTATATTTTGCAAATACTTTTGTGAACTTATGAATACTTTTGTAATGATAAAATAGAATTTGTTGATAATGGATTTAGGACATAATCACACTCCTACTTATTGGCATATACATAAATATTTCTCTCACCGAGTACAATTGTACTCACCCCTATCTTTTCTCCTATAAGTTCAGGTTTGTAGCTAGTAATTGTAGTTAGAAGACTTATTTTATGCCTTGTGAAAATCCACCTCTATCGGAATCATTTACTTCGTGTGAGGTAGCTCCATTTTGGCTTACTTAGCATATAGATGGATCCATGGGAGAGGTTAATGGAAGTTAAGCTTTGTAACTTTATTGTAGAGTTTCAATGATTATGTGTGTGTGTGTGTGTGTATATATATATAAATATATATATATATATATATAAACTTTCTTATGTTGAATGAACACTTTGTTTTACAATCATTGGGATTCTTCTTATCTCATTTTAAAAGACCTTTTAAAGCATTATTTACGATTATAGAGAACTGGTTGGGGATTGAGTTTGCGGTGATAATGGATTAGCCTTATGGAGTCCCAGAGTGCGTGCCCAGAGTTGCACATAGTTTGAGGCAACATTGCGGTTGTCGCATGCTCGAGTTTGAGGATCGGAGTGTGACATGTCCAAAGATCAGAATGGATAATATCAAAGGAAGCAAAACTCATTGATTGTGAGGTAGAAAATGGAAGTCTGGCATGCTTCCCTAATTGACAAGTATTACGGAAAATATGTGAAATCTTTTTATTATAGGAAATTAAATTTTGTGATAATAAGTAATGAAAGGTAGGTACATCGGGATGACCAAGACGTCTATGCCAAGTAGTGGAGGAAGAGAGTGCCAAAGTAGTGGGGTGGCGAAGAAGTGGGAGGAGTTACATGATAAAGATCTCCCGAACTATTGCACCTAAAAGTGATCTATTTAGTTTGAAGGTCTTTCATACAGAAACCAAAGGGATCAAATTCTATAGAGCAAGAGTTATATTTTGTAAATTGGTACACAAAAATGAGATTTTTAATGATATAAGGTGTAGCGACCCGCTATCCAGACATCGCACCCCTTAGCAAAAGGAACCAAACATGCAAATGCAGAAGCTATCAACACGATTATAATGCAATTTCTAGACTCGCAACAATCGCACTCCCCATGTGTGATAACACAGAAGGAGATTTATATTAAAAGAAAAGAAATTAATGGTTTTTTTCCAAAATAAAAATTTCAGTAGAGTTTCCCTATTTTTTTTGACCATTTAGCCAACTGGGGTAAGTACGAAACCTAAAAAAAAACAAATATAGTACTTCTATTATTAAACCAGCTGATATCAATGGTCCTCTTGGCCGCCCAGCACAACATACCATGGTATATAGTCATTATATTCTCAAAACCATATATAAATTATCCATATGACATAACCATACATCTATATGTGTAATATAACTCAAACATATCAAAAATCACAAATATTTACATGCCTTAGACAAAATAGAAATGGGGTCATAGATAGGTAGGGATCTAGATCCCTAGGCTCAAGTCTTTTTACCCGACGGTTCCCTCTCGTCTCCTTGATCACCTAAAAACAAGGATATCGGGGTCAGTATAAACTAAGTAAGTACACGAGAGACTAATAGTATGCAAAGCAACCAAGTAGGCACAAGAATATCAATCTCACCATGTAAGTATCGAAAATATAGTAAAGTGTACCACAGATGCACATTAATTTAAGAAAACAATCACCATTACCACATTTATAATCATTGTCCTTTTCCCATCTTTGTTGTTTCAATTTAATTTAACATTTAAAGAAAGGAATGGAGTGTCTAACCAAACTAATGTATGAGGATCTGGAGAGCAAGCTAAATTTGGGAATTCCTAAATGAATCTAGAAATTTTTTATCTATTTATTTTTTTTAGGGTTAGACTCTCAAATACTTCACTTGTTTCTAATTCCACCCTCAAAGGGAGAATAGATCCATCCATGTTCCTCAAACTTCACCCACAGGTTTCACACAAGCTTGTGAAACTCTATATGAAACCCGTACACCTCAAGCTTTACCCGCAGGTTTCGCACAAGTTTTTGAAGAAATTTATGTGTAATCACTTTTTTTTTTTACTTTTCCTTTATGTTTCTCATAATGCAAATTATAATTCATCACAAGAAATTGTTCAAGAACAATTGACATAATAATATAGGCAATGCAGTTTAACAACAAATAGTGAACCAAATACCATTACAGCAAATATTTAATATAACCAGGTTCTAGTAAAAATGTCATAATTTGAACTACGAATATCGGATTGAGGTGATTCCAATGGCCATTTAAAAATAAGACATATGCCTACAACTTTCATGTTTATAGTTTGGTTCAATTCCAATTACACTGGGATGTACAGATCAATCAATGTTACAGCTCAAAATCCACAACACAGCTTGCGTAGTCATAGAAAAATGAACATAACTTATTTTTCACAGATCAGATTAAGGTGATTCTTATGGCCATTTAAAGATAAGTCATAGGCCTACAATTTTTATGTTCAGAGTTCAGCCTAACTCAGCCTAGAAAGCAGCTCAAAATCGTATCAAATTTCAGCACAAAAACAGGACAGAAAATAGAGTTTTCTACGGCCTTTGTGCTATGTTTGAAAATTCACCAAAAATTCAATTCTCCTTGAAACTCTTTGAATCATATTTCATATTAAAGCTATGGAAGTCTAGTTTCATTAGGAGAAAACCTTACTCAATTTGCAGTTGTGTAGAAAAATATATGATATAAAGAACCGGACATGGTCAAGCTATAAAATAGAGCAGAATTTTCAATTTCTAGACTTCATATTCAACATCTGAAATTTCTTTCTTCTTTTCCCTACTCTACTCTTATCACAACATGATAAAAAGTTAAGAAACATGTTATTCATGGTTATTAGGAAACAAATAAACAAGCACAAGCAAGGTACTTGCATTTCCAAGCTTCAAAATCATTTTTTGTTCTCCTATGCTTTCTTCCTCCAACTCCCTAGCCTTCCCCATATTTCCAGCTTGTTCTAGCCTTGTTTTACACCTTTTCTACACTTTTTTATTTTGGGGATTGTAAGTATATAGATGGAAGTTGCCTAATCTAAGCTCAAGTGGTGGTTTCAATGAAGTTTATGGGTGGTTTTTGGGAAAGAAGAGTGAAATCCGAAAATTGGATTCTTGAAGGGGAAGAGTTGTGTTTCTAGTTCTTTCTTCCTCTCTCTCTCACTCTACTAAAGTGAAATGTAGGTTCTCTCCCTAGTGTAGGTGGTGTCAAGTAATTGAGACTTGTATCTTGTGCTCTATCTAATAATGTTGTAACATGTGTTCATGGTGTCCCTTATGATATTGTGACATATGTTCCTTGTGGGTCCCACTCCAACCCTAATTTGGTTATATTGTGGACTTATTCTGACCAATCTCATTTTCCAATATATGTCACTAATGTATACTAATTTTAGTATATTTAACCTATACTTAAACTCACAGACATAGAAAGCCAATGAATATATCACATATATAAAAGGAATTCAACAAAGTTTTGCACAAATAATGCAAAAAAATTAAGTGTTCTTAGAAAAAAAAAAGAGAAAGATAAATACAAATGTAAATGCAAATTCATGATTTAGTAGTTTTTCAAAATGAGATCTTACATGAGGTGCAATCAACACATTTTTAGGATGGAGAGGAGAGGAAGATGTGTTTAGGTAAGTATTTACGACACGAAAAATAGGAAGTAAGTTCTATTATTGACAAAAACATGTGAAATATTGCTCTTATTGAAAATAGTGTGAAGATTACCTAGGGTGTGCATCAAGTGGGAGGTAGCATCAGTGTCAAGATACCATTGATTTTCGTGTGGCTACTGAAGTGATAGAGAGTTAAGTTGCTGGGCTATGTCACAGACTGATAGGAAGGGTGGAAAGCATGCGTACTGGTCCAAAAGAATTGCGGTGGTGCACTACCTAGTAGACCAGGCCCAGTTGAGTTGATGAAATTGGAGTTTTTTTTTTTTTTTTTTTTTTTTTTTTTTTTTTATGGGTACCTTCTCCCTTGTTTTGGTACCTTTTTTTTGGTGGGTACCTTCTTTTTTTTTTTAACCCTTTTTTTGTAACTTTTTTTTACACCTTTTTTTAACCCATTTTTTGGGTACCTTTTTTTTTAAAAAATAAAAAATAAAACAAACTAGATCAATTGGCAAAATGATAGTGCAATCGACTACAGAATCTCAAACGAAACGCTCTTGAGATGGATCGAGGATCTCGAATGAGGAAGGCGATTGCAAAAATCTGAGATGCGGCGAGGATGACTTAGTTCAGCGGTGGTGGTGGCGATTGAAGTTGACTGGTGATGCGGAGTAGACCAGTGGGATTACATATTTTTTCTCTTTTTTTTTTTTTGGTTAGAATAAACAAAAAAAGGATTGGGTTTTGATGCAAGCAAAATGATGGGGTTGATGCAAGTGACTTGTCTTTTGATGAACTGTCACAGAGAGAGGGGTTTTAACACTTCACGTTTGACTATTAGGTTCTTAAATAAAAGAAGCATTGCAGAAACATGTCTTCATGAAAGAGAGTGAGAGATTTGATTATAAAGTTGTTTGACTAGACTAGGTTTTTTTTTTGACAGTCCAAGAAATTAAATAGACTCATTCTGATACATAGGATCCTTACAAAAGGCAAGCGTAGTACATACTAGAGTTAAAAAAATTCATTGATAATGGGAAATGAAGAAAGGGAGGCTAGGTTTTCTAATGTGACTCTGATACCATATTAGAAGAGGGTTTATTGAGAGAATAAATTTCGCCTGCTTTTGGACAACTACATTCCCCTATATATAGAGGATTATAAGAGTGTATCTATACACAATGTATAGCCAGATATGTGATTAATTATTAAACTAAATACAAAGCAAATTATTAGATTAAATAATAGGCTAAATGCAAGGATCAATATTCTATCACTTGAAGCTTTGTGTGTATATATACAGATTTGGCCAGTAAGATATAACTCAACCTCCTTAGAGGTTTCGAGTTCTACCCCACATATATATTGGGTATGGGGAAGTCTACTGTAGGGTGAGTTTTTTTCATTTGTCTTTGTGCTCCCAAGTTACAATAGAATTCTCCTTATGTTCCCCCTACTTTCAGTCATAAGCCTCCCACGCCATGTCCTCATTGTCATGTCCTTCCTTAGAACTCATCTTTACTTGTTTACGAATTGTGTACTCATCAAGAGTGTCTTGCTTAATCTCTACAACCATACCCTCCTCCCTTATGTTTCTTTGCCCTTGGCAAAAAAGAGTGCCCTAAATTTCTCGCTTCTACAACATTCCCTAACTTTGCTTGAGTTGTCTCCCCCAAACCACCCTGGGGCAGTGACCTTGTAAAAAAAATTAGTCCCCATTCAAGCTGCGGTTCTCTCCAAACAGGTATGCTCTAAATACCAATGGCTTATCCCTAGGAATTCGGGCCTGATTAGAGTTAGAGGTCTCTATAACAAACTAGAATTGAGTAAGCAAAGTGCCCGCATTTCTAAGGTAACGGCCGGAACACTAACCAACCTAACTAACTATAGTTGGGCAAGCTGTAATAACTGAAATTAGTTGAATAAGTGGGATTAGTTACAACTAGCTCCAGAGGTATATAAATAGCCCCATCGACGTTGTAATGGCAGTGAAGTAATACAGTTTCTCTCTCTCTTTCTCTCTTACCTTACTATCTTCACATAGGTAACCATTGAATGATCTTTGTAGTGCTTTGCAAATTCAATTCCAATCAGTCTTCATACTGAGCTTGCAGACTCACTCTTTGGAAGGTAAATACTCACTAAACACGAGGCCTTGACAACTTGGTATCAGAGCCTTAAACCTTGAAAGGGAAGCAGAAATGGCAGAAGGAACAAGGTCTAAGTCATTGGAGATCAGATTAAGAAACAAGATGCTAGAATTTAAGAATTGGCCATAGAACTTAAGGAAAAGCAGGCTGAGTTGGGAAAGCAGCTTGAAGAACAAAATAGAAAGATAGACAATTTCATAGCTAATATGGAGGAGTGATTCATCTTCATCACGTGATCAATGAATAAAGATAAAAATAAGGATCAAGAAGTCGACAAATTGTATAAATCCCCAATTTTGCCCACACTTGTTGAAGGAAGAACTAAAGGAGACAAACGTGGTCAATTAACCAAGAAAGATCCAGTTTGTAGAGGAAATGTACCATACACACCTAGAATAGAACTGCCAATTTTCACCGGTGATAAACTATGAATATGGCTAAGGAAATGCCAAAAATTCTTTACAGTATACCAAATTTTGAGTTCATTATGGATGGAAACAGTTAAAATGTACTTGGATGGAAAGGCAGAAACTTGGTTTCAGGGACTTAAGCTGGTTAAAAAAGAGTTAGAATGGGATGAATTTACCACTCTGCTATACCAACGCTTTGAAAAGAAGGGAGCCCTGGATGAAATTGAGAAATTCAATAAGCTACAACAAACTAGAATAGTAGTTGAGTACCAAGAGAGATTCGAAGAGCTATGGTTGATTATGTTATGTAAGAATCCCTAGCTCACTGAATCATACTTCATATCAAGCTTCAAAAGTGGAGTAAAGGAAGAAATAAAACCTATCCTAAGGATGTTAAAACCATCATCTCTGTTGTAAGCCTTCAAAATTGTTATGCTTCAAGAACAATCACTAGAACTTAGTAAAAATAAAAGAGGGACAATAAGTGAGTCTAGGGTACCACCAAAAGGAATAAACTAATGAGAAAAGTTTGGGGTTATTGGGACTACTACTGAGGGCAAAACAACAATAATTTCATTTCAAGAAATGCAGTATAGATGAGCCAACAACTTATACTTTAGATGTGGAGAAAAGTATATGCCTAGGCACCAGTGTAAACTCAGGACTCTCAACCTGATAATATCTGTAGAAGAAGATGAAGAAGCAAAGTCAGGAAATAATAAAGAAGAGGCTAAATTGTTAGGTGAGGTTTATGATGTTCCTTTATTTGTATTCTCTAATTCTCTGAAACACAAAACTATAGCATTACAAAGTACTATATGTGATATAGTAATAGCTATTCTGGTGGATACTGGGAGTTTAAATAACTACCTTAATCAGAAATTGGTAGAGGAATTGAAATTGAAACCAAAAATAGTTGAAACCTTGCATGTTGTTTTAGCTGATGGGAGTAAAATAACTAGTATAACTCAAGTGAAGGGAGTTAAATGGAATGTGCAAGGGTATACTTTTTCTTTTGACTTAAAGGTACTTCGGCTGGGAAGTTGGGACCTAATATTAGAAGTTGATTGGATGTACAACTTCAGCCCAAAAACCTTTGATTTCAAGCTTCTACAAGTTAAAATAGCAAAAGAAGAAGGAGAGGTAGTACTCATGGGCATGGTGGAAAATCCCAAAACGAAAATGATCAGGGGAAAAACTACTAGGAAATTTAAGGAACAATAGCTTCAGAGTTGTACAACATTGACACTAGCTATAGAAGAGAAACATAATCTCTTACCCAGAATTATTACTGACTTACTTAAACACTTTGAGGATATCTTTTCAACACCTAAGACGTTGCCCCCTAAGAAATCTTATGATCATTCCATTCTACTCAAATAAGAGACAACCCTTTAAACTCCCACCCTATAGATACCCTCATTCCCAAAAAGCTGAAATAAAGAAGCAGGTGTAGGAGATGTTGAACCATGGAATAATCAGGCATAGCAATAGCCTTTTGCCTCACTTGTGTTACCGGTTAAGAAGAAAGATGACACATGGAGATTTTGTGTGGATTACTGGCAGCTCAACAATCTCACCATAAAAGATAGATACCCCATTCCCAACATCGATGAACTATTAGATGAATTACATGGTCTTAAGCTATTTTCCAAGATTGCTCTCAAGTTAGGATATCACCAAATCAAAGTAAAACCAATAGATATGGCAAAAACAACTTTTCAAACTCATCATTGGTGCTTTGAGTTCCTAGTTATGCCCTTTGGTTTGACTAATGTCTCAGCAACTTTTTAGGCTTCGATGAATCATATATTTTAGCATCATATTAGAAAATTTGTGTTGATTTTCTTTGATGATATTCTTATCTACAGTCCAAACTTATTAACTCATATAGAATATCTTAAGAAAGTACTATCAATTCTCAGGCAGCACCAATTATTTGCAAAACTTTCTAAGTGTGCCTTTGCTTAAACTCAAGTGGAGTATTTGGGACATGTAATGTCAGTGGAAGGAGAAAAAATGGATCCATAGAAAATTGAGTGTATCTTGAACTGGCCAGAACCATCTTCTACTAAGGCATTAAGGAGTTTTCTAGGACTTACTGGGCATTACAGGAGGTTTATCAGACAATATGGCATGTGTCACGCCCCGACCCACACCCGAGCCGGGCACGCTACCAGCCCGCCGCGGCACCTCGATGCACGAGCACCACGTCCCGCACATCGAAGCACCGTAAGGCTGTCGACATTCACAAAATCCAGGTTTCCAAATCACAGAGATCCCCAAGAAATAAAAATAATACATGTATGCCTCAATGCAAATTAAAACAAGTGAGAGTTAACCTTATACAGACAAGAAGAATTATAAATACAGTCATCCCAATTTAAACAAATACAATGGTCATCCTAACTTCCTCAAAATGATACAATAACCTCAATACATAGCGGAATAGCGGGTAGTCATACCCCGGCCCAGTAGTCTCCAAAGAATGTCCAATACAATAATGCGCACAAATCTCTCAGTCTGAGTCTACACCTGTAGGAGGGGAATGTGAGGGGTGAGTACCGTAGAGAGGGGGGGTTGGTACTCAGCAAGTCGGGGGGATGACATGCTACAATTAATTTTTGGGTGAATTAGGAGTGTCAAAATTATGTCCCAATAAATCCATGGTATGCAAAAATATTATGGCATCTCAATAAATCATTCACGGCATACGTATCAAATCAAATATGCATCCATTATGCATGTCCGTCATATCATGTAGAGCCGACCGAAAATATCCCGGCAAAGGCCAACCATGGCCAAGGACCGGCAACGTTGGGGGTTTTCATGGTGCAAGTAATAAAATAAGGCTCTCCACCCCAACGTTGGCCACAGACTACTCCAACTAGCCTGTATATATATATCGCAACGTATCAAGGATCAAGCGTGTATGGAAACCCGCCGGTGCTAGACCTACCAAGGTCCTCCCCGAAGTGGTTCAACCGACGACTGTCCGTATAATATGTATGACAATCTGGCAGATACCCCCTGCAGAGGCGTATCCGGGCACAACAGGTGCCTCTACCAAATGTCCTTCGTAGCTACGGAATGCCATAGGAAGCATATCATCATCATCATAGTATCCACAGGGGCATCCAGCCCAAATCACATATCTCAAGCGAAATCTCAAGCCATAACATGTCAAAATCATGTGCCAATATGCAATGGAAGTATAAAATCATGTGAATATATCAAAGTGTGGCACAATCATCAAGTGTCAAAATCATGGATGCATATCGATATAAACAAGTTGGGACACTCCATATATTCACAAAACATTTTCATAAATCCAGGGAAATAGGTCAATCATACCATTTTAAATCATGCCTTTGAAAACCTTTTTAAAACACAGTATCAATTAAAAGTAGATGTCAAGTCCCACTCACTGTTAGGGGAGGATAATACACTCCCCAATATCTCCACAAAGTGTAAATCAGGTGCTCCCTCCGTTCAACTCAAATAACTCTTAGGGAGACAAACAGTCTGCAGATTTTTTTAACCTGCGCAGTCATGGAAAACAGACTATAACTTTGGCTATACTAGTCCAAATCAGATGATTCTTATCTCATTTTAAAGCTAAGAGATAGCACTATAACTTTCATTTTGCACACTTCCTCAGATTCAAATCACAGAATTCCCGGTAAGCCTAATTTTGTTACTGTCATATTTAAGTTTTGGATTCTGTCCAGTTTTTGTGCAGAAGCCATAAATTTCGTTCTACTCACCAAAGTCTAATGAAATTTTAACATGTTATATATAAGATGTAGATCTACAACTTTCGTTTTTTGAGTTTTATCCAGATATGCCTGGAAGGGGTTCAAAAAAATTCATGAACAAGACTGATACGTTTTAGTGAAACATAAAGTTTCTGTCAACACAGTTTTAAGGAAAATTGTATAACTTTCAATTTCCTCGTGCGAATTGGCTGAAATTTTTATATGTTATAGAAAAGAAGTATATATATAACTTTCATGTTTTGTGTTTCTTCAAAATAAGACTGGAGAGGGGTCGTTTTTACTCACTACTGTCAAGGTTCGAAACTGGACACTTCTATGTCGAGTTTCAGGAAAAGTGCCATAACTTTTGGCACAGGCATCTGATTTTGGTGATTCTTATCTCGTTGGAAAGATAAGACTTTGATCTACAATTCATATAACTAACACATTTTAAAATTCTGGCTCTAAGATGTCTTAAAATAGAGATGAATTCATGGACAGAAATAAAATTTAAAGTGAGACAGGATAAAATTTCTTACCTCACTTTCTTGGTCTTCCTCTCTTGCTTCTCTCCTTGTTCTCACGAATTTGGAAGAATGAACATGCATTCTAAGGCCTTCTTCTTTTATTATTGTGTTAATAACTCACCACCCTAGGATCAAATCTCTAATTAATCTAAACCATAGGATCATTTGACTATTGCATGTGTTCTCATTGGTTTTCATGTGCATGTGTTCTTATTGGCCCACCTTGCCTTTCTCATCTCCATTTGGCCAACACTTGTCCTCCTCACTATAACACTTGTTCAATACAAGAATACACTTGTCACATTTCATTTAAGTTTTGTTAATTGCTAACAAGTCCTTTGACTTATAAAAATTCTAATTTGACCCTTAAAATTTTCATAATTACACACTAGGCCCAAAATCTTATATTAGACCTAATTAAATTTATTTATTGTGAAATTAAGGTTTTGAATCTCTTTGAGTCAAAATTGATCCGATTTGTATTTTATCGTCAAATATCTAAGGTTGATTTATCAGAAAAATTTTCTTAGTGAAAATTTATGAATATAGTAGTAAAAACATCATATATATATATATATATATGAAATGGAATTCACTATAGAATACACCGAGAGTCGGTGTTACATTTTCCTAACCCCCTAAAAACAAGTTTCGTCCCCGAAACTAAAAGAAAACCATATAGGAAAAGGAAAATTACTCAGTAAATAGATGAGGGTACTGTCCCCTCATAGTCTCATCGGGCTCCCAAGTTTCCTCCTCGACCTGGTCGCTACGCCACAAAATGCGTACCAATGAAACATCTTTGCTTCCGCGATCACGGATCTGCTGGTCAAGGACTGCTACGGGCTGTATAGGTAAACTCAGGTCCTCCCGTAGCTCAACTGGTGGAGGTTTTAAAACATGAGAAGGGTCAGGCATATATCTCCTAAGCACTGAGACATGGAACACATCGTGAATACGTGCCAACTCCTCTGGCAGCTCCAATCTGTACGCCACATTTCCGATCCTCTCAAGAATACGGAAGGGCCCAATATACCTGGGGCACGGTCCCCGCTGCTGCAAACGGATCACCCCTTTCCCGGGTGAGATCCTCAAGAAAACCATGTCTCCCTTCTGAAACTCCAGTGGTCGCCGCCTACGGTCTGCATATGCCTTCTGTCGATCCTGGGCGGCTCTCATCCTCTGTCGGACAATCCTGACCTTCTCCCTCGTCTCCTCAACAAGCTCCACACTACTGAGGTGCCTCTTACCGACCTCGTCCCAGCATAAAGGTGTGCGGCATCGCCTCCCATACAATGCCTCGTATGGAGGCATCCCGATACTCGCCTGGTAGCTGTTATTATATGCAAACTCTACAAGTGGTAAATGCCGATCCCAGCTACCATGAAAATCAATAACACAAGCCCGAAACATATCCTCAAGTGTCTGAATCGTACGCTCTGACTGGCCATCTGTCTTAGGATGATAGGCTGTGCTAAAGTTCAGTCTAGTACCCAATGCCTCCTGCAAACTGGGCCAGAACCTAGACGTGAACCTAGGGTCCCTGTCTGAAACAATCGACACAAGCACCCCGTGAAGTCGTACTATGGTGTCCATATAGAGACGTGCCAGCACCTCCAAGGAGTAGTCACCACGGATGGGGATAAAGTGTGCAGATTTGGTGAGTCGATCGACAATCACCCAAATCACATCATGCTGCGTGGATGTCCTCGGTAACCCCATCACAAAATCCATGGTAATATGTTCCCACTTCCACTCAGGAATGGGAAGCGGCTGTAAAATACCTGCTGGTCTTTGGTGCTCAGCCTTCACCTGCTGGCACACCAAGCACCGTGCTACAAACTCTGCTATCTCCCGCTTCATGCCCGACCACCAATAACTGCCTCTGATGGTGCGATACATCTTTGTACCCCCGGGATACATAGCATAAGCCGAAGAGTGTGCCTCCTCAAGGATAGCACGTCGAAGCTCAACATCAGCTGGAATACACACTCTGTCTCTGAACACCACGAGTCCATCAGCACGGACTCGAAAATCCCCGCCCTCTCCTCGGCGGATCCGATCGTGAATAGTCTGGAGCTCTACATCTGTACCCTGAAGCTCTCTGATGCGGTCAAGTAGTGTAGGCCGCACCTCAAATCTGGCTAGCAGTGTACCCTGCTCATCGCTGGCTGACTCCCAAAGCTCGGAGTCCTACCAAGCAGGAGATGTAGGCTCTCTCTGCTGCCTGAGAAGTGGTAGAAGAAGATGACTTCCGGCTCAAGGCATCTGCTACTACATTTGCCTTACCTGGATGATAGTCAATAACCAAGTCGTAGTCTTTCAGCAGCTCTAACCATCTCCTCTGTCTTAGGTTTAGCTCTCTCTGAGTAAATAAATACTTCAAGCTCTTATGGTCTGTGAAGACCCTGCAGGTAACTCCATATAAGTAATGCCGCCATATCCTCAGTGCGAAGACTATGGCTGCAAGCTCAAGATCGTGAGTCGGGTAGTTCGCCTCATGCTTCTTCAACTGTCTCGAAGCATAAGCGATCACCCGTCCATCCTGCATCAATACACAACCCAGCCGCTACCAACTAGCATCACTGTACACAACATACTCCCTGCCACTTGTAGGGAGAGCCAAGATAGGTGCCGACGTCAGTCGCTGTTTGAGTTCAGAGAACTTCGCCTCACAGCGATCATCCCAACAGAACTTGACATCTTTCTTCGTCAATCGAGAGAGTGGAGCAGCAATCCTCGAGAAACCCTCTACAAATCGTCTATAATAACCAGCAAGTCCAAGAAAACTCCGGACCTCAGTAACGGTCTGTGGCTGCTCCCACCTCAATATGGCCTCTACTTTCTGCGGATCAACAAAAATCCCCTCCGCAGAAACAACGTGGCCCAGAAATCCAATTTCCCTTAGCCAAAATTCACACTTGGTGAATTTGGCATATAACTGCTGCTCACGGAGAGTCTGTAAAACCACCCTCAGGTGCTGTTCATGCTCCTCATCACTCCGTGAGTATACCAGAATGTCATCAATAAATACGATGACGAACCGATCCAGGTAGTCGTGGAAGACCCGGTTCATTAAATCCATAAAAGCCGCTGGAGCATTAGTCAACCCAAACGGCATCACTAAAAACTCAAAGTGACCATAGCGAGTGCGGAATGCAGTCTTGGGCACGTCCTCGGCCCGAATCCGTAACTGGTGATAACCAGACCGTAAATCGATCTTCAAAAAGACCCGTGCACCCTGAAGCTGGTCAAATAGGTCATCAATACGTGGCAGAGGATACCGGTTCTTGATGGTCACCTTATTCAACTGCCGGTAATCCACGCACAGCCGTAGGGTCCCGTTCTTCTTCTTTACAAACAACACCGGAACACCCCAAGGCGAAGTGCTCGGACGGATAAAACCCTTGTCCAGTAATTCCTGCAGCTGGACCTTGAGCTCTCTCAGCTCAGATGGCGCCATTCTGTATGGCGGAATAGATATAGGGGCGGCTCCCGGAACTATGTCGATCTCAAAGTCAAACTCCCGAGCAGGTGGAAGGCCGGGTAGCTCCTCAGGGAAAACATCCGCAAACTCCTGTACTACAGGAACATCCTCATTCCTAGGTCCCTTCACAGTAGTATCCACAACATGGGCCAAGTATGCCGTGCAGCCTCGGCGTATTAACCTCCTGGCCTCCATCACCGAAATAACACAGCGAGATAATACTCTCCTCTCACCAGAAAACCTCAAAGCAAGCCCCTCCGATCTCCGAAACTCAACCTCCTTAGTGAAACAATCAACAGAGGCTCTATGTCTGCTCAGCCAATCCATGCCAAGGATGGCATCAATATCGGTCAAGTCCAAAGGGATCAAATCTGCCTCAAGTACGGTGTTTCCAATCATGACCTCTATCCCTCTATAGACTGAATCTCTCAAGAGCTGTTCACCGAGAGGTGTGAAAACCAATATCTCCTCTCCAAGTGGCGTCAAAGGCTTACCCATCAGGTGGGCAAAGGACGCTCTCACATACGAGTAGTTCGACCCGGTGTCGATAAGGATACGGGCGTCGACTCCATAAATCTTCATAGTTCCTAAATGTGGGGAAAATAAAGAGATCAATTTAGATAAAGGTGGAAATAGATGCTCATCATATATATCTCAAAAGTAGGTACAACCAACATAGTCAAGCCTCTAATGCTTTGGCTTATGATGAGTCTCAAAATAAAAGTACAGGGGAAATCTCTAAGTGTGTGAGTCAGAAGGGGGAGTACCAATAATGACATCGGGATTCGTCCGCGCATCCTCTTGCGTCATCGCGTACACTCGGGCCTGAGCTCTCGGCTGCTGCCGTGATGGTCCCGGTGCCATACTACTCCCAGCTACTGCTCGTGGGGCTATGGGGCTAGAGTGTGCCGGTGCTCCCTGCTGTCCCCCTCGTGGAGCACTCGACTGAATAGAAACTGTCGGACCTCCTGCTCCAAGATCAGGGCACTGGCTCTTGATGTGCCTCGGTCTCCCACACCGGAAGCAAGTCACTGTCACCCCGCAAGCTCCGAAGGGGTGATGTCTGCCGCATCGACGACAAAAAGGGTGTCGTCGGGCTGTAGTCTGAGTGGAGGCACTCGGGGCTGGTGCTCTAAACCCCTGGGACTGCGATCCCTGCCTCTGAGAAGGGTCCCCGTGAAACCCTGAGGTCCTCCCCTTCTTCGAACTCTGGCCCTCAGAAAACTCATGCCTCTTCCTCCTCTGCACCCTGCTCTCTCTCTGTCGTCCCTCAGCATGGACGATCTCCTCAGCCCGGAGTGCTGAGTCTACTATCTCTGGAAATGAGAAGTTAGGGGTCACCGTCATATACCTCCGGATGTTCAAGTTGAGGCCATCCTCAAACTTGAACCTCAACTGACTGGGTGTGGCTAGGTCCGGAACAAAAGCGGCCAGTCTCCTCAACTCGGCCTCATACTCGGTCACAGTCCGAGTCCCCTGCCGCAGGTGGTGGAACTCCGTCCTCTTCCTGTTCTGCTGGAACGCTGAAAAATATCTGCGGTTGAACTCCCGCAGAAAGTCCTCCCAACTCCTGGGCTCCGCTGCATCATCACAAACTGCCTCCCACCATGAGAGGGCATCTCCATCCAATAATCTCTCGGCCACTCGGAGTCTGAACTCCTCACTCAGGCCAAGGTCTGTCAACACTCGGCGGGTGCGGTTGATCCAGTGCTTCGCAGCAGTGGAATCACCCACCCCAGAGAACTCGGTACAGCCTAGCTGTCTTGCCTCCTTCACGAGCTGGGTGAGCTCGTGAATCCGTCTCAACGTTGAAGAAGTATCGTCGCTGGGTATAGAAACTGCAGATGGACCGATAACCGGTGGAGGCTCCGGTGCGACTGGTCGTGGCACGGCCATAGGGGTTGGCTCGGCCATCGGTGGTGGTGGTGGTGGTGGCATCTGAATGCCATGGGTAGCGTACCACTCGAACACCTGTCGGTAGGCGTCCAATGGTAGCGGTGGTGGTAGATCTGCGGCCGTGGTGGCCGGTGGTGTAGGCACTGAAGGAGAACCGTGTGAGGAAGACACGTCCTCTGGTACACTGGGGGGCTCAATAGGTAAGAAGTGGGTACCTCGCCTAGTCGTCTTACTTCTGCAAAGAAAAAGGCACTAATCAGGCAGATATACAAGAATTAGGGTTAGTTATGGAATAACTAACCCTCTAAAAGAAATCAACTTGGCATCGGAACCATTGGATAAGGTATACTAGGTTAGATACGACCCGTATCTAACCCCCTAAAAATGGATGAACCCATATGCCTATGACCATGTACTAGGATTTCATGACTGTACTGTAACTCTCACATACATTGAGGACTTTCAAAATCAGATTTACTTGGGGATATTTTCGAAATCAGTTTCTCACACTTAGCTCTAACCAAGAGCTCTGATACCAACCGAGGCCTGTCACGCCCCGACCCACACCCGAGCCGGGCACGCGACCAGCCCGCCATGGCACCTCGATGCACGGGCACCACGTCCCGCACATCGAAGCACCGTAAGGCTGTCGACATTCACAAAATCCAGGTTTCCAAATCACAGAGATCCCCAAGAAATAAAAATAATACATGTATGCCTCAATGCAAATTAAAACAAGTGAGAGTTAACCTTATACAGACAAGAAGAATTATAAATACAGTCATCCCAATTTAAACAAATACAATGGTCATCCTAACTTCCTCAAAATGATACAATAACCTCAATACATAGCGGAATAGCGGGTAGTCATACCCCTGCCCAGTAGTCTCCAAAGAATGTCCAATACAATAATGATCACAAATCTCTCAGTCTGAGTCTACACCTGTAGGAGGGGAATGTGAGGGGTGAGTACCGTAGAGAGGGTGGGTTGGTACTCAGCAAGTCGGGGGGATGACATGCTACAATTAATTTTTGGGTGAATTAGGAGTGTCAAAATTATGTCCCAATAAATCCATGGTATGCAAAAATATTATGACATCTCAATAAATCATTCACGGCATACGTATTAAATCAAATATGCATCCATTATGCATGTCCGTCATATCATGTAGAGCCGACCGAAAATATCCCGGCAAAGGCCAACCATGGCCAAGGACCGGCAACGTTGGGGGTTTTCATGGTGCAAGTAATAAAATAAGGCTCTCCACCCCAACGTTGGCCACAGACTACTCCAACTAGCCTGTATATATATATCACACACGTATCAAGGATCAAGCGTGTATGGAAACCCGCCGGTGCTAGACCTACCAAGGTCCTCCCCGAAGTGGTTCAACCGACGACTGTCCGTACAATATGTATGACAATCTGGCGGATACCCCCCTGAGGCGTATCCGGGCACAACACGTGCCTCTACCAAATGTCCTTCGTAGCTACGGAATGCCATAGGAAGCATATCATCATCATCATAGTATCCACAGGGGCATCCAGCCCAAATCACATATCTCAAGCGAAATCTCAAGCCATAACATGTCAAAATCATGTGCCAATATGCAATGGAAGTATAAAATCATGTGAATATATCAAAGTGTGGCACAATCATCAAGTGTCAAAATCATGGATGCATATCGATATAAACAAGTTGGGACACTCCATATATTCACAAAACATTTTCATAAATCCAGGGAAATAGGTCAATCATACCATTTTAAATCATGCCTTTGAAAACTTTTTAAAACACAGTATCAATTAAAAGTAGATGTCAAGTCCCACTCACTGTTAGGGGAGGATAATACACTCCCCAATATCTCCACAAAGTGTAAATCAGGTGCTCCCTCCGTTCAACTCAAATAACTCTTAGGGAGACAAACAGTCTAAAGATTTTTTTAACCTGCGCAGTCATGGAAAACAGACTATAACTTTGGCTATACTAGTCCCAATCAGATGATTCTTATCTCATTTTAAAGCTAAGAGATAGCACTATAACTTTCATTTTGCACACTTCCTCAGATTCAAATCACAGAATTCCTGGTAAGCCTAATTTTGTTACTGTCATATTTAAGTTTTGGATTCTGTCCAGTTTTTGTACAGAAGCCATAACTTTCGTTCTACTCGCCAAAGTCTAATGAAATTTTAACATGTTATATATAAGATGTAGATCTACAACTTTCGTTTTTTGAGTTTTATCCAAATATGCCTGGAAGGGGTTCAACAAAATTCATGAACAAGACTGATACGTTTTAGTGAAACATAAAGTTTCTGTCAACACAGTTTTAAGGAAAATTGTATAACTTTCAATTTCCTCGTGCGAATTGGCTGAAATTTTTATATGTTATATAAAAGAAGTATATATATAACTTTCATGTTTTGTGTTTCTTCAAAATAAGACTGGAGAGGGGTCGTTTTTACTCACTACTGTCAAGGTTCGAAACTGGACACTTCTATGTCGAGTTTCAGGAAAAGTGCCATAACTTTTGGCACAGGCATCTGATTTTGGTGATTCTTATCTCGTTGGAAAGATAAGACTTTGATCTACAATTCATATAACTAACACATTTTAAAATTCTGGCTCTAAGATGTCTTAAAATAGAGATGAATTCACGGACAGAAATAAAATTTAAAGTGAGACAGGATAAAATTTCTTACCTCACTTTCTTGGTCTTCCTCTCTTGCTTCTCTCCTTGTTCTCACGAATTTGGAAGAATAAACATGCATTCTAAGGCCTTCTTCTTTTATTATTGTGTTAATAACTCACCACCCTAGGATCAAATCTCTAATTAATCTAAACCATAGGATCATTTTGACTATTGCATGTGTTCTCATTGGTTTTCATGTGCATGTGTTCTTATTGGCCCACCTTGCTTTTCTCATCTCCATTTGGCCAACACTTGTCCTCCTCACTATAACACTTGTTCAATACAAGAATACACTTGTCACATTTCATTTAAGTTTTGTTAATTGCTAACAAGTCCTTTGACTTATAAAAATTCTAATTTGACCCCTAAAATTTTCATAATTACACACTAGGCCCAAAATCTTATATTAGACCTAATTAAATTTATTTATTGTGAAATTAAGGTTTTGAATCTCTTTGAGTCAAAATTGATCCGATTTGTATTTTATCGTCAAATATCTAAGGTTGATTTATCGGAAAAATTTTCTTAGTGAAAATTTATGAATATAGTAGTAAAAACATCATATATATATATATATATATATATATGAAATGGAATTCACTATAGAATACACCGAGAGTCGGTGTTACAGCATGAGTACTAGACCTCTTAATGATTTATTAAAGAAGGATAGTTTCAGTTGGATTGAAGAAACTTCTCAAGCCTTTCAACATCTTAAGGCAACTATATGCTTAGCTCCTGTCATGAGTCTATCTGATTTCTCCAAGCTATTCATCATAGAGATTGATGCATGCTCAAGAGAGTGGGAAGCAATTTTAATGCGGGAGGGTAGACCCATTTCCTTTTTAAGCAAAGAGCCTAGGAATATCCATATATGAGAAAGAGCTAATAGCTGTTGTAATGGCTGTTACAAAGTGGATGCATTATCTGGTTGGCTATCACTTCATCATTAGAACTGATCATCGGAATCTAAAATACCTGTTGGAATAAAAACTAACAAGTACATTGCAGCACAAATGGCTCACCAAACAACTAGGGCTAGACTATGAAATATAGTACAAGAAAGGGATAGAAAATAAAGTAGCAGATGCATTGTTTAGAAAGGAATCTATAGAGGAAGAGTGCTCTCAAGAGATGATTATGGCAATTACTACAATTCAACCATAATGGATCATGGAAGTTCTTCAAAGCTATGAGGAGGATAAAGAGTGCAAGAACCTGATAGCAAAGCTCATGATAGAGCCTAATGGGGACTAAGACTTCCAGTTACATAATGGCATTCTGAAATTTAGGAAGAAGATATATGTGGGCAATGGCAACAATCTCAAAAATAAGATCATTCTGCAAATGCATAACTTTGCAACAGGAGGACACTCAGGGCAAAACAATACCTTTCAGAGAATCATAACTGCTTCCTATTAGCCTTCTATGATAACATCAATAGTTAAGTTTGTTCAGAAATGTGAGATATGATAAAGGAACAAACATGAGAATGTCCCTTACCTAGGATTACTTTAGCCTCTGCCTATCCTTACATAGGCCTAGTCCTAGATCAGCATGGATTTTATAGAAGGATTACCTGATTTTGAAGGATACAACACCATTATGGTGGTTATTGATAGGCTAACGAAATTTGGCCACTTCATAGCACTTCAGCATCCCTATATTGCACTAAAGGTAACCCAAATCTTTGTGGATAATATATTCAAATTACATGAAAGTCCGGACTCTATTATGTCAGATAGGAACAAGGTTTTTACAAGCCTCTTCTAGCAAGATCTTTTCAAGCTAATAGGAACTCAGTTGAAGATAAGTAGTGCCAATCACCCCCAGACCGATGGTCAAACTGAAAGGTTGAACCAATGTGTGGAATTTTATCTAAGGTGCATGTCATCAGATAGACCTGGACTCTGGTTTCGATGGTTGAGTTTGGCCGAATGGTTATAATACTACACACCACTCAAGTATATAGATGATACCTTTTGAGACATTATATGGGTATAAACCTAAGTCCATTCCTTGGGGACCCTATTTGGATTTAACAACACTAGCAGCTCTGAACTTTGTACAGAACAGATAAGCTATGTTACAGATTTTGAGAGATCATTTGGCCATAGCACAAAATAAAATGAAGATAAGAGCTGACCATAATCGAATTGAGAGGGAATTTGCAGTAGGTGATTGGGTTTATTTGAAACTACAGCCTTATAGACACAGTTCACTCAACTCAGGAAGCAGCTCAAACTATCCTCCAAATTTTATGGACCATTTCAGATCACAGCTAGAATTTGGGAGGTAGCTTATAAGCTGCAGTTGCCATCAGAATCAAAAGTTCATCTGGTATTCCATGTGTTGATGCTTAAAAGGAAGCTGGGTGCTAATCACCAGATTATGCTTACACTTCCTCTTGTTGGAATAGACAAACAAGCACTGGTTGAACCAGAAGCAGTCTTGAAGAGGCATGCAATTCTAAGAAATAATAAGCCAGTTACTCAGTGGCTAATTAGATATGTTAATTTGAGCCCTGAGGAGGCAACCTGAGAAGACATGAGTTTCATTCAGACTCAGTTCCCTACATTTAGTCTTTGAGGGCAAGGAATGTTTATCAGGGGTGGGGTGTGTAACAACCTAGAATTGAGTAAGCAAAGTTCCCGCATTTCAAAGGTAATGGCTAGGACACTAACCAACCTAACTAACTATAGTTGGGCAAGCTGTAATAACTAAAATTAGTTGAATAAGTGGGATCAGTTACAACTAGCTCCAGAGGTGTATAAATAGCCTCATTTACATTGTAATGGCAGTGAAGTAATACAGTTTCTCTCTCTCTCTCTCTCTCTCTCTCTCTCTCTCTCTCTCTCTCTCTCTCTCTCTCTCTCTCTTTCTCTTTTTCTTTGTCTCTCTCTCTTACCTTACTATCTTCGCATAGGTAACCATCGAATGATCTTTGCAGTACTCTGCAAATTCAGTTCCAATCAGTCTTCATACCAAGCTTGCAGACTCACTCTTTGGAAGGTAAATACTCTCTGAACAAGAGGCCTTGATAGTGTCATACAAAACTATTTGGGCTAATGGGTCCTTAGCTTTGCTATGGGTTTTTTCTATCTAACCCAACTTTGAGCTCTTAGAGGTTAGTTATCTCTACCAAATAAATGGGGAACCAAAAAGTTAATTTTTCTGTCATTGTTATTCATTTGATAAATTCTTAAATATCTCAAGTCATGGATTCTCCACCACTATCAATGATTGCAGGTCCTTGGTGCAACTTTTGAAGAGCTATCAGTTGATACACCGTTTTGAAAATTTAATAGTTGGGCAAATGTAAGACAAAGATTTTGGAATTTTGGAGCATTCTATTACTTCATATCACAGTTCTCTTGTAAGAATGTGAATTTACTTTGTTTCAAAAACATTGATGTAATCACCTTATACAAATGCTATTCTCCTTCGGTGTTTTGCTAGACTTTATACTAAACAATAAAATAGCCAATAATCTATTTGTCTAAGGATGGGCCTAGAGAAACTATCAACCCAAAAAGCGCATGCTCGGCATTTTAGGCAGTGCTCGCTTGAGCCTCGCAGTTTAATGGCAGACCTAAACTTTGATATCTCTAATGGTTGAAAAATTACAAAACTAGTAACGAGATGTGTTGAATTTTACTGTCAAGAAATGGCCACATGAGGAACAAATTTATACTACTTTTATTTTAGTAAAAGGAGATGCAACCAAGCAAAATCGAATCAGAAAAAGGAGGATAGAAGTAGGGAGACTACTGCTTGAGCTGTCTCTGAGGGACCAAATTTATACTACTCTAAGGGAACTCCTTATTGTAAAGCATAATGCCTACTCAACTGGCATAGCGAGACGGGGATGAGCCAAGATGATAAGGATGACAGTTGGTCATTCCAAAGCAATCCAAGTAATATCAATTTTGGAGAAATAGTCTATGTTGTAGAGTATTATTTATCTAATTATATATATAATTTTCAGGATATAATTAATTTATATGTCCAACCTAATAAAATAAGAAGCCGGACCAAACCTTGTTAGATATATAAGCAATCTATGCTAATGCTAGTAACTTGTGTAGTAGGTTGGCCTGTTAAGATCTTAGCCTAACTCCCAACGGGTTTTCACCCTTAATTGCAACTTCTCACACTGTCAAAAGAAGCAATAGATACTGTGGGACATAGCCCTAGGTCCGATTGGAAAGGGCCAGCGCCAACAGGGCCCATACAGGACAGCTACTGATTGAGGAGCAAGCACAAGCGACTGTCCCCTATGACTATCTACCGAAGGGTCTTAATCACCCAGATCTCCCGAACAATAGGGCCTCAGTCACCCCGCCTATCGAATGAGATTTATTAAGTGGGAGTAACCTTCTCAATCGATTACTCAATCATTAGTCCATCGAACGAACGAACCCCGAAGACCTTTCATCAGCCATATAACCGATCGATAGTCAGCAACTCTAATAATTTTAAAGGAAGGTCAAAACACCCTAACGACTTTGATTTCCTACTTAAGAATGACATCGTTCAGTTAAGGAAAGGATCTCCCTAAAAAACAAAAGTTCACATACGATGAAGATCACGATCAATTCAGAATATTGAACTCTCGAGATTTTCGGATAGGCTCAATAAGGAAAGTAGGGTTAAAACACCCCAATAAGGTACGACTCTCGTAGGAATAAAATATCCTAAAACCCTCCAAGTCAGGTACGTTCTCTTGGCCTTTCACATTGGGCACTCTAATGATAGGGAACCTTTTCCTCTTTGAGCTCTCAGTCTATTTCTTTTACATTCGAAAACAACTCTTTTTGACTTGAGCGTCGGAGCCTCCCCCACCGGAGCACCCTCCTACAGTTTTTACAGATTTCACTTCCCGTTGACGGTAACCGTTCGAGTCAACAAGGAGTCAGTATTTGTGGAGACGTAACCCACCTCTAACAGATTAGGGCCGTCCGTGGGAAACAGACTAGAACAACTTCCGTGAGTCTGACAACCATGCCTCCAACAACCAGAGTATCCTCGAGGGTCGCTCTTACTGTAGAAGGGCGCGCCTCTATACCCACTGAATCTGTCATCCCTCCAGCACCGATCACTCAATTCATGATCATATGTTTTCTCCCTTACCGTCCCATCCGGAGCAAGTCTTACAACCAACGGCTCAAGAATAGCCGGTCATGGCTCCAGTGCCAGAACAGGCGAGCTAGCCCCAGATGAAAAGATTGGAGTCAAAACTCCAAAAAATGAGCAAACAACTGGAGGGACTCAGCTGAGCCCTTGAGTCGGACAGTTACTCATCAGCGGACTCCGAATATGAACGACCACCAAGACAAGTACTTCCCATGAATTTTGAGCCATCGGTGACCTCTAAGGATCTAAAGAAGCAAATCAAATAACTTATAGCAGGGCAGGTGTGAAGAAGGAGGAAGATCCCGTCCACCCTTCAGGAGAATTTCCCTTTGATCCGAAGATTTCCTTAGAACCAATACCAAGAAACGTCCTTCTGCCACCCGTAGAGCGGTATAATGGAACAACTGACCCCCGCGACCACGCTGTCTACTTCATAATAGTTATGGTCTCCAGTGACCTATCAGATGTAGCGATACACAAGCACTTTCCCACTACTCTCAAGGGTAATGCCCTGGCATGGTTCAACTCTCTCCTGTCATTTAGTATCAAGAGTTTCACCCAACTCCGATAACAGTTCGAGACTCATTTTATAATCAGCTGATGAGTTAAGCGAAAGTCCAATTCCTTGTTATTGTTGTGGTAGCGGGAAGACGAGTCTTTGTAAGATTTCTTAGAGAGATTTAAGGCAGAGATGTTAAAGGTCCCTACTTTGGACCATTTTATCGCATTGATTGCTCTCTTAATGGGTTTGCGCTCCTCTGACATGAAGGTCTCCATTACAAAGAAACCCCCGGCAACCATTCAAGAATTTTATTCCCGAGCCGAGAAGTACATTGTGACAGAAGAAGCAGAGGCGTTCGATCGACGAAGAAACCATCATAGCAGAAAGGAATGTAGTCGACCGCCTCGCCAGCTTTTTCCAAAGTGGAGTAAACCAGGGGCTCCACCTTCACGAAGGTTCAGTATCTATATTTTGCTGAACGAGACCCCAAGCCGGATTTTATATCAAATCAAAAACAAATCATACGTAAGGTGGTCCCCTCGTCCCACAGAGGAAGATCCCAAGAAAGATAAGTCTAAGTACCCATCGGGACTACGGTCACATGACCGATGAGTGCAAGAGGCTCAGGGATGAGTTGGAGTTTCTGGTTTGTAGTGGTAAACTACAAAGATTCATCAGTACGAAAGGAAGGAATTTACTTTCCCCCAACCGACATAATGCATCACGGGAGAATGAGCCGCCTAACCGATCGGATCCCAGATGATTACATAACAAATCAGGAGGGGTGATCTTCCAGATCTGCAATGAAGACATTTGGCATGAACCCTATATTCTCACTAGCGTTTGTTCGGCATATGACTCGAAGTTTCCCGTGCTCTTTCCTTGAGAAAGTTTTCGATGCTCTCCCTTTACTTAGTGATTATTCCTGTGGTGGTTCGCGACACGAGATCCTTAGTGATTTATGGAGGAATCACCTCTTATCTAAAGTTTTTCATCATACGTTGGGCCATAGACTCCCTGGACTTACCGATCGAACGTGTCATCAAAATGGGATGAACTCCCCGAATGAGTAGACATAGCCCTCTATCTAAAAGTCTCCTATCGGCGGACCTAAATCGTCCAGATTCTATTATTCGAACGTGTTATCAATAAGGGATAAAATTCCCCGAACGGGTGGACATGACTCCTCTATCTAAAAGTCTCTTATCGGCGGGCATGAGTCGCCTAGATCTTATCATTCAAACGTGTTATTGATAAGGGATGAAATTCTCCGAACGGGTGGACATGGCCCCTCTATCTAAAAGTCTCTTATCGACGGACTTGGGTCGTCCAGATCCTATCATTCGAACGTGTTATCAATAAGGCATGAAACTCACCGAAAGGGTGGACACGGCCCCTCTATCTAAAAGTTTCTTATCGACGAGCCTGAATCGCCCAGATCCTATCGTTCAAACGTGTTATCAATAAGGGCTGAAATTCCCTGAACGGGTGAACATATCCCCTCTATCTAAAAGTCTCTTATCGGCGGGTTTGAGTCGCCCAAATCCTATCGTTCGAACATATTATCAATAAGGATGAAACTCCCCAAATGGGTAGACACGACCCCTCTATCTAAAAGTCTCTTATTGGCAAGCCTATATCGCCCAGATCCTATCGTTCGAACGTATTATCAATAAGGGATGAAACTCTCTGAATGGATGGACACGGTCCCTCTATCTATAAGTCTCCTATCAGTGGGTCTGAGTTGCGCAGATTCTATCATTCGAATGTGTTAACAATAAGGGATGAAATTTCTCGAACGAATGGACATGGCCCTAATATCAATCGCTTCCTATCGTACAACGATCCCGTCAGATTAATAAGAGCTATTACAGTAAATAAATTCTGTCATTGATAAATTACCCGAAAGGTGTTAGAATACAAAATCTTAAACAGACGTTACACGGGATCAAGAGAAAGATCATGGAATTTCATGAAAAGCAGGCTCCCTTATAGCTGGGACCATAGTGGAGGCTTCAGGAACAACAACTAACCCTTGGGCCGCAGTAGCCCCCTCAACTGGGGGCAAGGCGTCACTCAGACCCATCCGACAGATTTTGTGTTGGGAATCCTTAAGAGCAAGGACATCCCTGGTACAAAGTTCCTCGAGGTCATCTATTTTATGCTCCGCTGCCCAAAGAGACTTCTCGCGTAGCTGGGCTAATTTCTCAATTGATTAGAGATGCGCTTCGCGTACGTTGGCCTCCGACTCTTGCCTTTGGCACCGCTTACTTAACCCTATAACGCATTCTTCCTAGTAGTCCACTACCTGCCTCCTATGCCATTCTTGAAATTTTGCCAAAGTCATTGTCTGAAGAGAAGGTTGGATTAGGAAAAACAAGAAGGACGAAAAAACCAAACAGATATAAAGAGGGCGATACCATTAAACCGAGAGACTTAAGCGCTCCGCTAACTAGCTCCTGGGACATCCTATGTAGGTCGAGCTTATACCGATGAAAGTCTAACCGGTCCACGATTCGGTCCGCCTCGGCCAAATCTATGTAACTGAATTGTATGTCCGCAACACAAATCACAATAGTCCTTCGCTCTTTTAAGCCTTCCGTTCGTCAAAGGATTGAATGGGAATGGCAGGCGGTAAAACAATCCCATCAGGAATCTTGCGCTTTCCTTTGTGCAAAGGCCAAACCGAAACAGCAGACAGCAGACGAAGGCCCCACCATCTTCTTCATCACAGTTATGGAAATATGCGACCCTGCCTTAGTGCCAGGTGAGGAAACATCTCATAATCTTCCCGATTCACCCTTACCGATACTCCCATTCCCCGTTGACTCACTTCCTTCTGAGACAAGGGTTTCTATTGGAGTGGTTCTCGTTGGATCCGAATGCTCTAACAAAACTACTAGCCTATGCCCTGACAAAGGCAAAGGCGATGAAAGCTTTTTTCTCTTTAACAAAGGAGAAGAAGACTCCTAGAGAGCCATAGACGACCCGACAGACTCCTAAGGAGACCCCCTCACACCCAACCAAACCTGCCTTCGATTGTGACTTTCTCCAGTATGGCATCATCAAAGGAGTCCACGGAATCAACAAACTCAACCCTTCCTCTTTTCAATAAGAGAAGCCTATCGACCTTCCACTTCTCCCTAATCAGTAAGCCAGCCAAGAACAGCATCTGATCATCTAGCAGAGACTCGACCCATATGTTTTGACTGGTGGACTTACAATAACCATTGATTGACTGAATGAAACGACCGTGCTTAGATGCGGCTGGGGGTTTCAGCCCTAAAAAAGGCCCCTCACTAGCGTCGGGTAGCATGGGGGCACGATTCTTATCCGAGAACTCTACGAAGAAGAACTTGTGTATCCAGTTGGACTCGGGCCGAGTTTGTAACTTGTACCAACTCTTGGTCGAATCATTGTTTCAACATCTCATCAAGATAAAGACAGACGACAAGATGTCAAAATCAAAACAAAGACGACAAAACCCTAACAAAGAAACCACGACAACTACCAAACGCCAGGCACATGGGATCAGGAGACTTGAGAATATATTCCAACGGCGTAATACCTCCGCAAAAAAACCTATATATGGAACTTTTAATCCGTAATTAACCAATTATTGGTACATCGGTACCACCCCTCCGGTGCCATGGTAGCCCTATCGGCATCCACGGTAGACATGAAAGTGTAATCATCTCCCATCAGCATATCAGTCTTGACTTCTTGAAGCTCCTTTATGGACATGGTGCTTGCGATATCGTCGATTCCTGGGTAAACTTGAGTAGCAAATGTTTTCGCTATTGCTTTCGAAAATGACTTCTATGATGACTCTTGAGGAAGAAAAGGGAACGAAGGTGCTAGGTATGCACGAACAAATGGTTTTATAAAAACGCCAAGAGACAATCTGCATACCCCAATGACAACACGTGGTGTTGATACATAAATAAAAGATGGGTACTCATGGCGTTTTTCTCACGAAATGGCACCCTGAGTAGGGGCAAATGATGGGACATAGCTCTAGGCCCAATTCGAAAGGGTCAGCGCCAAAAGGGTCCACACAGGAGGCCTACAGAGGACAGTTACTGATTAAGGAGCAAGCATGAGCGATTATCCCCTATAACCATCTACCGAAGGGTTTTAGTCGCCCAGATTTTCTGAACGATAGGGTTTCAGTCGCCCCACCTACCGGACGAGATTTATTAAGCGGGAGTAACCTCCCCAATCGGGTAATCAATCATTGATCCATCGAACGAACGAACTCCAAAGACCTTTCATCAGCCAAACAACCGATCGATAGCCAACAGCTCCAATAATTCTAAAGGAATGTCAAAACACCCTAATGACTTTAATTTCCTATTTAAGAACGACATCTTTCAGTTAAGAAAAAGATCTCCCCAGGAAATAAAAATTCTCATACGATGAAGATCACAATCAATTCGGAATATTGAACTCTCGAGATTTCTAGATCGGCTCGATAAGAAAAATATGGTTGAAACACCCCAACGACGTACGACTCTCGCAGATATAAGATATCCTAAAACTCTTTAAGCCAGGTACGTTCTTTTAGCCTTTCACATTGGGCACTCTATTTGTTACGCCTCGGCCCACCCCCAGGCCAAGCACGTGAGCAATCACCGCGACACCTTGATGCACGGGCATAACCCTTCGAGACATCGAGGCACCGTAAGGCTAAAAACATATATGTCCAAATCAATTTACAAAATCACATAAATTCCCAAATGATAAAAGTAAAATATCTCATTGTGCCTTAAATGCATGAATATGTAATCACAATATGAGAGTTACCATTTACATGTGCCAATAGTGATATGCAGTCATCCCAAGGCAAATATATACAATGGTCAAACTAAATACTCCAAAATAATACGATAACCTCGAATTGAATATAACGGAAGAAACATGTAACCATACCCCCGCCCAGTCTCCAATATAAGTCCAACGAAATCAAGTCTCTACCATTCCCTCGATCCAAGACTATACCTGTGAAAGGGAAAGTGAGGGGTGAGTATCTATAGGAGGATACTCAGCAAGTGAGGGGATTGACATCTGCTATCAATATCAAGTGTGAACTTGGAGTGTCAAAATATGTAAAACAATATCAAGTGTGCGAAAATAGCATGCAGTTTTACATAACTCAAGGCACACATCAGAAAATAATATATATACATCCATCCACGTATCAAGTTGCATATGAAGAGCCAGTCGAACAAACAACCCCGGCAATGGTCTACCTCGACCAAGGACGGGCGCATTTGGGGTTCTCACAATGCAAATATCAAATAATTGCTCTCTACCCCAATGTTGGCCATAGGCTACTCCAACTAGCCCGTAAATATCATATATACATATAAATAGTCGGCTGTGTATGGCGTTCCACCCGGTGTTAGACAGAGACAACCCTCACGTCCTCCCCGATGAAGGTCAACCGGCTGCGTTCATACACATGATGATTTGACGAATACCTCTGGCCGAAGTGTATTCAGGCGTAAGGGGGTGCCTTTACCAAATGTCCTTCGTAGCTACGGAATGCTATAGGAAGCATATCACAATATCATCAAGTTGGCCAGACACATAGCCCCATGCATCACATCACCATATCGGCCGGGCATACAGCCCCATGTAGTACCTGTAAATTCATTCAAAATCATGTGCGAATGCAAGTGGAAGCATATAGATAATCGATTCAAATAATGGACGCATATAAATCTTCAGTATGTGGGACACTCCAATGGTCACAAAAATAGGTACATATACATATATAAAATCCGAAAATCCAGTTTCCACACATTTAGAATTCATGTCATTTACAAAGCATTTAAAACATGGTTTTCAATCAATAGTAGACGTCAAAATTCCACTCATAGTATGGAGGAGGGTAGATTACTCCCCAAAGTACCACTATAACCAGCAAAAGGAACCCCCTCGAATCGATCAACAATCACGCCACTACAATGATCATATATGCACACATATGTCATTATAAGAAAATATATGTAATAAATTGTACTTTAACAATTTCTTAGTCTAGGGCCAAGTTCTAGGGCATTTTAAATAAATCCCTAAGTGTATTTGTACAAAATATCCAAGTTTCCAAAGTTTGGCTCGGCCAAAATCACTGCACGGACATCGTGCTCATGCCGCGCCCATGTCGGCCCATTGCTCGGTGCCCATGTGCCCAATGCTCACACTCGGCGCTCATGCGCCCACACTCCCTGCACACAGCTCCCGCGCTTAGCGCCCCTGTGCAACGCGCAGCGCCCATGCGCACAGCGCTCGATGCCTGCACACAAAGCCTATGTCCCTGCCCGGTACTCTGTCCACATGCTCATACTCCTTACCAAATTTCAGTACACATGCTTACACAATGCAGGGCACATTTCAACACAAAATAGTATTTCTCCGAACTCTAATTCCTTGGCCAAACATCACTAAAATTTCCATACACTAACCTCAAATTCTCCCCATTCTGTCATGTCTTAGAAATAATACAATAACTTTTTATACACAACTCCAATTCAATTGAAATTTTGATATGTTGTAGGTAACTTCATGACCTACAACTTTCATGTTATGCACTTTCTCAAAATCTCATCATATAATTTCCAGAAAAGCTCACTTTGTTCCAATTGTATTCTATATTCAGATTTGTCTCTCTTTTGTGCAGAAACCATAACTTTCACCATACTCATCCAAACTTAATGAAATTTAAACATGTTACACCCAAAACATAGATCTACAATTTACTTAACTAGAGCATCTTCAATTTCAGACTGTAAGATACCTTAAAACAAAGGCAAAGTCACGGACAGAACTAAGAACAGAATCTAAAACAGGACAGAAATCTCTTTACCTAAAACTTGGAGTTTTAAGTCCACAAATCTTCACTTCAAAGGCCCTTTCTTCCTTCTTTGCAACTTGATTCGGCCTTCCTTAAAATCATGAGACAAGGCTTAGCTTGGCTTAAATCGACACGTGCTTAAGAAAATGAAAAAAGAACATGTTCTTACCTAAGGAAGCTTGAAGAAGGGTTGCTGAAATTCCAAGATCTCCTCTCTTTGAGGCTCTCGATTTTTTTTTTTTTTTTTTTGCTCTTGTTCTCACTAACAAGAGTTCTCCGTTGGTCCTAGCCTTGTAGTATGTTGTTCTAGGATGATAATAGGTGGGATTTATATAAAAATATGAGTGGGCTTTTGTGGAGAAATGAAGGCTTTTCTCCTACGGATTGGACAAGGAATAACAAAGCACTTGTTGGCTTTAATCCCAATTGCACTCAACCATGATCTAAGGTCCACAATTTTTGAACCTCTCCATGCAAAATCTCTACCCTTGATTTGCTTCCACACTTTAATCATTGAAAAGATCTTATCATCCGCTATCTAAATCTAAGGGCTTACATTTGCATGCAACTTCAAGCAAATTTCCTACTCTTGGATCAAGCTTCAACAATTTCTCCTTTCTCAATTTCGGCCAACACTTGTCCTCCTCACTCTCACACTTGTTTAATTTATTATTTTAAAAGAATACACTTGTCACATTTCCCTTTAAGTTTTTTTTTTCTTGCTAACAAGTCCTTTGACTTATAAAATGTCTAATTTGACCCCCAAATTTTTTTTTTTGTCAAAATTACACACTAGAACCAAAATCTCATTTTAGACCTAATTAAATTTATTTAATATGAAATTAAGATTATTGAGTCTCTTTGAGTCAAACTGACCCAATTTGCATTTTATCGACAAATTTCTGAGGCCGTTTTATCAAAAAATTTCTTATTGAAAATTCATGAACGTAGTCGTGGAAACATTATATATATATATATATATATATATATGAACTGGAATACACCATAGGATACATCGAGGGTAGATGTTACACTATTGACAGGGAACCTTTCATTCTTTGAGCTCTCAGTCTGTTTCTTTTACATTCGAAAACTGTTTTTTCTGACTTAAGCATCGGAATTTCCCCGACAGGAGCACCCTCCTATGGTTTTTGCAGGTTTCACTTTCTGTTAACGGCAACCATTCGAGTTAACAAGGAGTGGGTATCTATTAAGCCGTAACCCACCTCCAACAAATACAAATGTATAGCAGCCATTGTAATGAATCTGACTAAAATAAGATCACAAACTATACATGCATGTCATGAACCGAAATACCAAATCTCAAAAGTACATTCAGCATGAACAAAACTAAATCAGAGTATACAAAGTTAACCAACAATGCTTGAAACAACTAGTTCGTAAACATGAAAATGAAATGAAATCACATGTTAACTGATTTGGCCTACGCGCCCTCTCAAAACTCTATTAGCCTTTAGGTACGAAGCTGCTAACCATTGGCACCTTTCTGTTGCGTCTCAATGGCTCTCGGGAGAAAAAAAAATGGGTTAGCTTGAGTACAAACCAAATAAGGGATATTAAGTATGATGCAACTTTAAGGTATTAAAATAGTAGATCGAAATTAGGTTTATTGCAACACATCTATAAGTGAAAATCCAGATGAATAATATAAAACATCCTAATAATCCCAAATGAACCATCAGTCTATCCTCACTCGTGGAAAACTAAATAATAAGACCGCCGGAGTTCATTCAAACTCTGTAGGATAAAGCTCTCAAAACAGATGTAGAATAGGACACTAGTGGAGATACACAATGGTTATACAACATAAATAACACGAGTCCAACCCAAGAAGTACATATACAACATACAAAGTATGATAACAGGGCAACTAGAAGGAAAACAAATCACACTCTCATCAAAATAGGCCGCACGCATTGTGCATCCCTTACCTAACAACACAGCATAGCATAAAACAACAGTCCACATAATGAACGCCTAATACAAAACCACATGTCTCAATTAACAACATGAAAGCAGCAAGCAAAATTCGAAAGGGTTTTCGCCCAAACAGGCCTACCACACACAAAAAGAGCAAGTCGGGCAGGGCAAGACGAACAAGTTAAACCCTGTTAACTTAGGTTAGAAGGTCAAACTAGGCCTACCGAGCCGAGTAAACTGCTAAGGTAAATCTGAACTGATAAAGGTTAGCATCGACTCCAAAAAGGTCACGACGATCAAAGAACGGGTGGCAACTTCAGGTAGCATCCTCGTGCATGGGCAGTTGGGGCATCTGCTTGCACATGGCTCACATAGCGACGGGCGCACAGTGAAGGCATGGGCTTGCGCGCATTGGTATGTCCCTGGACCATGCCCCGTGCACACGCACAAGCGTACGGGCACTTGAGGCTACAGCCTGCACACACACACACACGCTGTGGCCAAGGCCACGGCCCGCATGGATAATGGGCCTATACCACTGCCCACCTCCACCTGCGCATTCCCACACATTTCATCTCCTTGGTGAACTAATAAGTTCCTAGCTTTCTACGTATCCTTGAGAAGGACAAGACCAAAGAGAGAGAAGTTAATTGCCTCCTCTTATATCAAGGCAGAAACTTACCAAGCTAATCCTTATTGTTGAGATCAAGTTAGCTATATTGAGAGCCCTTGTGGAAATACTCCTCTGTCTATTCTGTGATTTGGAGTCGAAATAACAACTCTTGCTACATCCAATCTTTCTGTTAATAGAGTTGTATAATAAACTGATAAAAACTTCCCCAATAAACTCCCTATTAGTTTAATGAAATCCAAATTCCATGCATGTAGTGGTGCTCCTTCACAACGTTAAAAGATAAATCTTGATCTGCATAAATCCTTGACTTCCCATTTCCTAATGGCTTCCAACCAGACAGACCACACTGCCCACTACTCTAATTGTTGGATTATTATGCACAAACATAGTGGAAGTAATTTCGAAAAATTAAATAGATTGAATTAGGGTAAATACCTTAATGTAGGGCCTTAAAAAATGTACCTATCTTTGAATCACGAACTCTCGAACGATGCATGACTGAGATTGTGATCACGAGGTTAATCGAATCACCACCATAACATTACGATGTCTCAACCCAAAATCTGATGATCACAAATATGAGAAAAAATTTTCTACGGGACAATTTCTCAATCCCTCAATATGATTCTCATTCTAGAGAATTCTCTCTCAAGAAAACAAATCTCTCATTGTCTTCAAATGTTCTCTATACAGTTTTTCATTTCTCTAGTTGAATATGCACTTAGAGAAGGAGAGAGAATATGAGAACTTTTAGGATGGTTATGGGTAAGTGAGAGTTATTCTACTAACCCCAAATTATCATCCCAAAATGCCCCTCACAGGCATACATGACCAACATCTTCCACTTACACATGAGAGAATTTTACGTCCATTACAAGATCACAACTTATACAATCTACTACATCACCCTGCTGCGCTTTCATACATGATTTGACGTCGTGCGATTGTCGAGTATACCTATAGGCAAAGATTTCTCGATACACCTGTTAGGATGATCGAGAAGTCATCGTTAGTACCAAAAGAACTCATTGTACCACAGATCCAATGTAATTATATCCATTGAGCCACTTTCCTCATTGAAAATGATCCTTAATCATTGTTCAACTGTGTATCCATTATTATGCTTACATCCCAATATGGACAAATATAATAGGCTAGCTGGTGAATACAACAGAATGATATAATGTCGAATGGTCTTATTTTTTCCAAACTCGAATCCATCAGTCTTAATTCAGCTGCTTTCCTAGACCTACCTCTTAGATCTCAATTTATTTTTTGGCCCATAGATAAACAGACTAAAATAGCAAACATTGAGCCGAGACCTCTAGAAACAAACGAAAGTAATAAGGGTATAAAAAATCTCACTCAATAGATCTCGAGTCTCACACAGTGGGAATATGGATCTAAATCATGTCAATGTCTCAAATAATACTCCCACTATCCCTGATCATCTTATCACACACGGTATGAAATGCATGTCATAGTGTTATTCCCTTATCTCTCAAAAATGGGATTTCTCTAATACTGTGCAGGTATGGGACTCAATTTATACATAAGATTTTATCCAGAGATTTCAAAGAGAGTGTCTCAGAGACAATATCACTAGTCATAGATGATATTTGAGATCTCAAACCTACCTACTTATAGGCAATATGGATGTGGGTATGTCCATGTCGATCACATCGTATATAACCTCATCCTAAACACGTATGACAACTTATGTTCTAGCAGGGTCACTCTCAAAACCTTTTATAACTAGAAATTGTCTCAAAGCTATAGGTGGTCACTCATGTGAAAGAGTCGACCACGCCTGCCTAGCATATCTTTTATCACAATAAATCACAAATATATGCCAACAAATCAATGAATAAATAATTGACTGTACTGTGCACATTTGTTATATATATATAAAAAACAATAAGCATCATCAATATGAAATGAGAAATGTCAAAATACACGTAAACCCAATGATTCCTATATCTCATACAAGAATCTCTTACAATGGGATTGGTGAGGGATCAGCCACCATACTGTGTAAAAGTGTACTTAATTATCACTTCATCTCCTAGGTGATATCTCTCATAAAGTGGTATTATATATCATTGTGTTTGGTCCCATTGTAATACTTAGGGTCTCGAATGTGGTTAATGACGGCCTGATTTTTACAATAAATCATCATTGGTCTTCCATTATTTGCTATGACCCCTAAGTCATCTAAAAATTTATGGAACCAAACAATCTTTTGAACTGCTGTTGAGCATACCACAAGCTCAACCTCTATTATAGATAGAGATACATAGGTTTGGTTTTTGCTACTCCAAGATAATAAAACCTCATATGGATTTGCATATATTCAAATCGCCACTTCGATGGGCATCTGAGTACCCAACGAGATGCAAATCATCTCCTCTATATCACAAGGAAAGGTTCGCAGTTCTCTCTAGATATCTTTGAATCATTTTCACTATTCTCCAATTATCCCTTTTAGAATTCGACTGATACCTACTTACCAAACTGACTGCAAAACAAATGTCTGGATGTGTACCCAACACTGCATACATTAGACTACTCACTACATTGGTACAAGAGATTTTACTCATCTCCCTTATCCTTTCTTGAGTCTTAGGGTACATGTCAAGATTTAGACTTTAGCCTTTAGCGATAAAAGTATCTATGGGGTTGCAATCGTTCTTTGCGAAGCGCTCAAGAACTCTTCTGATGTAAGAATTCTGTGAAAGAATCAACATCTATCTCGAGAGATTGCTCTAGATTTTAATTCCGAGAAAGAACTGAGCCTCACCCATGTTTTTCATATCAAGACTCGATGATGACCACATTATCATGGTCATCAAATACTCTCTGTTATTCCCAGTCAACAGAATGTCATTCACACATAATAACAAGATCACAAAGGAGTCCATAGAACATAACAGATAGAAGCAATGATCCTGTTGATCATCACAAAACCATAAAATACCATCTCTTCGTGAAATCTCAGATACCACTACTTGGATGATTGCTTAAGGTTATATGTCGACTTTCGAAGTCGACAGACCTTATCCTCATGACCTACTAGAATGAACCTAGAGAGCTGCTCCATGCAGATCTCCTAATCCAAAATTCCACTCAGGAAGGTAGTTTTTACATTTATTTGGTATGACTGCAGATCCATATCTACAATAATCACTAAAAGTAAACAGATCGAGGTAATCATGCTTATAGTCTAAGTATAACCCTTGGCTATTAAAGAAGCCTTATACCTCTCCACTGATCTGTTAGCCTTTCTCTTGATCTTGAGAACCCACTTGTTCCCAACGGTCTCACTACCCTCAGGCAAATCAACTAGATCCTAGATCCCGTTTATTCTCATCAACTTTTTCTCTTATCCATGGCCTTTAATCAATGATCCTTCACAAAACTCTCAAGAGCCTCTAGGATCGTTTAAGGTTTCTCATCATCCTTAAGAGTCACAATGAGAATCTCTCTCTCAATCGGGAAGCGACGGTTAGGTACGCATTCTTGACTACTTTTACGAGGAGGGCAAACATTTTAACCTCTAGATGGATCGCTCCCATTAGGATAAGATCCGTAATTGGTTTTTGGGTCCCGCCTCTGGATTTAGCTAAGCCACTAGACTCATCCATCTCATAGAAAGTAAAGTCCCAGTCGATTTCACCTTTCTTAGAGAAATCATTTTTAAGAAACGCGGTATTACGAGACTCAATCTCAGTGACAGTGTTGTCTGTATGCTTACCTAGAACATATTCCCCTTTGGAGTGTTCTTAGTATCTTATAAAGATATATTCCTTTTCTCGCAAATCTAACTCGCCGTGTCGATGCGAGAAATTGTGAATATACGCGGCACAACCCTATAACCTCAAGTGGCTAAGGTTAGGTTGCCTCTCTATCCTAAGCTCATATGGAGTACTAATTATGAATTTTGATGGAACAAGGATGAGGACATAGGCTGCAGTCAATAAAACATTTCCCCAATGGAAAACGAGCAAATTGGCCTGCGCCATCATAAACCTCACCATTTCTGACAGAATCATATTCCTTCTCTTGGCTACTCTACTCCACTGAGTAGCAAGAATAGTCACTTGTGTCATAATACCCTTCTCGAAACAGAACTCTTCAAACAAATAATCGTGCCCTCGATCGGTTCTGAGAGTCTCCACTCTCAAATTTAACTGATTCTTAACATCGCTAACAAATCTCCTGAAGTATTTCAATGCCTCAGACTTGTGCGAGTCAGATAGACATAACCGAAACACGTGTAATTGTCTATGAACGTAATAGAGTATACAACTCTATTTCAAATTCTCACGTTCATAAGACCACAGATGTCAGAGTGAACCGACTATAATGGAGTCCTAACTCTCATTGCATTATTTAATGGTTTCCTTGTAGTTTTGCCATCTAGGCAAAACTGGTTAGCGGGCGTTATAGACCACTCACTGCTACTTGGTTCATCCTCTCTCACTTTAGGAGAATAACAAGAAATACCATTAAAAAGAATCACATCTAGTGTATATAATCCCTCATGGATTAAACTAGAACCAATCAAAGAACTATTGTAATAAATAGAAAATATAAAGTTTCCAAATAACAAAGCATATCCTAGGTTGAGATCAAGTTTCGTCGAACATCTAGAGCGTAAAGAACATATAGAGTCTGACAACTTTGCAACTCAAACTTACAAGTGTCATTCCCTCTGATGTCAACAAATGCTCCATTCCCCAGGTAAATCTTTCTACTTGAGGACTCACTCGGTGAAACTCTATATAGGCACTCCTGTCTCGAGCTACGTGATCGGTGGCTCCTGAGTCTACAGTCCATGAAAGAGTGAAATCAGTGATCATCTCAAATCACATAAAGAAAAAAGAAATAACTTTCGCTCGTCAACCTAATAAGCAAAATGACCAAATCTACTACAAATATAGCACTTCATCTTAGTCTTATCCAGATCCTTCTTCCTGCGGTTTAATATTTAGTTATAGGATTTCTCAGATGATTTCTTCTTATCTGAATCTCGAGTCTTTTACTCATGCTTATGTCATTTGTGTTTGATGCTATGGGAGTCTTTACTCGACTCCACTGCATAAGCATGATCCGAGTTTGGCCTACTCGCCTCCAGATGCTCTTACTCGAACTCACAGTACTTATTCACATTAGCAAAAATACAAATACATTTGTCGTATATGAGCTAGGTTTTCATGGTTTCCCATGAATCAGGTAAAGACTGGATCGCACCTAGCACTTGAAAAACACATCCGAAATAGACTCGTTCATATTCCCCAACTTAGCGATCATACTCGACTTTTGCGTCTAATGCTGCATCATTATACGATTAGTCCTTTTTCTCATAAGTTATAAAACTTACAAGTCAACATCTTCACCTCAGGAGCTATAATAGCACCACAATGCTCTCTTTAAGGCAAGCCAAACCGACATAGCTATAGGATATTACTCATCGACTGGGATCACATAGTCATGCATGTTTCTCATGAGGATTGTCCTAACTCGACTATCCTTCCTCTTCCATACACGTAACGCCTCCTAATCCCATCTCCCTGAGGTGTGGTACCCTCTCGGAGTCCACCATCTCGTACCTTAGAATTTTAGATAGATCTTACTCCTCGAGAACAAAATGAATCTACCGGTGTAAAATCTCGTAGTCGACACCATTCAATTTATCCCCCTTGCAAAGATCCAATACGACAATCTTTGAAGTAGGTTAAGAGATAATAGTGACTTGTGATACTTATTTTTATAATTTTGTGTACCCTACGAATCAACAAATCCTACATGATTCGAATATAGACTCCAAAGCAAGTGTATGAGTCAACAGTCAACAGACACCATACACCACAACCCAGATCTCATCTTACCATTTGGATTTGGATTCAGCACACAAAAACTCACAAAAAATCACATTTTATGGCATGAGACCTTAAAAAAATTAAAAAAATTTCATTTCCAGCAAAGCCTATGCGCAATTGGAGGACCCACGCGCCTGCGGTGTCACCACGGGCCTGCACGCATGGCAGCATGCAGCTGCACACGCCTAGAAGCGTTGCGCATCGGCTACATGCCTGCATGCATGCAAACCGACTTCCCAGGTCACGACCCGGGTTGTGCGTGGGTCGGTACGCGGATCATGGTCGAATTCGACTTGGACCATCCCGACTCAGTTCACACGCCTCACCTGTGTGTGAACAACACGTTCTATCACCCACATGCGTCACGTGCCTCAGTGCATGTGCACGCCACGTGTCCACGGGTTTGGGTTCTTTCTCTTTTGCCCGATGGGTTTGTAACTGGGTCACGCGACGCGGCTACTAGAAAACTCCATTTCCAGTCCTTTTTTCGCATGGATTTCAACTCTAACTTGCAATTTGACATCCTCCATTCATCCTTGACTCGATTTTAGGAGGAATTATGCCTTAGTCTCAGTGAATTAAACATTCTTCATCGCGACCCTTCGCGACCATTTTGGAAATCTCATTCTCAGGTGATGGCAACACACAAATCATGCATCAATATGTAGATCAGCACACATAGAACACATATAACCATATTTATAGATCAATTCGTCCTAAATCTCAACAGATATAAGACCTAAGGGTTTGGTCAAGGTTTTGGGTCGAAAATTTTGACCAAGCAATTGATGACCCTAACGTGCTAAAAAAATTATAGAAACATTATATTTGTGATCTAATTGACATGGGTAACATCATGGTATAATTGGATTCATGAAACTCATCCATGATCCAAACCCAAAATTTTATACCCTACATTTTTTATACCCAAAAATTTTGAAAATTATTTTAATAAATCTAACAAGCTCTGATACCAATGTTAGATTATTATGCACAAACGCAACAGAAGTAATTTTTGGAAAATTAAATTGATTGAATTAGGGTAAATACTTCAATGTAGGGCCTCAAAAAATGCACCGATCTTTGAACCGCGAACTCTCGAACAATGCAAGGTCGAGATGGTAATCACGAGGTTAATCGAACTATCACTACAACATCACGACGTCTCAACCCAAAATTCGATGATCACAACGATAGAAGAAATTTTCATATGTGAAAATTCCTAATCCCTCAATATGATTCTCACTCCAGAGAATTCTCTCTCAAGAAAAAAAATCTCTCATTGCCTTCAAATATTCTCTACATAGTTTTTCATTTCTCACGTTGAATGTATACTTAAAGAAGGAGAGATGTTGGAGGTGGGTTATGGTTCCACAGATCCTGCCTTCTTGATGATTCGAATGATTACTGTCGATGGAGTGTGAGACCTGCAAAAATCGTCGAAAGGTGCTCTAGCAGAGGAGCCTCCGACGCTCAAATCAGAAAGAGCGATTTTCGAATATAATAAAATAGACTGAGAACTTTAGAGAGTGAGGGATTTCCTGTGATCAGTGTGTCCAATGTATAAGGCCAAGGGAGCATACCTGACTTAGAAGGTCTGAATGTATCTTATACCTGATGGAGTCGTGTATTTTCGAGGTGTTACAACTTTACTTTCCTTTTGGAGATGGTCCAAAAATCTCAGGAGTTAAATATTCCAAAATGTTCGTGATTCTTATCATTTGGGAAGTTTCGTTATTCGAGGATATCTTTTCCTTATCAATAAAATTCTGGAGATACTGCTCTTAAGTAGGAAACCGAGGTTGTTGGAGTGTTTTAACTTTTCCTTAGGATCAATTTAGGCCGTCAACTTTCAATCGGTCGTTTAGCTAATACAGGGCCTTCGAGGCTTGTTCGTTCGGTGGACCAAGGCCTAAGTATCCATTCGGGAAGATAAATCCTACTTGACGAATCTCGTTCAGTAGGCGGGACGACTTAGGCCTTGTCGTTCGGGAGACAAGAGGACTAGGGTCCTTCACTAGATCACTTAAATAGCCATAGAGGGTTACATTCTATGATACCAGACTATGCTTACCTGTCAATTGATCAGTTATTCCATCGGTTGGAGCGATCCCTTTTGAGTTGTGGTTCTCATGTGTGACTTTTTAAGTGTTGACCATTTGAAACAGATGTTGGGTCATGTCCTATCATTTACCCCTGATTCGTGGCGTTCTTTCTTGAGAAAGATGACAGGAGTTATAACCATTGGAAAAGGCATGAGACTTTTGGGCGCGACCTCAGTCACTTCGCTTTTTGGGAATCATCTCCTATACGCTTTATAAAGATACGCGTCCATCAGGATATCACTTACTCTAGTATTCTTACCTACTGCTCTCTTGATCTTTTGTGAAAAGCTTTTCCTAAAAAAATGTCTAAAGATTCTTCCTCATTGAGAGGCATAGACAACATTCGGAGCACGATGACCAAAAGGGAACTACAGGAAGTCTAGAAGGACATGTCGCTCAGAAACAACTTTGAATTGGTGTTGTCTGGTGAAGAGGATAGGGTGAACCATGCCCCCGACGGTTGTGTCCTGATATATAAACAATGTGTGAAGTATGGTTTGAAGGTCCCATATACGGCGCTCTGGCAGAGGTTTTGAGATACTGGAATGTCCACCCCTTGTAGCTTATCCCTAGTGCTTAGCATTTTGTAATCGCCCAGATTTCTCTGTTAGGGTTTTGTCGTATCTATTTTGACTTAGGGATTCTGGGGGCCTTTTTTTCTTTGGTACGATACAGTGCTCAAGGCTCCACTCAAGATTGGTATAAACTGCAAACCTGCCGGTAGTCTTGTTGGAAATTCTTCTATAGTGAATCTCATAACAAGCACTGGATGCAAAAATTCTTTTATGTGAGGTTTTTGAACAAAGATCTTCTTCTGGTGCTTCCGGGTGTCGATCAAGTGCCCTTATTGAATATAAAAATCCCAGATCTCATTCGTCACTCTCGCTTCTTGTGGTTTATTGGGCGCTATTATATGTTTACTTGGCGGAGTATCTGGGTAGATTCTTTAGTGGAGGACCAGATGTTATTACTCTCTGGTTTGCTGGTCAATGAGTTGAGGCAGATCAATAAGCCCATCTTACTGGAGCAGAAGGAGAAGAAGTTGGTTCATACTCTACCGTCTATGAATGCACTTCTCCTAGAGGATATTTTAACTGATCGGGAGGTGCGACCGAATGCAAAGAGGTCGGTGAAGACAACCGATACTCCTCCCAAGACTCAATCGAAGAGACTAAGGGTTCGGTCAGCTAAACTATCTGCTAGTGAAGAAAGACCAATGAAAACTGGAGAACGTGCATCTCCTCAAGAGCATATCGAACCAATGGGGAGTCAGTCAGATGCTTTGGTGACCACTGTTAGCGTATCACTAGGGGCAGTAGGAGGAAGGCCTGAACAAGGGAATTCCTGAGGTGACGGAGGGCGCTCCGGCTTTGAGTCCACTATTGCAAGAAGAGACTTCGATGGGGCCAGATGTTTCTGGCCTTATTCTAGGGGAGGCATTTGAATGATCTTCTCACGTATCCCAGTGTTCCCTATATGATGGGGAAGACGAGATGGCCTTCTACATCCTATTTTGATTGAGTCTCTCAATGGTCAAAAGGATGATCCAAAAGAAGGATCGATAGCGGTCTGTATGGGAGACTGTCAGTATAGGTGTATCGATCTGAAAGAAGCACTACAATTAGTCGAACGGTTTGAGTTTCACTTTGAACTTGTGCTCTATATAATGTCTTCGGATCATGTTGACAAGACTCTTCACTTTTTCTATCTGACGGTAAATATTTTTTACCCGAACTCTGTTTACATTTGTTATTATATAACTCTGACTGTCGAGTGCACTTCTTCTCAGACTGTGGCTTTGACTGAGTTCCAAAGACAACAGAGGAAACAGTTCGAGGAACGCCTTATTCGCTTGGCTAACCAGGTATTGGCGCTAAAAGATGCTTTTGAGAATGAGGAAAAGGACATTAAGAGAGAAAAAAACAAGTAGATCGAACGTCTGCAGCAGGACCTGGAAGCCAAAGCATGCATTCGTGAAGCAAAGTTAGAGGCCGCCGAGACGTTAGCTCACCTTTGGGAGGAATCTCTTTAGAATTCTGAATGAGAGACAACTGACCTCAGAATGTCTGTCACCAAGGACGTTACCAACCTCTAGCTTTTTTCAATGTAAGTTGCTTGAACGTTTGAGGTGTGCTGAGGAGATTCTTCGACAGGCCGATAGATATGAGGTTTTACCACCTTTTGAGGGGTCAGTCGAAGGGATGACAACAGATCAGGGCTCTACCCAGATAGCCTCTATTGTTCCTTCTGATCCTGTGTAATTTTGTATTGTCTCGATAATGAAAAGATTTTCTTCTTTATGTGTATCTATCCAAAGGTGTCGCTCAGACCATTTGTCTGATACTCTGTCGAAGTGTAATGACATTTCTCACAAAAAGGATCTTTAAAATGCTATGAACCCTTTAGGGGGTTATACTGCCGAGGGTTTTCTCATTGATAGGCCTTGTAGTCTTGTTCGAAGAGTTAAGTTTGTTATCTAACAGAAATTAGGACGATTTAGGCCCAATGCTTAGTAAAAGTAGGGTGGTGCTAGCCCGTTCAGGGAGTTGCATCTCAATGATTGTTTGATAAGATAAGGGTGATTTAGGCCCACTGTACGGTAGGAAACGATTGGTAGAATGGTCGTATCCACCCGTTCAAGCAGTTCTATTCTTTTTTTGATGACACGTTCGATCGATAGGAAACTCTAGATAGGAATGTTGTGTTCACCTGTTTGGAGAGTTCCATCCCTTTTTTGACGACACGTTCATTCGACAGGATCAGGATGACTTAGGTCCAATGTACGATAGGAAATGATTAATAGTAGGGTCGTGTCCACCTGTTCGGGGAGTTCGATCCCGTTTTTAACGACACATTCATTCGGTAGGATCAAGGCTATTTAGGCCCAACGAACGGTAGGAAATGATTGATAGTAGGGTCATGTCCACCCATTCGGGGAGTTCCATCCTGCTTTTGATGACACGTTCATTTGGTAGGATTAGGGTGATTTAGCCCCAACGTACGGTAGGAAATGATCGATAGTAGGGCCGTGTCTATCCGTTCAGGGAGTTTTATCTCGTTTTTGATGACATGTTCGTTCGATACAAAAGACTAAGCGTACCATGACCAATTGGCGAGACAAACCGTAATGGAAAAGCAAATAATAATTGATTCTTCTATCATTCATTGAGGATCGCGTGTCATAAGCTGTCGTAAGAATGATCACTAGAGGAAGAGAAGGTGTAGGATTCTTTCTCAAGGAAAGAGCACAGGAAACTCCGGATCATATATCGGACAAACGCTGGTGGGAACATAAGGTTCATGCAGGGTGCTTTTGTATTGAATCTGAACGATCACCCCTTTTGGTCCATCGTGCGAGGGCCTAGGGTTCGGTTAGTTAGGCAGCTCATTCTCCCATGGCGGATTGTGCCGGTCTGGAAAAGGTAGATTCCTCCCTTCCATATTGATGAACCTCTGTAGCCTTCCACTGTGAACTAGGAATTCCAACTTGTTTTTGAGTTTCTTACACTCATTGGTTATATGACCATAATACCGATGGAAATAGCAGTATTTGGACTTATCCTTCTTGGAGTCTTCCTCTGTGGAATGAGGGGGCCACCTGACATACAATTTATTCTTGATTTGATATAGGATCCAACTCGAGGTCTCATTTAGCGGCATGTAAACATTGAACCTTCATGAAGACAGAGGCCCTGGTCTGCTCTTCTTTGGCGAAAGCTGATGAGGAGATCAATTGCGTTCTTTTCTACTCGAACAACTCCTTCATTGATCGAACGCCTCCACTTCTTCTGTCGTAATGTATTTTTTGGCTCAGGAGTAAAACTCTTGAATAGTCGAAGGGAGATTTTTCGTAATGGAGGTCTTCACACCGGAGGGGCGCAGTGTAACACCGATACTTCGGTGTGTTCATTATTGTATTGTTCTTTGTTCTATGAATGATATTACTCATGTTTTATATAGAAAAATCCACTAAGAAATTTTTCTGCTAAAATCGTTCCCAAAAAATTTCTGCTAAATCGTCGGAAATTAAAAAAAAAAATTCCAAAACGACCATCAAAGGTCCAGGAGTAATGAAAATGACTCTAGAGTATATAAGAACCTCAAATTAAGGTAAATCTTGCTTCGTAGAGCCAAATCGTAGATTTCTAAAAAACACCTGAAAAACCCTAATCGGACGATAATGAGGTTCGGCAAGCCTAAACGACCATGTTTTGACATGGGATAAATTAAATTAAGCCTAGTACGAGGTTTTGGGGATAATGTGAAATTATAAAAATTTTAGGGTTCAAAATTTAATCTACATAAGTCAAGGGACTTATTTGTAATTAATAAGAACTTAGGGAAAATTTGACAACCAATAAGATTTGTGGTAAAAATGGATGATTAGGATCTTTAGATTAGTTGGTAATTTAATTGTAACCATTAGATTGGAAAAGTGAGAGGAAAAGGCCTTGTAGTGATCCAATGGTGGAAAATGGTTATTAAATTGATCAATGGTTGGAAATTTGAGAGGATTAGGCAACTTAACTCATTGTTCCTTCTCCAAACCATGGCCAAGCAAAGGAAGGGATGGTGGATCATGTGTTGGCCAAATGTGATGATGGAGAAGGAGGTGAGGTGGCCAAATGCATGAGAAAGGAAAGAAAATATTGTCTTGTTGAGGTGTAATCTAAGGGTGCACAATTACTTAAAGAAAAGAGGATTAATTTGAACCTTTGGATTGGTTTTAGTGGGAGACAAGTGATTAATGCAAGCATGAGCTGTTAGTGTGAGAAAGTGGGTTTGTGTGTGTGAAGAGAGCAAGAACCGTAAGAGAGAGAGTGAAATGTTGCTTGAACAAAGTAATCCAATGGTATAGGAAAAAGTTAGGGAAATAATCAAGGGCTTGGATTGAATGACTCCACTAACATAGCATGACACAAGGCTTCTTTATCCTTAGTGTGTGAACTTGTTCTAACCCCTTCATTCTTCTCCTCTTGACCGAGAGTAAGGAGCCAAAGCAAGAAAGTCCTCCATTGTTGTTTCCTCCATAACCGAGAGCTTGAAGGTGAGAATCTTCAAATTTTCTAACAACACCACTTTAATTTTATTTCATCAATCTTTTCCTCACAAACACTAGTACCATATATCCAAAAATCTAAGCAAAAGGAAATGATTTGCTTGAGGAAATTCAAGAGAACCGAGAGCTTCATGTGAGAAGGAAATCTGGATTTTTTTTAACACCAACCGGCTGTTTGTAGGTAAGGGTATTCTCTCACTCTCTAGTGTATCAAATCTTATTTTGGAGTCGAGGAGATGTTTAATTTGATGTCCCTATAGTGGCCGTGAGCTTGAGCAAAGGGAGAAATGAAAATCAAGCTTGGAAGAGCAAGAATGGTGGACTACACTTAGGTTGTGGTTGTGCAGACGTTACAGCAAGCAACTATGAGTTTGGAGCAAGGAAAAACCAAGGATTTGAAGGAGGTATGTGTATCAAACCTTGCTGGAATGTTTCTGCAGGCATAGCATAATGTTTTGCATGATTTGGTAACCTAGAATCTAGGTAGAACACAAGGTAATGTGTATAAAAAAATGGGATTGGTGTTTGGCCAAAAATGGAATACAATCTATGTAATGTTGTGTGGTGAATTTTAATGCATTATTTATGAAAATATGTGTATGTGTGTGTGTGTATGTTGATTGAAATGAGAATTAAAGATGTGCAGAAAGTTGTTTGTGTTTGGCCAAGAATTGAAGGAATGAAAGGTTGCTTTAAATATAGAAACTAAAGATTTTTGCAAAACAAGAAAGTCTGACCTAGTTGTAATTTTTTTATCATAAGTTTTTCTACACCAATGCAAATTAAGTGAAGCTTTCTGTATATGAAACTAGACTTTCATAGCTTAAAAATGAGATATGATTTGTTAGAATCCAAAGAGAATTGAATTTTTAGTGATTTTTCAAACTTAGATATTCTGCAAAAAAAATACTCTGTTTTGCCTTGTTTCTGTCGTGGAATTTGTCTCAATTTTGAGGTGTCTTCTGGTCTAACCAACCTAAGCCCTAGTTACGAAATTTATAGATTTATGTCTTATCTTTAATTTGAGATAAGAATCGTGTGATTTGGATATGTGTGGTAAAAGTTACAACCAGTTTCCCAAGACTGCACAGAGTAGAAATTATGCAATCAAGATCACTTAGAATAAAGTTCCATGTCCTTGTGTAATTGAAGTAGAATTCAGTTGTTTTATGGTTTGCTTTAAGTGAAAACCTGAGGTTATAAAATCTAAGAATGTTAGTTCAAGAGCAATGATTTACTTAGGACCATGTAGGGTTTCAAAATTACCAATGTATGTTGTATATAATGTGCGGACTGCATTATGTAGTTTTGGAAATGGAGCATTTGGTGTGTTGGTGTGAAGAAGGGAACAACGTATGTCTACATTAGGTATCCAATTAGGATGCCCTAGACTTGATCTTAGATGAAGAATTAATTAGAATACAAGTTAATCTAATAGTCTTTAATTTTATAACATGTATTATGTATTGCCATTGTAGTGTCACGATTGAACGAGGGGAGCACATTTCTATGTATTACGGTGCATTGAGGGAGTGACATACCCTCTCTTATACTGTGAGTGAGACTATGACACTGTGTTATTGATTGGATAAAATCTTCATGTTTTACAGCTTTTCAAATGGCATACTTTATAACATGTGTGAAAATGTGATATTTGAACTATGTTTTCTAAATGTTTTCTTTGTGATCATTGGAGTGTCCTAAATGTGTTGATTTAAATGATATGTATCCATGATTTATGATGCTAAATGATATTGTGTTATTCTTTGAAAGCCTGATGTGATTTATATGCTTCCATGGCATTGGTACGTTGATTTGAAATGAATTGATGAAATTTGTGTGTCGGATGGTTACCTATGATATGATGATATGATAATGTCCTTGATGGACTTCCGTAGCTCGAAGGGCTTTGGTAAAGGCACCCATTGTGTCCGGATACGCTTCTGCAGGAGGTATCTCCCAAATGTCATGTGCATAGTTGCGGCCGGATGAACCATATCAGTGAGGACGTGTGTTATGCTATTGTCTAGCTCCGGACAGATTCTATACAAGATTGATTTTATACGTGCGTGTAGATATGGATTAGCCGTTTTGTACCCTCAAGGCGAGGGAATGTGCTTTACTATTATCTAGCACTTGACGAAATCTGTGACCAACGTTATGGTAGAAAGCTACACATTTTTACATATACTTGTATATGAAAAACCTCCGATGCGCCCGCCATTAGTTGCGGTAGACTATTGCCAGGGATATTTTATTCGCAAGCTCTAATTGATTTTGAAATATTAATGAATGCATATGTTTGGATATTATGATTGCATGATATACAACTCATGATTCTCATGATTTACAGAGACTCCATGATTGATTTATAATGATATTATGTTTTAACTTATGATTTGACACTTCGTGCTCACCTTTACGATTGATAACATAATGTCAATCCCCTCACTCACTGAATATTTTCTCCATAAATACTCACCCCTCACTTTTCATGATTACAGAGATAGATTGATTAGGAGACGTGTCGTGGAACATTCGACACCACTTGACATTCATTTGGAGATGTCGAACTTTGGGTATGGTCCTATCCACTCTTCCGTGATGCAATTGAATGAATGTGTATATTTGAGGTCCATAGAATGACCATTGTACATTTATGGGATGACTGTAATAATGTATGTCATAATGTAGTTTGAAACTCTCAAATGTGTTGTATATTATGCATTGAGGCAACGCGTTTCATTTTATATGTGTTTACTTGGGAAATTATATATCTGAGGGAAATAGGTCATAAACAGGCTTGCACAGGTGATGATGATAGCCTTGCGGTTTCCTGGTATACAGGGAGGTTCTGCCCGTATACCGGGTATTGCAGCAGTTGTCGCGTGCTCGACCCAAGGGTCGGGGCGTGACACGCAGGCCCGTTAGAAAGGTAGCTAATACGATGAAATGGTCCAAAACTGAGACCTTCAACATCTCTGTTTTGAATTTCTCTAGGAAATCTCTCAGGGGTTCGTCTTCTCGCTATCACAATGATAACAAGGTGGTAGGCTTTCGCTTAGCTCCTCGGCTAATTATAAAGTGAGCATCGAATTGCTGTTGAAACTGGATGAAACTCTTGATACTGAATGGTAAAAGAGAGTTAAACCATGTCAGGGCATTGCCCTTAAGTGTAATGGTAAAGTGTTTACACATGGCCGTATCTGACAGGTCCCTGGAGACCATGACTGTTATGAAGTGGGCGGCATGATCACAGGGGTCAGTTGTTCTATCGTATCTCTCCATAGGAGGTAAAAGGATGTCTCGTGGCATCGGTTCCATGGAGATCTTCGAATTGAAAAGCGATACTTCTGAAGGGTGGAGAGGACTTTCATCCTTTTTCGCACTTGCCTTCATAAGTTTGGCAGCTACAAGTTATTCGATTTGTTTTCTTAGATTTTCTAGGTTGTAACGAGAGGTCACCGATAGTTCATAGTTCACATAAGGCATTTGTCGCTGGGGATGTTCATGTCCAGAGTCCGCTGCAGATGACTAGTCGTCTGGTCTAAGGGTTCGACTGACTCCTTCCAGTTATTTACTCATATCTTGGAGTCTAGACTCCAACCTATCCATATGGGGATGGCTAGCTCATTCCAGGCTGGGAGGTACAATTGGTTGTTCTTTAGTTGTAGATTGTGGGACCTATTCCGGGTGAGATATCTGAAGAGAAACCATACAATCATGGACGGAGTAATCATACACCACAAGAGGGGCAGTTTCGGATGGTATTGCGGTACGCTCGTCTACGGTGGGGGCAGCTTACGAGGATACTCTGGTTCTCGGAGGCATGGTTACGCGGTGATTTGTCAATCTTACAAAGATTGCTCTATTCTATTTTCACGGATGACGCCAATCTGTTGAAAGTGTGTTATGGCTCCACAGATACCGCATTCTTGACGACTCGAACGATTACCGCCGATGGAGTGTGAAACCTGCAAAAACTGCCGGAGGGTGTTCCGACAGGGGAGATTCCGATGCTCAAATAAGAAAAAATAGTTTTCAAATGTAATAAAACAGACTGAGAGTTTTAGATAGGGAGAGATTTTTGTGATCAATGTGTCTAATGTGTAAGCTCAAGGGAACGTATCTGACTTAGAAGGTCTGAAAGTATCTTATACCTGAAACCAAGATCGTTAGGATGCTTTGACCCTTCCTTAGGATCGATTTGGGCCGTCAGCTTTCGATCGGTCGTTTAGTTAATGCAGGCCCTTCGAGACTTGCTCGTTCGGTGGACCAGAGACTAAGTATCCGTTTGGAGAGATAAATCCAACTTGACAAATCTCGTTCGGTAGGTGGGGCAACTTAGGTCTTGTCGTTCAAGAGACGTGACAACTAGGACCCTTCGATAGATTACTTAAATGGCCATAGAGGGTAGTCATTATATGATATCGAGCTGTGTTTGCCCGTTGATCAGTCAGTTGTTCCATCGATTGGAGCAATTCCTTTTGAGTTATGGGTCTTGTCTGTAGGTCTTTTAAATGTTGATCCTTTGAAACAAATATTAGGCCATGTCCCATCAAGAGAGAATAGGAGAACTTTTAGGGTGATTATGGATAAGTGGGAGTTATCCCACTAACCCCAAATTATCACCCCAAAATGCCCGGGCATACAAGACCAACACTAATAATCCAGTTCTTCAACAGATTTGAAACACTATAATGTCATCGAGTCTCCCATAGCTGTGACTTCACAGTTAATTTCATTTTTATGCAACAGGTCCTCTAGCACCAGAATGTTGTCCGGATCTCTTAACAAAACCCGCAGCACACTACCCAAGCCTTTCAAGATCCTCCATAGTAGGCTTGAAGCACAGAGTTGTTCTCGTTTCCTTTCTCTGACTTGCAACATTTTCAAAATTTGTTTTCTGCCAATACAAAAAATTATCCACCACTTCTCCATCCCTTTTCCATTACTTAGATCTCTTCTATGGTCCAATCCATCCTCCTAGTAACTTCTTCTATAAAATGTTTGACCTTGTATCAATTTCGTCTCCTTAATCCTAACCCCCCCTTCCGAACTCTCTTGCCTTGGTTCTCATATTCTCCAAATTACTATTATTCCCATTTCATCTAAAAGCCCCACCATCACTCAACCCTGTAAATCTTGCAATATTTGCCTTTCATTTATGCGACCATCTGTACCTCCTTAATCTTTTCCACCACCTCCGTTATATTTTCTTCCTCCATAAACCTGGCAAAGCCAGACCCTCCCCCACTTTTGCTCATCTCTGCCGGAATAAAAACATCCGCTCACTCACTAGCTTCCCAATCTTGCAATAGCGCGGCTCGCTTCGCTCTTCAAGCTCCGCCCCCCTTACTCATCTCTTAATCTATAAAAAAGCCCTTTCTCCTTTTCATAATATGGTAAGCTTTCAAGCCGTAGCTTGCTGGTTTTTCCATCATCCAATTCACAACAAATCGAATGAAACCTGGCGAAAAAGAAGTGAACACTTTGCTGAGGAACGAAGCTTCGTGTTTGTTTTTCTTCAAACCCCCAATCCGCTCTCGCTCGCCGCTACTAACGGGGTCTCGGTTGATTTCCCTTCCTTTAGCTACTCAGATGTTTCAGTTAAAAATCCAAAGAATGCAGACGATCACGGAGCTTAAAAAGAAAATTCAAAATCAAATCATATTAAACCTAACATATTTTAATATTTTATTTAAATAATAGATCATTATATTTTATATTATTTTATTATTTCTCGTATTTAAATTATTGTGATATAGTATTAGAAATTACTTTACAAAAATAGTTGCAAAAACATTTTTAGATCTTTTAGATTCTCTGTCTAAATTCTGTGTTATTTATTAAGTCATTGGTATATTTTAAATGGATTTAAATTTCGAGACGATCACATAAGCAAGAGCAGGACCTCCAAAAACCCTCTCATATGCCACTCAATATAAACCAAACTTACTACTTCACAAGTTGATTCGAATGGTAATAACATCAGTTTTTTTTATAATTGCTTTTATTAAAATCTTTGTTGTTGCTTTTATTAGATTGTATGTGTCACCGTTTTTATTAAGAATTTTCTATCGCTGCGCTTATCAGTATTGGTATACTTGATGAAGTCAAATAGCCCTGTTTATGGTGTATCATCTTTTTCAAATTCAATTTATTTTTATTATATCATTTTGAGAAAAATATTAAAAAATATTATAATTAAAATCAAATTAATTATTTAAAAATATTATTTATAAAATTAAATTAATAATTAATTTGATTTTAAAAATATTTAATTTTTTATTTTTATATTTATAACAATATATTTTCTTTAATAAGAATCAGTGCTTTTTTGCCCATCTAATATTATTGTCGTGCCCAACGTAATCCGGTCGCAAGACCCTTTGCACCAATATTACAAGATCAAACAACCTTACATCATTGATTGTATTTTCAATGTGTGTTTGCCAGAAGACTTTTCATTTGAGTCGAGGACAAACTTTCTGGGTTCAAAAGATAATGATTGATGGGACGTAATCTAAAACTCAGATCAAAAGAGTCAATTCTTAAAGGATCCATAAAATAGGAGCCTGCTAATCAATGTCTAACATCCGCAATAATAATCTACCAAAGGGTCATAGTCGTCTCGATCGTTCTACTGAAAGGTCTCAGTCGTCTGGGTCTGTCAAACGATAGGGACTCAGCCGATTAACCGATCGTGACTCATCAAGCGAATTTAGTCACCTCAATTAGTCAAGCAACCGAACGAAAGGCAACACCCCTATCAATTAAAAAAGAAAGAAAACATCCATCCCGAAGAGGAAGGTTTCCTGATATATGAAGATCGTGATCAATTTGTAATATTGACTTCTGAGATTTCCGAAATCAGTTTGATAAGAAAAGTAGGGTGGAAGTCCCTCAGCGGTGCACAACTCTTACAAGTATAAAGGATCTAAAAACTTTCGACATCAGGTACACTCTCTAAACCTAACACCGGGGGTACACAAAACACAGAGAACGGCTTTTCCTCTACTCTCAGTCTGTTTCTTTCAAATGAAAATCGCTCTTTACTGACTTGAGCGTCGAAGTCTCCCCGTCGGAGCACCCTCTGACGATTTTTGCAGGAGTATTCACCATCGACGATAACCGTTCAAGTCAACAAGGAGTTGGTATCTGAGGAGCCAAAACTCACCTCCATCAGATTGGCGTCGTCCGTGAGATACAGTCTAAAGTAGTTCTTGTTTCTCTCAATAATCATGCCTCCGAGAACAAGAGCGTCCTCAAGAGTCGTCCCTCCTGTGGAATGGCGAACTGCCACACTTTCTGAAACCGCTCCACTCGCAGCGCCTCGATCAGACAGCTCCCATGAGATTACCTCATTAAGAACAGGTTTTGCAACCCGCGCTCCATGTTCAACCCATGGCCGATCCTATTCCAAAACGAGTCAATCACCCCCAGATGGAAAGGCTGGAATCTAAATTTCAGGATGTGAGTAGACAACTAGAAGACCTTAGTCGCGCCCTCAGACCTGAAATCCAATCATTTGTTAGGGGATCTAGGCGTCCCCAACAACGACCGTCTCCCCTGCGTGGGAAAGCATCTGAAAACTTCAAACTAGTCCTGGAGGATCTTCGAAAATAGGTCGAACAACTGGTAGCCGAGGAACTAAAGCGGGCCAACCCTCAGGGAGACCAAATCCCCTCTTATTCTTACGCTTCGCCGTTCGACTCCAAGATCTCCTCAGAGCCTATGCCCCGCAACAAACTCCTACCTCCCATGGAAAGATACAATAGGATAACGGACCTCCGGGATCATGTGGCCCATTTTATAACTGTAATGATCTCCAGGGACATACCCGATACAGCCATGTGCAAGTATTTTCCCACTACTCTCTCGGGAAATACACTCATTTGGTTCAATTCCCTCCCACCGATGAGTATAAAGACCTTCTCCCAGTTACGCGAACAATTCGAATCACACTTTGTGATAAGCAGAGGAGTCAAGAGAAAGTCCACCGCCTTGTTATCACTGCAGCAAGGAAAAGAGGAATCCCTAAGGAACTTCCTGGAAAGGTTCAAAGAGGAAATGATGAGGGTCCCTTTCTTAAATCATTCGATCGCATTGGCTACGCTATTAACAGGTTTGCGGCCCTCCGATATGAAGGTGTCCATAACAAAAAGGCCCCCTGCTACCATCCAAGAATTTTATACTCAAGTTGAAAAGTACATTGCTGCCGAGGACGCTGAAGCATCCAATTATAGAAGAGACCGGATTGACTGAAAAGAACGGAAGCAGTCACCCCAGAGATCTCCATAGAGGAGAAACCGGGTGAAACCCCCACCTCCAAGGAGATACAACAACTACACCCCACTGAGTAAGACTCCTGGCCGGGTCTTAGCCCTTATCAGAGATAAGTCATACGTTCGATAGCCCCCATGATCAACTGAGGATGATTCCAACAAGGACAGAACAAAATACTGTCACTTTCATTGTGACTATGGTTACACAACCGATGACTGCAAGAAACTGAGGGACGAATTGGAATTCCTAATACGTGAAGGAAGACTATGGGAGTTCATCACCGGAAGAGAAAGGGGTCCCCCAGCCGGACATCAGCGTGAACCGCCACAACGCAACCAAGAGGAAGAACGCCAAGCTGCTAGGCCTCCAACCGACCGAATGGATCGGGTGATTCTTCAAGTCCGCGACGGACCAACAGAAAATGAGGTCAAGCACCTAATCACACCAATTTTCTATTGCCCGAAGGCAATTCCTCCTACACCACAAGAGATCCTAGCAGCGAGCACCAATAAACGATAATGTGAAAAAAGGTCGGTTATTGGTTTCACCGACGAATATCTCATTGGGATCGACCCGAATCGACACGATCCCCTTGTGATTATCGCTAAAATTGGATAATTTGAGGTTCGAAGGATCTTTGTTGATCAAGGAGCCGGCTGTAATCTCCTATATCGGGATGCTTTCGGATGAATAGGATTCACTCCTGCCGATCTTCAGCCCCACGCGGGCCCGGTTAAAGGACTCTCAGGTGAATGGATATATCCCAAGAGTACTATCTCTCTCCCGATCACTCTTAGAATACCCCCTAATCATGCGACAGCTCCCGTCGTGTTTAATATGGTAGACCTCCCTTCACACTACAACGTCATCTTGGGTAGACCAGGTCTGAACACCTTAGAGGTTTTGCCTAACACCAAGCATAGGAAGATCAAGTTCAGAACATCGTCAGGGATTGGGACTCTATCATGCGAGTCGGAGCTTTCTACTTTCGCTCCTAAATAGTAATCAGATTTTATTGTTAGTATTCTTCTAAAATGCAAGGGTATTCTCCATGTCCTTGGAGTCACTTATCAACGGACCTCTTACATCTCCATGTCCTGATCCTATCGTTAGGAGGGTCTCAGTCGCCCATAATTTACCGATCGTACGCGTCGTTAATAGGGGATGTAACTCCCTGGACGGGTGGACGCGGCCCAACTATTCTAAAAAATACAATTGGAGTCCTAAAATAGAAAATGAGACAAAAACGAGTAAAAAAAAAGTGGGAAAAAAGGAAGAAGTTGGTAAAAAAAAAAAGACTTAGATTAAAAAAGCCCCAGATTATAAAAAAAAAAATCAATAAAAAAAGTTGACGAAAAAGAAAGAACAGATAGAGTGGGGTCACGTGAGTGGTCCTTACTCACGTGACTCCACAAGATTCTTTTAAGTTTACATATAAATAAATTAAAATACTAAAAAATATTTATATAATTTTAATATTTAAAAAGTCAACGAGTATGATCACGGACTTGTGAGCGGTCACGTGACTTGATGACCACACGTGACCGTATAAACCCTTTTTGAAGAATTACTTAGATATATCGGAGTTCTAAAATAAAAAAGGGAACAAAAACCAACGGAAAAAAAAGGTGAAAAAAAAAGGAAGAATTATGTCAAAAAATAGAATTTGATGGAAAAAAAGATCCGAATTGAAAAAAAAAAAAAAAAAAAAAAGCAAAACTAATGATAAAAAGGTGGACAAAAAAAGGGAGAGAGAAAGTAGGGTTTTATGAGTTATAGAAAAAAGTGAAATTTGAGTTTTAAAATAAAAAATGAGACAAAAACGAACAGAAAAAAAAATAGAAAATAAAAGGAAAAACTTCGTATTAAAAAAAATGAAGAGGAAAAAAGTTAAAAAAAAAAAGAGAAAGAATTTGGTCAAAAAATAAAACTTGGATTGATAAAAAAAACTTGGATTGAAAAAGAAAAACGAAATCAATGAAAAAAAATAGACGAAAAAAGGGGAAAGAGAGTGGGTCAAAAAAATATAAATGGAGTTTTAAAATAAAAAAAAGAACAAAAATAAATGATAAAAAAGTGAAAAACAAAAAGAATAATTTTGTTAAAAAGAAAAAAAAAATCTTAAATGAAAAAAAAGACTCGGATCCTTAAAAATTACGAAGTCAATGAAAAACACGTATGAAAAAAAAAATCAATAAAAAAAAAAAAACAGAGATAGTGGGTCACGTGAGTGACTCACTCACGTGACCCGAGAAGCCCGTTTTGAGGGGATATACAGATGAGAAGGTACAAACGTTTAAAGGAATTATTTTTTATTTTTTATTTATTTTTTTTTGCTTGAGAGCAGAGGTACGTTTCTCACCCTACCACTATTTAAGTGTGAGCATCTGGTTTTCAGTCATCAAACCATTCTTCACCTTGACAATCACACCCTGCCATAGACCTTTCATAATTTTGAGCATTTTTTTTTCCAAATTTTTGGGGCTCATTGCTTCTCTTTGGGGGAAAGCATCCAACTTGTATGCGCAGATCTTCGGGTGGCAATGCAATATTATATTTTCAAAGGACAAATAACAGCCAATCAAAAACTTAATTGACATATATTTTGCAAGAAAGATGACTCACATAAAAAGGAGAGCTAAAATTACAGTCTCATTGATATACAACATAGAAATGTTAGCATTGAAAATTGAAAATTCAGTCAATAGTAGTATTCACATAACCCCACTTCACGAAATGGGTTTTTTTTTCCTGTTCTACCCTCCAAGTACCGCACTAAACCCCAAAAAACCATCTTCTGGAGTGGAGAGAGAGAGAGAGAGAGAAAGAGAGTACCCACTTTCCCTTTCCGCAAATCTCATCTCCTAAAAAGAAAACCAAATATCTTACAAAACCCAGAAATGAAAATCTCAAATCTCCTTTCCATCTCCATCTCCATGTCTTCTAACAAGAAGAAAATAACCCAAAACAGCACAAACAGCAGCAACAACATTCCCTTCTTTGATCAAAACCTTGACAACAAAACCACTAATCTCAGCCGTCAACTTCCTGCCTTCAATAACAAGAGCAGTCCTGGGCTTCCCACAAAACGCCAACAGCACCAAAATAGTGATCCAAGTGACAACCGTGGCTGGCACGGCCACAGCCAAGGCAGCGAAAATTGAGAGAACCCCAAAGAGAGCACCTAGCAAAATTGATGCATAGAAAGCAGGTAAAAAAGAGGTGGGAGAGGTTGTGTAGTACCAAGAGAGAATTGATTTGAGAAGGTTCCATGAAAGAGAAAGTAGGATGGAGTAAACCAGGACAAAGAGACACACCCACGTTCTTCTTTTGCTCATTAGGCGAAGTATCAGAGGGTATTCGGTTTTGGGGTGTGTGGGGGTTTGGATTTGGTCTTCTTGTATTTGGGTTTGTTGATCTTGTGCTACCTCCATCTCTTTCTCTCTCTCCCTGAATTTCAAGACTTTTCCCTGTTTGAGAGCTGTGGGCATAGGAAACTGATAAATGGGCGGATAATTATTAGGGTGAGGATTTTAGGTCACGGTCACGCGCAACAGCCGACCGTGTCGCCCAACTTTTGTAGGATTATTTTAGTATCAGTGCTTAGGTTAAGATTGTCTATGGCTCTATGCAAATGTGACCATGGTTTGACTTGTGCTTGATACAAAATCTATCTAAATTTATCTATAATAACCTAAGGTTTTTAGATTTATATTTATAAATATGATGCTAGAAAATGTTCATATGATATATAAATTTATCGGTAAAAAATTAAAAATCTTTATTCTATTAAATCATGTTATGGTATATTTATCCATTGAGTTCATGTGAGAAATAAATATTCAATCTTCATTTCTTTTAAACTCTATTAAATCTTTAACTGCATAACCAATAAAAATTTTTAAAATTCAAATTAAAAATATGTATTCTCTTAAAATGATTTATCTAATTTAGATATTTGACTCATTAAATATGAAGATGGAATATTATTGTTCATTGCTCAAGAAATTCATGCTAAAAAATGGAAACCCACGTGCAAAATTTGGCCTCTTTTTAGACAATTTAGATAAGTTAGCAAAGAAGGGTTAAGAAAAAAAAAAGAATTTTCTTTTTTTTTAATGCTATGGTATCAAATCTGTCAATCAATATTTGAATTTATATTTTAATTAATTAGATCTGAATTATTATCAGATATTTTTTTAGAAAAAATATTTTTTAATATAATTTTTTTTTATTTTTAAGTCTCAATTATTGGATCTAGTCCCTTTTTAATAAATCAATTATATGTTGATTTCAATTAATTATCGGTACGAAAATTATTTGTTGTCCATAATATTTTAGGAAATGACACGCGCTGCTAAAGAGAGTTGGGGTTGATTGGATTTTAGGTGATAGGCCCAAGGATGCCGAGGCTAATGTCTAAAATGACAGAGGTGTTCTGCTAGGAAAAATTCTAGGGATGTGGTTTTTGAGTAATGAAATGAAACAGAAAAGACACCCCAATTGGTACCAGACCAGACCTAATGGGCCATAGCTTATGGAAATGGAATTGGAGAGAGAGAGAGAGAGAGAGAGAGAGAGAGAGAGAGAGAGAGAGAGTTCTTTTTCACTTTCCTTTAGATTCCTTCGTTTTTACAGCCCCATATTTCTTCCTCATTACAGCTTCCATCCTCCATCCCTTCCCCCTTTTCTATCTCTACCGGGTAAAGTCTTTTGGAAAAGGACTAACGATAAAGAGTAGATAAGTCCAAATTTCCCGTTATCAATCGAAATCGTGCAAAAATAAAATTTTATAAAATTGAATTATAATTTAAAAATAATTTTGATTCAATTCCGAATTGAAATTGTCAGGTCATTAGTTTAACTATATTTTTTTTTGAATTTTAAAATCATAATTGAAATCAAAACTAAAATCAAATAGAAATGAGTCCCTTATGCTTTTTATATTTAGTGAAAATAGCATAAAAAAATCATTAAAGTGGTTGGAATTTAGGAGAAGGGGAAAAAGGCTGCCAAATTATGTTGAAATAAATGTTTTTTTTTTTTTCCCTTTCTCATTTTATACTTCTTTTCTGGGGTTGGGATGGTTTGGTGTTAGGGTTGACGGGACGATCGAGGGGATCAAGCAAGGTAAGGACTATAACCTTTGTTGATCATGCCCACATGGGTCCTGGCCCCGTGGGCTTGTTCTATAGTCTAGGCCCAAGATCATTATTGATATGGACTAGGCCCAATTCCGTGATATCATGTATTTATTTATTTACCGGATCAATTGGTATTTAAAATCATATTTTGATTAATCCGATCTAAATTATTGTTGGATCTCTTTAGAAAAACTCTTTCAATGTAGTTCCTTCCATTCTCTATATTCGAACCAGTCATTTAGTGCGCTTATTTTCTGGTATATGTATATTTTTTTATCTATAAGAAGGCTCATTGGTATATATTTTTCCTTCTCTATATATTTAGTGCATTAATTTTAGGAGACTTGAAAAAGGAATTTATTTCTCAACCATGAAGATTGTGATACACGAAAACTTTTCAATATTAACGTTATCGTTTTCAAAATATTTTTTGGTTTTCAAAATATTACAACACATTAAATTAATTAATATTTACATAAAAATTCTTAAAACTTTTTATATTTACAAAATTTTTAAAATTTAATAAATTACTTATTTATTTAATTATAATTATAATTTTTATATTCTTTATCTTATAATTAAGATAAATACTTATAAGATAAATAATATAAAAATTATAATTATAATTAAATAAATAAATAATTTATTTTTTTTTTAATTTTTTTAGTTTTATTTTTATTGAATTATCTTATATTTGTCTCTCACGGGAAACTATAAATTTTGGGATTAAGTCTCTGATTGTTGTTGTTATTATTTATCTCACAATTAATAATTATATTTTTGATTATTTTAATTTTTTATTATAAAAGATATCTATTCTATTATTTTCATAAAATAATTAATATTTATATAAAAATTATTATATTAGTTTCATAATTTTGTTTACATTTTTATTTTCTGTATTTTTATATATTGATATTTTCTCGTATCATTTCGTATTCGTTTTCGATTTCCTATTTTTATTTTGTGAAACTTAGTTCAAGAAGGTTAGACTTATACATGAAGTAAAAGTAGGGGACCTGTACTATAATTCAATTAATACCATTTATTTATTTATTTATTTATTTTTAGAGATCTCTTGAAAACTCTGCTATGTATAAAACGTAAGAAAAAAAATGGAAGAAGAAGAAGAAGGAGACCTTTTGCTCGTTATGTTTCATGCACGATTGGGATGGTTTCATTGAATGGCTGACCAATCAAATCTATGTCGATCATGCAGCATGGGGTGGAGGACCAGATCCAAGTCTCCTTTTCCCATATCTCATGTCCCAAACCCAAAGTATCTCTCTGAAAGATTAATGGAAAACCACTTTTAAAATTCATATCTTTATGACAAGATTTTATTTCAATAATTATTTGACATGCACCAGTTGTCCGACTAAAAAGAAAAAAAATAAAGGAAAAGGTCTGCATTGAATTGGCACCAATGATATTATTATAATTTTTTCAAGCTTTTATTAAAAATAATTAATAATTTTATGAAAAAAATTTTGACCAAATAGCTTAGTTTTATTAATTTTATGAATTTTTTTTTTAAAAGCAAATGTGTATAAGATAGATTTCATAACTTGTTAGAGTAACACTAGATGGTCCCAAGGACATCTCAGTAGCAATAATCTTTCTCTTCCAATCTTATAATTTAGTATTCGACTACTATTATAATAAAAAAAATAAAGAAAGAGTAATACTAGATGGATTATATGAATTTAAAATCAAATAAATTAAATGCTTTTATGATAGTCCATGTAATTATATTTTAATTAATTTAAAAGATTTAAAAATTAAAGTTAAATCAAGTAAATTAATTCATGTTAATGCTATCCGAGGAAAGCACTCACAGAGAGGTGGCCGCACTACTTAGTAAACTTTTATTGAATCTCCGTTGTCTGTACTTTGCATAAGACACTTAGAAAAGCAAATTTTTGGTGGAGAATGAATTATTAGATTTTTTAATTAAATTTTTAATTTAAAATTTAAAAATAAAAATTATTTTTTAAATAAGACTATGGGTATTCAAATCAGATTAATTAAAATATAATTTTAAAAAATATAATAATAATAACGATGAGGATGAGGAGGAGTAGGACAGTAATCTTGAACAATCACGCAGTGTTTGGTACCAGCCAAATCAACAAACAAACAAGCGACCAATTCAGTACTCTTCATTTGTCAAACTAACACTGGGAAAATAGTTCTTCCAGTAAAATTAAGAAATTACGCAAAAGCATTTTCCCTAAAACCCTTTATTTATCATACTGGGTAGTGGGTACAGAATTGAACTCCCTAGTAATTCACAAAACCTCAAACTTGTACAATAGTCACGTTAATTACTACCTGGGACTTGGAAAATTAGACTTGGGTTTTGCTTATTTTCTGCAGAATTCGATGAACAACCATTCAGACTCAAAGAAATTTCAATCGTATTTTTCTCTCCAAGAATACACAAGAAACAAAACCCAGGAAAACCCAAGCACAAAATCTCCAATGAGCTGTCTAGGCCAATGTTGAGCAAGATCTTCAAGTCTTCTCTCAAAGCAAATTCTCCATAGGCCCATTGAAAAGTGAAGACAAACACACCCTTTTGCAAAGAAGCTTTGAAACTCAGAATCCTTGACAAATGAGACCATGAAGAGCAAGAATCCGATTGTGAAGAGAAGAAACCCGGCGAAGGAATCAGAGATTTGGACGAGAAGTTGGTCGTGTGGGGTTGTGCCCAGAAGTTTTTTTGCAGTTTCAATGCCATGACCGAGAATGGAGATCTCTTTGAGATAGAACATGATTAGAGAGCCTGAAATTAGAGCAACTAGGGAGTGAAGAAAACAGATAAGGAAGAAGCTTGATGAGGTTGTAGCCATTTGGATGTGGGTTTTGAGGAGTGAGCTACTATACAGTCGTCTGTTGTTTCGGCCAGGTTGGCGTTCAAGTCGAGAGGAATAAATCTCTCTCTCTCTCTCTCTCTCTCCCCCACATGGCATGTGATGAATTTTTTCTGTCCGTGTAAATGTGAATTATTATTCACGCATAGTTATTCATTATTAATTAATAATAAAATTATAATGAAATAGTGATAAAATATTAGTGACGGAATTAGCGGCGAAAAATTCCATCACTAATCACTCACTAAAACAAAAAAAATTAAAATTAGACCTATTAGTAACGAAAAAATTTTATCGTTAAAATTTCGATCGCTAATCCGTCGTTAAATATAATTTTACATTTTATTAAATATAATTTTATATTTTTTATTAAATTAGAATATTTTTTATTAAATATAATTTTATATTTTTATTAAATATAATTTTGGATTTTAAATTTTTATTAAATTAGGGTATTATTTTTTATTAAATAAAATTTTGTATTTTAAATTTTTATTAAATTAGGGTATTTTTTTATTAAATATAATTTTGTATTTTATATCTTTATTAAATTTGGGTATTCTTTTATTAAATATAATTTTATATTATTATTAAATATAATTTTATATTTTTATTAAATATAATTTTGTTTTTTGTTTTTTTTAATAAGGGTATTTTTCATTAAATATAATTTTCTATTTTTATTTAATATGATTTTGTATTTTTATTTAATTAGGTTATTGTAATTTTATTAAATATAGTTTTGTATTTTTATTAAATATAATCTTATATTTTTATTAAATAGTATTTTGTGTTTTTATTAAATATAATTTTTTGTTTTTATTAAATATAATTTTATATTTTTATTAAATATATATATTTTTTGTTTTTATTGAATATAATTTTGTGTTTTTATTAAATATAATTTTGTATTTTTATTAAATATATATATTTTTGTTTTTATTGAATATAATTTTGTGTTTTTATTAAATATAATTTTATATTTTTATTAAATATAATTTTTTGTTTTTATTAAATATAATTTTATTTTTTATTAAATATAATTTTTTGTTTTTATTAAATATAATTTTATTCTTTTATTAAATATAATTTTTTTATTTTTTATTAAATATAATTTTTTGTTTTTATTAAATATAATTTTTTATTTTTATTAAATATAATTTTTGTTTTTATTAAATATAATTTTGTGTTTTTATTAAATATAATTTTTTATTTTTATTAAATATAATTTTTGTTTTTATTATATATTATTTTATGTTTTTATTAAATAAAATTTTATATTTTTATTAATATAGGGTATTGTATTTTTAATATTAAAAGTTTCAAATAAAGTATAGAAATAGAAAAAAATAAATTAATAATACAAATATGATGGTGGTATAGTGATTAAGACTCTCTAGATCTATTTCTCACACCCAGATTCGAATCTGAGTGAAAGCAATTTTTTTAATATTTATAACAGGGGCACACGGTGCGGACGAGCGGGCGGACACAGGGCGTGCTCGAACGGGCGAGCAGGCAGACACGGGGCGTGCTCGGACGGGCGAGCGGGCAGACACGGGGCGTGCTCGGACGGGCGCCGGGCCCTTGTACATTTAGTTCACGAATTTCACCTACGGATTAGTGACGGAATTATTTTTGTCGCTAATAATCCGTAACTAATCCGTCGGTAATTTGAAAACTCTAAAACAAAATTAACGATGGATTTAGCGGTCCGTGCACATTTAGTTCACGAATTTCACCTACGGATTAGCGATGGAATTATTTCTGTCGCTAATAATCCATCACTAATCCGTCGGTAATTTAAAAATCATAAAACGAAATTAGTGACGGAAAAATTCTATCCGTAAAAAATCCGTCGTGAAAATTTGTGAAGTGACTTTTAGCGACGGAAAAATCCGTCGCTGATTTTCTGTCACTCATACCCGTTTTTCTAGTAATATCGTATGAATGGATAAAAGTAAAAAACTACGTGGCAAAATGTGTAAATAATGAAAAATTACTCTTTTGGTGATCTCGAGATCAGGATTTGAGACGTGAAAACAGTATCTTTACAAAAATATAAGGAGAATGATATATACATATACGTCATTCTTTCCCTACTCCCACACTAAATCAAAAAACATTTTGTCTCGATGAACTCTCAATAAAAATTAAATAATCCTTATTTTGTGATCATCTCTAAATTATTTTTCAATTAAATGGTTTGATCGGTCACATCAACATCGTATAAAATAATAAAATTCTTTAACCAAAGATATTTTGAGATAAGGTTAGGATGTCATAGTTATTAAATTCTTTTCATCGAAAAATAATTTAATGAATAATTCTAAAATTATGATTATTTGTGTTTATAACATGATAATTAATATTTTTCTCCTATTTTAGAAAAAAATATGAATAAGTTTCTAACTTTGATGAAAATAACATTCAAAAATTTCTTAAAATCTTGATAATGAAGAGATAAAATTGTGTTGCCCATTTAATCCCAATTAAATTTTGGAAAAAAAAAATAAAAAAGAAAGCCAACTTTTTAAGTGAAGGCAGCAGTGAGGACGAGGAGAGGATTTTGGTGACGGTGTCGTTTTGAGCATCTCGAGGTGGGTAATTGGGAATTGGGTGTTGAGGAATTTGGGATTTGGGGAATTGGAATTTATGGGGGACCCTTGATTCATGAATCCGAGGGGCGGGTCAGAGTTCACGGATTTGGATCGTCGGGGGAAGCTCGTGCCTGGTCTTCCTAGGGAAGTGAGCTTTTGTTCGGGTGCCGTCCGATCAACCGTCATTTGCCACGTTGCTTGCTTATCCTCAAATTACAAATCATTTACCGACAGAAGACCACCCTTGTCCAAAACAATAATTTTGCTCTCCCCACCCCCTCCTAAAAACTAAAATTAGTTAAATTGAAATTATATGATTTTAAAATATCAAATAAAAACAAATTACATTTGTCAAACTCCAAGCTCAAAATTATTTTACTAATGACCTCAAATTAAGAAAAAAGTACTATTTTTCTTCATGAAGATGACCAAACTTCCCAGAAAACCTTCTGTAATCTCTCTCTCTCTCTCATCCCTCTCATTGTTTTATGGCTTCGAAACTTTTTGAATATTTTAATATAATAAACTTTAATGATTCAGTAATATTTTAAATATAATCTTATTTGTTGCAATTATCATGCGCCTCTTCTCTTAATTATTGTTAATATTTTTTTCGGTTTAAACTATTATAATCCATTAATCTTGATTGAATTTGATTTAAATAGGATTTAAAAGATAATTTTTTAATATATATTTTGTCATATACAAAAATTATATCCAAGATATTATTTAAAAAATATCAATATCTAATTACTTGATTTCCATGGTAATATATTTCTCCCCCGAAACTCCTTTGCCCTTGCTGGGTGTACGCCGGGTTAAGAAAATAATCCCTCTTAAGAATAAAATAAAGAGTCCCAGTTTTCAGTTTTTCATTGGGAGCTTTTTCTGGAATCAATGCCACTGTCTGCACCACCATTACCACCGCCACCATGAATAGGCCCAGTGATTGATTGTGTTTGTGGGATGATTTCTTTGGAGGACACTTTTTGAGAAAAGTAAAAATATTGAAAGAAAAGAGTAGAGGATGTAAAAATAATACATGAGAAGAGAAATACAGAGGTGTCCCTAGTGTAAGGAATTTGTTTTCCACTAAGAACAAGTAGCATAAGCTAATATATATTAACCAAATTCAATATACAAGAGATAAGGGGCGAAAGGGTAGAAATTATATTGAAGAAACAATCAGGACTGAAGCGTTACGAATCCCCCCCCCCCCCGGGAGGGGAGGATGTTGGGTGATTTAGCAAAACCAAATGCTAAGTTGACTTTGCCCTCATAAAATGGTTGTCATTATTATTTGGTCTTTTATGGTTGCGGGAGGTATACAATAAAGCACTTGGGCTAGCATTTTACAGACTATTTTTTTTTTTTTATATTATCGTCCGGTTTCTGAAACTTTACATCGACTAATCCGGATTGACCTACCGTCGGACCCGTTAGGGAGAGATCTCTTAAGAGTATTTTTTCTGTTCTCATAGAGACTCAAACCCAAACACATAATTAAGGAATGAAATACCTTTTTCACCGCACACTGAAACCATTTTGGTGCATTTTACGACCATGTAATCTCTTTTGAATATTTCACTTGTTACAAAAAATTATAATTATAAACAACAATGCATTAAATTCCTTTGATTAAATTCTCGATCTCTTTTAAAACTATTCGTTTGTATATTGTTGGATAGTCGAGTTAGTAGAATAAAATACTAGATTTTTTAATTAAATTTTAGATTTAAAATTTAGAATTAGAAAAAATTACGTTGAAAAAGTCACCCACTAAATAAGGTCTACGCAATATTCGAACAAGATTAATCGGAATATAGTTTTAAATACCGATGGTAAGTACAAAAAAAATCACCATGTGGTGGTAAGGCAGCTCCAATTGTTGAAAATGAAGAAAGGAACCGACGATCTATGAATTTAATGACAGGACATTAAATTTTTCTAATCAAAGTTTTGAGTTCGAGTTTTAAAAATGGAAAAATAAGTATTGAGAAGTTAATATCTAAATTAGACTCTACAACTGTTTGAATCGGAGTAGTCGGGTTTTTAAATACGTGTGGTCAAGTAAAAAAAAAAAGGAAGAGGAAGAAAGGAGGAGGAAAGTGAAGACAAACCTTTGTTGCTGAAAAAATAACACCACTTTCTACTCCTCTTTCTTCTTTATTTTTTTTTATTATTATTATTATTATTATTATTATTATTATTATTATTATTATTATTATTATTTATTTCTTTTCCCCTAAACACAATTTTCTATAAAAAAAATATTATTGACAAAAATTTTAATATAGATGAAAGTGCAACATTCCTCGTATACTCAGCATTCTAATTTTTGAAAATTTATCGATCACTATCCATGATATTGTCAAATATACCCTTTAATGACAAAATGACTCGATGTCCTCACATTTTATTATTGATGAATGCCTCCAAATGTTTAAAAACCACCGTAGAATGGCCAAAGGAATCCCCTTGAACTTCATGATAGAACGGTTTCAGAGTCAAAAGGAGGAGAGGAGATTCATAGAACAACTCTTGAGGAGCAGGACCCAGTTCACTAGCTGCAATCATGTCATTCATAAAGATTGAAAATGTGTCGTGCTCAGTTCATGTGTCATTTGTTTGATTTTTATATAGTAATACTCTTTTCCAAGAGGAGACGGGGAGAGAGTGCTGTACTCGATGATTCACACAAAACGTTCCTCAACTGTAGACAAACATGGGAGGTGATGATGTGCCAGAAGGTTGTCTGTGCAAAAATCACTTGTTAATAGGAGTTTATCCCAGTCGAGCTCGATTATCTCTCAACTCAAATTTGTAATTTATTTATATATATATACATATGAGATATATATTATATTTAATATAATTTTTTTATTATAATAATATGTAAGTATATATAATATATATTAATATATGTTATTCACATAGTCGATGAGTTTTCAAATTTAAAATTATATTATTTGAATTCAATTCAATTATATAATGAATTCGACTCAAATTTGATAAAAAATAAGTCAATTCAAGCCGTTAATCCAATGACTTACAAACGACTCGAATTCGGTTGGATTCGTATAACAACCTTATTTGCTAGGTATCATGTACGAGTCCAAGCTTGGCATGCTAAGTGTGCATGGGTAGGATACTATACAAAGCAATCATATTAATCAACCACCTTTGGGTGTAGTGGTTGATTACTATATTTTTTGACCAAAATCTTGAATTCAAATCTTAAAAATAAAAACATATATATTGGGAGAGCCATCTCTTTAATGGACTTCACAATACTTGACCAGATTAATCGAACTAAATTCGCATATCGATAGGTGATAGGTATCCACTTTAACACCAATCAAGGAAAAAAAAATCATGCTATTTTCAGATCAAGCCATGAACCTAAAACTCTCCTGGTGGCACGCCAGAGGAAATAGCAACATTGGTCACCCCATCTTCCTTTCTTATGCGTATGATGCTACCTAAATATGGCCAATCTGTAAGGTGGATTCCACCAAAACACAATAATATTGGTGTCTAAAGGTGAGCAAAACTTTCGCCGGTAGAGTTCATTGCTTTCTCGCGGCCACTACTCGCCTCTGCCTCTCACCATGAAAGGAGGAAGGCAGCTGATCCTAGATCCAGAATCGCTTGAAGCTATTAACCTCGTTAAAAGTTTATACTTAGAATGGCACTCATTATGGCACATTATGAATGATATTAGAAACTTGGTGGATAGTTAATGGTCCACGAGGGTGACTCATGCATTGAGATAAGGAAATACACGTATGTCCCAAAGAGATAGCCCAATAATCACAACCCACTTCTTCCAATCTAGTAATCTTGGGTTATGCAACCAAAAAAAGTAAAAAATTAAAAAGGAAATACATGTGTAGAGGACTATATGGCTAAACTTGGGGCTTATCAGCTTAAAAGCATGGTTGTTCGGGATGACCCACCTCATGGGTTAGGAAGGCTTTTGTTAGCAGATTGAATGGGTATCATCTTCAATAGGCCTTAGGCCCCGTTCCTCTCTTATATACCAAAATAAAAAGAGCAAGAAGGTAAAATTGACTACCTTGAGTAATGTTTTGAAGATCAGAAAAATAGAACCATGAAAGAAGAAAGAGACTCACTCGCCTCTTCTTTTGCTTGGCACTCAAAAATATCCTTTCACAGTAATCTGCCACACAATGCAATTTTGAGCACAAGTCTAGTTTCATTTTGTTGGGGGTGGATTGTAGTTCCACGGATACCGACTCCTTGAAAATTCAAATGGTCGTCGTTGACGGGATATGAAACCTACAAAAATCGCCGGAGGATACTCCAGCGGAAGAGGTTCCGACGCTAAATCAGAAAAAATGGTTTTCAAATGTAAAAAAACAGACTAAGAGTTTAGAGAGGGAGAGCTTCCCTATGACTAGTGTGCCCAATGTTTACGGTTGAGAGAGCGTACCTGACTTGGAGGGTTTAAGGGTATCTTATACCTGATAGAGTCGTATGCTTTTTGGGTATTGTAACCCTACTTTCCTTATGGAAAAGATTCGAAAATCTCGAAAATTCAATATTCCGAAATAATCGCGATCTTTATCGTATGAGAATTTTCCTTATCCACAATATCTTAGAAATACCATTCTTAAGCAGGGAATCAAAGTCGTTGGCTATTGATCGGTCGTTAAGCCAATGCGGAGCCTTCGGGGGTCGACGAACCAGAAGATAAGCACCCAATCGGGGAGATAAATCTCATTCGGCAAATCTCGTTCGATAAACGGGACGACTAAGGTCCTGTCGTTTGGGAGATAAGGAGACTAAAATCCTTTGGTAGACCAGTTGAGTAGTCGTTCGATAATACTGGATTGTAGTCGCCCATCGGTTGGTAGTTGTCCCTTGTGGGCCTCCTGTATGGGCTTTTCAAGCGTTGACCCTTCGAAATAGGCATTGACCCATGTCCCATCATTTACCTTCGACTCCTGACGTTTTTCCTTGGGAAAGGCGGCAGGAGGTATGGTTATCGAAAAGATGCGAGGCTTTGTCGCTTCGATATTCGGGACTCGTCTTCTGTATAATTTATAAGGATACACATCTGTCAGGGCCTCACATATTTTATATTTCTTTCCTGCCATTCTCTTAGTCCTTTGAGAAAAGTTTATTTTTCGGAGAAGATGTCGAAAGGTTCTCCTTCGTCACGAAGCATAGATACCATACGGAGCACGATGGTTGAAGAGGAATTGCAAGAGGTCTGGAGAAACATGTCGCTCAGAAGTGACTTCGAATTGGTGTTACCTAGCGAAGCGGACCAGGCGAATCATACCCCTGAGGGCTATGTCCCGATGTATAAGCAATGTTTGAGGATCCCCTACACAGGTCCGCTAGTTGAGATATTGAGATATTGGAATATCCATCATTCGTTGCTCATCCCCAGCGCTTGGCGTTTTGTGATTGTCCTGATTTCTTTATTAGGGTTGTTGTGTATTCGTTTTGATTTGGAGATTTTAGGGGGCCCTTTTTTTTTGGTACAATGTAGCACCCAAGATTCAACCCACGGCTAGTATAAACTGTAGATCCACCGGGAGTCTCGCTGAAAATTCTTTTACAATGAGTTTTAAGACAAGTGTTGGATGCAGAAGTTTTTCTACGTGAGATTTTTGAACAAGAGTCTTCTTCCAATTCTTCCGGAAGCCGAACAAGCACTTTTGTTGAATATAAAAGTTTCGGACCTCTTTTGTTATTCTCACTTTTTGCAGTTCGTTGGGCATTATTCTGAATCTACTCAGCGGAGTATTTGGGTGGATTTTTTAGTGGATGATCAAATGTTGCTGTTGTCTAGCCTACTGGTGGACGAGATAAGGTAGATCACAAAACCTCTTTTACTGAGTAGAAGGAGAAGGAGCTGATCGATTTTCTGTCGTCCGTGAATGCTTCCCTTCTAGAGGATGTTTCGACAAAGCAGGAGGTGCGATCGAATGCAAAGAGGAAGACAGTTGATACTTCTCCTAAGACTTGGTCGAAGAGATTAAGGGTTCGATCATCTGGCCCACCTGCTAGCGAGGAGGGACTGGTGGGAACTGGAGAACATGAGTCCTCTCAAGAGCATGTTGGAGTAAGGGAGGACTGGTCAACCACTTTGATGATGATCGTTGGTACGCCAATCAGAGACAATAAGGGGAACATTCCAGATGAAGAAGTCCCTGAGGCGACAGAGAGAGCTCTGGCTCAGAATCCACGGTTGTAGTAAAAAATTTCGATGGGGCAAAACATTTCTACCCCTGTTTTGGGAGAAGCGTTTAAACGGTCTCCCCAAATATCCCAATGTTCCTTGTTTGATAGGGGGATGAGGCCAGCCTTCCGCCTCTTATTTTAGTTGAGTCATTTAATAGGCAAGAGGATGCTCTAGAGGAAGAGTCGATTGTGATCTATGTGGGGGACCATCAGTATAACTTTATCGATCCGCGAGAGGCACTACAGTTGGCCGAGCGGTTCGAGTTTCGTCCTGAACTTGTACTCCAGACAATATCTTCGGATCATATTGACAAGGCTATCCAATCTCTCTATCTAACGATAAGTGTTCTTTCGTTCGAGTTCCGCCCTCATTTGTTATTACATAATTCTGATTGTTTAGTGTATTTCTTTCCAGACTGCGGCCTTGATCGAATTCCAAAGGAAAAAGAGGAAAAAGTCCAAGGGGTGACTTGTCCATTTGAGCAACCAAGTGCTGGCACTGAAAAATGCTTCAGATAGATTTGGCCCTGTCATAAAAGCATTGCGAGAAGTTGGAGGCCGAGGCGCGCGTTCGTGAAGTGAAATTAGCGGCCGCTGGGACGTTACCTTATCTTCGGGAGGAATCCCTTCAGAATGCCGATTGAGAGATGGCTAACCTCAAGGTGTCTGTTGTCCAAGATACTACTAATCTCCAGCTTTCTTAGCGTAGATTACTTGAGCGTTTGAGCTGCACCAAGGAGATCCTTCAATAGGTCAACCGCTATGAGGCTCTACCTCTTCTTGAAGGGTCAGTTGAGAGAGTGATAACGGATCAGGACCCCACCCACACGGCCTCTGTTGTTCCTCCTAACCCTATATAATATTGTATTATTCTGGTGATGAAAAGATTTTCTCAATTGAGAGTGTCTGTCCAAGAATGTCGTTCGAACCATTTGTCTAATGCTCCATTAAAGTGTAATGATCTTTCGCAAAGGAGACCTTTAGAATGCCACATCCCATTCAGGAAGTCCCATGATTCGTTCACCCAATAGGAAACTATAGATAGGGGGCCTTGTTCATCAGTTTGTCGAGTTTCATCCCGTTCGTTCAGTAAGATCAAGTCGACTTAGATCTAACGTATGATAAGGAATTTTAGATGTTAGGGTCGTGTCCACTCGTTTGGAGAGTTCCATCCCAATTTGATGACATGTTCGTTCGGTAGGATTAGGGCTACTTAGGCCCAACGTATGATAAAAAACTTTAGATGTTAGGACTGTATCCACCCGTTCGAGAAGTTCCATCTCAATTTGATGACACGTTCGTTCAATAGGATCAAGACGATTTAGACCCAACGTATGATAGAAAACTTTAGATGTTAGGGTCGTGTCCACCTGTTCGGAGAGTTCCATCACATTTTGATGACACGTTCATTCAGTAGGATCAAGGTGACTTAGACGCAACGTACGATAGGAAACTTTAGATGTTAGGGCCGTGTCCACCCGTTCAGGGAGTTCCATCCCATTTTGATGATATGTTCGTTCGAAGACAATTTAAGCCTAACGTACAATAAGAAACTTCAGATGTTAGGGTCGTGTCCACCCGTTCGGGAAGTTTCATCCCAATTTGATGACACATTCGTTTGACAGCATCAAGGCAACTCGGGTCTACCCCGACTAGATCTTCGTTCGTTAAGCTGATGATGGGCCTCTTGCCCCTGGGTTGTTTACTAGCATCCGTCGCTAGAGGTTCTTGTGGGGCAGAAAGAGGTGACTTTGGGGATTAGAAGATCGTCGTGACTAGGCGCCCCGCTTCATTTTCTGACGGGTGGTCCTGAGAATCCAGATCGCCAGAGGAATGGGAAAGCTTCTGAAGGACATACCCGTCCTGGATCTGGAGTACTATTCCATCCCTTCTATTGGTTGGGGTTTGAATGGCTTGCCGGTCTTCTGACTGGTCACAGATTCGTGTCGATGAACGATGGGGGCGTTTCTTTCCTCCATACCGATGAACTCTTGCAGTTTGTCGTGGCGCACTAAGAACTCTAGTTCGTCTTTTAACTTCTTGTAATCATCTGTTGTGTGACTATAATCATGGTAAAAGTGACAGTATTTAGTTCTGTCCTTGTTAGGTTACTCTCGATTGACTATGAGGGCCACCGAATGTACGGCTTATCTCTGATCAAGGATAAGACCCGGCAAGGGGTCTCATTCAGAGGGGTGTAGTTGCTATATCTCCGTGAAGGGGGGAGATTTGCACAGCTCTTCCTTGGTGGGGACCTCCCAGGTGACCAGTTGCGTTCCTTTCGAATAGATCGGTCTCTTCTATGATCAAACGCCTCGATATCCTCAGTGGCAATATATTTCTAGGCTCAGGCATAGGATTCCTGGATAGTGGCAGGAGAACTCTTCGTGATCAATACTTTCATTCCCGAAGGCCGCAGTCCAGTTAGCAACACAGCCAGCACGATAGAGTGATTCAGAGACGGAACTCTCATCATTTCTGTCTTGAATCTTTCCAAGAAGTCCTTCTCCCTATGATGTAATGACAATAGAGAAGTTGACTTTCTCTTGACCCCTCTACTTATTACGAAATATGTCTTGAACTGTTCTCGAAGTTTAGAGAAGTTTTTTATGCCCAGCAGCGGGAATGTGTTGAACCAAGTTAGCGCGTTCCCCGTAAGATTAGTGGAAAAATGTTTACACATGGTTGCGTGGGTCGTATCCCTTGAAATCATCACCGTCACAAAATGGGCCACATGATCATGGCGTCTATTGTCCCGTCATATCTTTCCATGGGGGGCAGAAGTATATTACGAGACATAGGCTCCGAAGAGACCTTCGGATCAAAAGGTGAAACATGAGAATAGAGGGAAGTTTGGTTTTCCTGAGCATTGACCCGCTTGAGTTCGTCGGCAATAAGTTGCTCGACCTGTTTTTGAAGGTCATCAAGGTCTCGTCGGGAAATTTTGGATAATTCATGGCGCAGGAATGGCGGTCGTTGTTGGGGATGTCTAGAACCCTCAGCGAAAGATTGGCCCTCGGGTCTAAGGGCTCAACTGATGCCTTCCAATTGTTTGCTCATATTTTTGAGTTTTGACTCCAATCTTTCCATCTGGGGATGGTTAACTTGTTCTGGCACAGGAGTCATGACTGACTGTTCTTAAATCGTAGGTTGTAGAACCTGTTCCGAATGAGATGATCGAGGAGAGACCGCACGATCATGAATGAAGTGATCGGACGCCATAGGAGGGGTGGCTTTAGAGGCTGTCGCGATGCGCCCGTCTACAGTGGGGGCGGCTTTCGAAGTTGTCCTGATCTTTTTTTTTGGAGGCATGATTGCGTACTCGATTTGTTGGTTTTACAAAGGTGGTGGCTCTTGTCTGTTTCCCACAAACGGTACTAATCTGTTGGAGGTGGATTGTGTGACTCCACAGATGCCGGCTCCTTGAGGGCTTGAATGGTTGCCGTCAATGAGATATGAAATATGCAAAAATCGTCGGAGGGTGCTCCGGTGGAGGAGGTTCCGACACTAAAATCAGAAACAGCGGTTTTCGAATGTAAAGAAACAGACTAAAAGTTTAAAGAGTGAGAGGTTCCCTATGATTAGTGTATCCAATGTGTAAGGTTGAGAGAGTATACCTGACTCGGAGGGTTTAAGGGTATCTTATACTTGATAGAATCATATGCTTTCGGAGCATTGTAACCCTACTTTCTTTATGGAAAAGATTCAGAAATCTCGAGAGTTCAATATTCTGAATGATCGCGATCTTTATCGTATGAGAATTTTTTTTTAACCATAAAATCCTGGAGATACCATTCTTAAGTAGGAAATCAAAGTTATTGGCTATCAGTCGGTCGTTAGGTCAATGCGAAGCCTTCGGGGGTCGACGAACCAGAGGATAAGCACTCAATCGGGGAGGTAAATCTCATTCGGTAAACCTCGTTTGATGGGCGGGGTGACTAAGTCCCTGTAGTTCGGGAGATAGAGCAACTAAGATCATTTGGTAAACCAGTTGAGTAGTCGATTAATAATATTGGGTTATGCTCATCCATTGATTGGTAGTTGTTTCTTATGGATCTCCTGTGTGGATCTTTCAAGCGTTGACTTTTTGAAATGGGCATTGACCCATGTCCCATCTCATTTATAGTACAGAAAAGAGATGACAATGGAGACCAGATAAAATAAAAGGCGGTGAGACAAAGATTTTGAAACTGTGTTTGGGCAAAGTTAAACAAGGGGCAGTTAAACATATCAGGTAGAAAGAAATCAATCTTTGACAGTAAAAACAAGGAAATAGAGAACATGGTACAACACTCGGGCGTAATCAATGGCTGCATGGACAACAAAGCATCAGTAAAGAAATCTCAGTGGCACTCCAGTGACAGTTAAACAAGGGTTATTTATTCTTCTGAGAAAATGGTTGCAGAGAAAATACTATTGAGAACCCTGTAATTTTCCTGTGCTGAGTTTGGCAAAATTTTACGGGTTTGATGATTTGATGGTGCTTGATTCTTTATACATTCTGTTTCCACAGTGTAGGCCGTGCTTCTCTTTCTCTTTCTATAGTCTCAACTAGTCCAACACGATTGCTAATAGAAACTTAGTTTTCAGCGATGCATATAAATACTAATTGACCTCAGGGTCTATAAATTTGAAAATCAAGTTTAAGAACAGAGCAAGCTTCAGATTCAATATAGAACCCGACAAACGAATGACAAATGAATCAACTTAAATACCTTCATGTTTGGGGGCGACACCTTGCCTTGCTCCATTTGAGGTAGTACTAGTGATGCATAGCCAAGTCCTTTCCTCTTCCGAGGTTTGTGCTCATTCAATAGGAACTTGTCAATTGCCTAGCTCCAATTCTTGGAAACACCTTGGTCACAGTCATCAGCCAACTACAATTACAATTTTTTTTTGCAGACCCCTTTGTTTTTGCTCATCAAAATATTCATATAGGTTCCAATGTGGAATCAAGAGAACACGAACCAGGATCACAACCAAACAAGGAGGTGGCATGTGAAAAACCGGGTTGCATTCATCAAAACCGAAATGCACCTTCACTTGAGGGGAAAAAGGGATATTTATATAGTTAGAAAGCAAACTCAATGGATCAATGCATATCTAAGTCCTTTAGTTCTAACTTGTTTATGGTGAAACTCATAAAAGCTTTTCCGGCTTGTAGAGTGATAATCGGAGAAATAATGAATTATGTGAACTTTTAATGGAAAGACCAAAGAATGTCAGCCGTAAACGAGTTCAGACAGATTGCCCTAATCTATTTAACCTTTTACTAAGAAACCTTGAACTCACTTCATTAGGTGAAGCTGGAAAAAGAAAAACATGAATATGCATTTAGCCAGCTATACATTGTCAATTACATAGGCTACTTAAAAGGACTTTGATCCAACTCACATGGTGCATTTCCTTCCATTTGAGGAAGAAATCATTTCCCAGTAGTTGAAAATTGTGGTCTCTCATCTCATCATTGGTTTATACCAAGCATTTGAACTTCATAGCTGCATATAACCAGTACCAAAAGAACGAGTTATTATACATCGCGATCCAAATGCACGATTCCACCATAATGAAGTTTCAACATTTCAAAAATGTCATTGACTGCTAAAATAAGTAACCCACCCCTCATCATTTGACCCACTGGGTGTCGCATATAAAGTGTGCCACTTCTGGATCAATGACTTATTTACTGGTTCATCCATCTTCTGCCCTGTTGTACGCTTGTTGCGTAATGCAATGAGAGGCCATTTCTCTGAGGGAAGCTTCTGTTGTATACCATTAACGACAGCATTGATCTAATTCCAAACACAAGAAATAGCATCAAAATCCGGAATAAACAAAGCAGTGAATATGATTCTTTTATCAAACAATCAAACACTTGCCCTAGGTGATCTAAACCTTCTTTGGCTGAAGTGAACCACATTTGTCCATAGTAATCCAGCTATCTTTGAAAACAATAACTTTCATTCATATTTCATCAGGGTCACACGCTTGATAGCATAAAAAAGGCATTAGTATAACAGTGTTCATACTGAAAAGTTCAAAAAACTCGGATGCTTATAAAAGCAGCTGATTCTGCAAGCTTCTGTTTCCACAGGGTCAGGGCCAATCGTGGCCAATTTGTTCCAACAGCAATTGCATGAGCCATCAAGTCCAACACGTGCGTGTAACAGTCCATTTTCCTTTATATAGTCCACGCCACCCTCCACCACCATTTTATATTGCTTCCTTTATTAATCTTTGATCCCATTTTCTTTTTCCAATTCTGGAAGCAGTGTGGGTACCAAACCGATTCTCAATCAATTTGCAGAAGGCAAGACCCCTTCTCACACTGGTTCTAAGTTTATGCAACAATTAATATACCTTGTCACTTTCACTTCACCTAATTCTACGCTTACCCAATAGTAGACCTTGCCTCCAATTCCTGCTCCTCTGGATGAAAGCCATTCTCTAACATGTGTTGTTCAACAAGGAAGGCGTTTTCAACATTGCCATTGTTGCAAAATGCAGATAGAGCAGGACCGTAAGACCTCAACCTTGTGTTTTAGTCTAATTTGTTCATTTGCTTTACCATGTCAAATGCCAGATCACCATTTCCATGCACGTCGCCATTCTACCCACAGCTGTCAAGGTGGCTTCCTTCTTAGGGACATTTTCTGAGCGCATTTTGGCATAAATTTCAAATCCCCTATGCATTGCATACTGTTTAACATCTTCAGTGACAACAATCCTTTGCCTTTAGCATCACTTAAGTTTCCCCCACCATCAACATTATGCCCTGGCTTTTCAATGTCATCAGAGAAATGAAACAATGTGGCTTCTTCATTACTCTCAAAATTTTCTCCACTATCTGAAATTTGATTATTGGACACCATGCCACCAACATCTTCATTTCCTTCACTTTCACCTTCACTAAAATCATTGGAACCTTTCATCCAACATCTCATCAGCCAAGCCCAACGTATTCGAACTACAGCTACCGCTCCCACTTTTCGTTGATTTTACAACCCCAACAGCTGCTGAAGCACAAAGTAAAAAAGTGCCCTATAGTGATACTGCCCTATCTTAATGCTCTCTCTCCTAGCTGAATCATACTAAGTTATTGCACCTGTCACAGTCCCACACACATCCAACCCTCTTCTCAACTGACTCCGGGGTCATCTGCCTTGTTTTTCTTCGATCTTTTTTCTTCCATCTCCTCTACCACCTTCTTATCCCCTTTGTTAATTTTTTTTTCCTCCATTATTTCTTTAATTGCAGCACTCTTAACATTTTTCCCAGATTTCTCATTAAACCGCGGTTCATTGAAGAAACAACAGAACCCATTCCATCCCTTCTGGAGTGTATTCTTTCCCATGTCTCTTTCTGACTAAACCTATTTCACTCCTTTCCAGAGAGTGATTAAGAAGAGGTAATTTTGATGAACTTGTCCCATTTGACGAAACTGGGTTAACCAGGGTGCAGGACCCCTATCACTTTGGTCCCACCACGGATGTTCTCAAAAGTAAACAAAGAAAAAAGGGATCATCCAAAAAAAACAGAGAAAGAGAAAAGAGGATTGTCTTCCTTTTTTTCTTGAGTCACCCTTAATCCTGTAAGCAACTTAATTAACTTATTAGTCTAAATTATTCCATCCATTAAGGAACTACCTTTCTCGTGCCTATTTTTTCCATTTCCAAGCAACAGTGTCGAATCCTGCAGCAAGCAACAGTGTCAAATCCTGGAACTTGCTAGGAGGCTACCACTCTAAGCTTTTATCTCCTTAAGAGTCACCAGCATGAGGATGGGCGGCTGCTGCGGTTCTTCCAGCCTAAGACTGGGTTGGCCAAGCACAGTGCACAAGCCACGGCGAAAAACTGATAAGATAGACAAGATACCTGATGCAATCGGCTGCTATTAGTGGTACGCTTACATGCCTGAATATCACAATGTTGAGATAATACACGTGCGGATCATCGTTTACCAACTTAAAAACCACGATACCCAGCAGGCCAGCTTGGGATATTGCAGTTTATGAATATGATCAGTTCTAGAATTGGATTTGCCGGAAAAGTCTCCTGGTTTGTTTCTCACAAATTTTAAGTTTGGTTTCTTACAGATTTTAAAAGTTTTTTTTTTTGGGGGGGGGGGGGGGTTGGGGAGAAGGATATTCATCTCCTTTAAAGATGTGTTGACGACTATTTCTTAAATGCATTTAAAGAAAGCATAATCTTAAAATTTTTAAAAATTAAAAAATTAATAAATCTCTCATTCAAAATAAAATTATTATTATTTTTTATTTTTTATGAACTTATGCCTTGTGAATTTAAAAAAAAAAAATAGTTTAAAAGAATTGAAAAGATATTAGAGAATTATTAGTGGGCAATTTTGTGTTAGAACTTGCTTTTCCTTGTCTAAGAATTTCACGATTTTGTAAATCCTTCTTTCCATCTAATATAATTTCTTTTATATCAATATATAAATACATACACACACACACACACACATATAGGATTAACCTTCTTGAACATCATTCTCAGCAAAAAGAAAAAGGAACAGCTGCTTAACCCGCAGCAGTCTCACTCAGAGGAAATGCGGAGATGGCTAACCTTACACATAAAATGCCAATGCAAAATAAGGTTTAGACCAAATGTTGGATAGAGTTGACATCAACAACTTATTCTGTTTGAAATGATAGAAAATTAAGTTGGCATCTAATGAAACTTAAACCTTGTTCGTACCATTAATGAGACAATAGCAACCCGGAGGGCCCAAGGGGTTCACCTGAACGGATGTATGTCATAACTACAACAGGATGAAGAGGCTAACATACTTTCAAAGGAAAGAAGAAACCTAAGGAACATATTACTAAATCAAAACCTCCATCTTAACTGATGTTTCGCAATAGAACAATTGAACAACTCCCTTCTGGAGAGCTCTCTCCAATAAACAAAGTTGCATATGAAATCATGTTTCCCAAAGATACCAAGAAATGGCTTAATCCTTGGGCCTATCTAGCTAGAACAGAAGAAAATACTTTACTTCATGCATTCCTATCCAACAGAAAGTTTGATAAGCAGGAGGCACCGCAAAAGGGTCATAAAGGCATTGAGATCCCTGCACAAAATTGAGAAGAGAAGTGCTAATTATTGATGGAGAGAAAAATATTCAAAATGTAGCTCCATACACTAGGAATGGCAGATTGAGAGACCATTACGAAGATATCATTTATAAACAAGCAGAATCAATTAGATTGATCATCTCATGAATTACATAGAAGGTTACAAAGATCAGGATTGATCAGATTATATTTTACTTGTGTATTAGAAAAGAGTGGTGGGACAAAGATGGAGGGATTGACAAAAAGACGGAGAAGTGTATCAACTATTCTATGTGATTGAAAGATAGCTCTAAAATTTAAAGGAAAGTTCTACAGAATGGCAATTAGATCTACTTTATTGTATGGATCTGAATGTTGGGCAATGAACCAAAAGTACAAGAAGAAGATAAGAGTTGCGGAGATGAAAATGTTAAGATAGATGTGCGGACATACAAGGATGAACAAGATAAGAAATGAGTGTATCAGAGAGAATGTTGGGGTTATGCCTATCGAGAAAAAATTGAGGAAAACACAATTAAGATAGTATGGATACGTATATAGACAACCAATAGAAGCTCTAGTTAAGTGATGCGAGACTATGACAAGTAGTTATATTAACCCAGGGAGAGGAAGACCAAATAAGACTTGGATAATAACAATAAAACATGATATGAATTATCTAAATATATATGAAGATATGATACAACATAGAGTACAATGGCGTAGAAGGATCTATATAGCCAACCCCACTTGGTGGGATAAAGGCTTGGTTGATGATTGTTGGTATTAGAATAGTCCCACCACTATTTTCCAAAGTTCAGCAAAGGTGCACCTAATTTTTTTCTTTTTTTTTTTGGGGGGGGGGGGAGTCAAGGATCTTGCACGTATTACTTCAAAATCATCTGGGAACTTATCATATGACAATTCCCACGACCCTCTCTTGCAGAGTAAACTAGACTATCATCTACAAGAATCGAGAGAGCAATTCCAATTACTCTTCTCAATGTGGAGTCAATGGACATTACTTCTGTGTGCATCTATTCAAGCTACTTGAAGTGATTTCTCTAGCAATGATTAGTATCTTGAAGTGCTATGTAAGAAGAGATCAGCGGTATAAAAGGAATTCCACTAAGAATTACAGAAGCAAGAAAAAAAAAGATAGTAATTCTTATTTTGGCAAGGCGAATGATGGAGGTCCGAGTTCAACAAATGATGAGGTGAACTAAATCACTGCAGATTCTAGAAACCAGATAGAAACTTAAAGCATGGATGCATTAACTTCATCAGCCATGCAGACAGTTGGGAAAAAAAAAAAAGGTCATGCTAATCAACTGGAAAAGAAAATAAGGGCACTACATCCTTGGGAACTAAAAAGATGTATAACCACCTAAGTCATCCAAATGAATCCAAATGAACATCAAACAATGACAAAAAAGAAAAATTTAAACATCTCAAAGAAATACTAATCCAAGAAAGATTTTTTTTTCCTCCATATGCTAGATTTGAGAAGAAAGACAGATGTCCCCCATAAACCTGTGCGAGTGTCCTCACACATGGCCAAATACAAGGTGTAAACAATGGACATAGACCCGCCTCACCAGCTTAAGCGAGTCTTCGCATCAAAAACAACTTGGCTTCAAATCGTCCTACCAAAATGGGTGAGGCAGGTCTTTCTTCAGGGTTTACACTCGTATGTAGCCTACATGTAGGAATACTTGCACAAGTTTGATCCAAATGCTATCGTCAAACTCCTCTCACACACGAAGCATGAATGGCTAATTGAGCTGAGACTATTACCTCAGGAACTTATAAACATAATCAGTGATGATTCCATAAAAACAGTTTTACAGACCATTAATGGATAAACAAGCCACGACTTCATTAGGTTTATCAATTTTTTCAACCTAAAACATCATCCCTAAACAATTAAAAACTACAAATTTTAACTTGTAAGGATTTGAAGTCAAATTTAAGGTGACAACTGGCTTAAATGAAAATAAGAATAGGCCTCTGTTCAAACTGAATATTTAACATTGAAGGAAATGACAATGAGATTGAATCCACTACCTTGAGGCACGACACCCCATGTTTGAGACTCAGTAGTCAGGAACGAAGTCAATCGAGCTGAAGCCGTCGCACTATGCAAAGGCATCATCGACTCCAAACAGCTCAACTCCACCGGTAATCTGTAGAGAGAGAGAGAAAGTAGGACATAAAGATTCGAACTATGAAGATTTTCAGAAAACGAATTCGCAGCAGATGCTTACCGTGAAATGCGAGAAATGCGCTTCGCAGAGGGGTGAGAAATGGATGATGAAAGAGAAAAGGCTGTAGGGGATAGAGAGGACTTGCTCGTTTTGAGAAAGAGACCTTGTAATCGAGAAGATAATCTGCAGACGCATTTTAACGACGCCATTGAGGAGCGCTCTCTCTCTCTCTCTCTCTCGCTCGCTCTCTCTAGGGTTTTTGCCTCTGATATCTCAAGAAAATCGAAGGGTTTTAATCGTCAATGATCTAAACGGTGTCGTTTCTCTTTTCCTTTTTTTTTTCTTTTTTTTTTAATGGAAAAGTTCAATTTTCCCCTGAACTTTCGGCAGAAAACAAATTGGTTCCAAGCATTTTATTCTTTTTTTTTTTTATGACAACAGATCTCCTCAACTTAAATCTTTCCTTCTTTGGGGGTCCGTCAAAGAATTGGTAAAGCCAAGCCAATTGATTATTTTGAAATAATGATGACGTAGATATCAAATGATTCATCAATATTATAATAATTAAATATTGATATCTTTTAAACTTATTTATACCTTTTATTTAAAATTTTAAATTTAAATTATGTGTATAAAAAAATAAATATCCAAAAAAATTTAATATTTTAATGGTAAAATTGATTTGAATTAGATTTAATTGGATTTAATGTAAATATTTGATATAAATAATTTATAAAAAAAAATACCAAATGATTGGCAGGGGGGGAGATACAGAGATTCATTGTTAAATGGAGAGAAGGTGAGGTTTGGATTCGATGTTGATGAGTAGGAAGCACTGGGGCTTTGTGTGCGGGTACCCTCCATTGGATCCAATTTCAAAGCCTCTTAAATCACCAAAAACATGAAGACACTACTCCGTACCAATTGCGCCCATCCATGCGATTTCATAATGAATCTAAAAATCATGACACTTCTAGTCATCATCATTTCATCTCATTACACACTCCTGCCGCCAATTCCTACCTAGACGGTGATGCAAAATGGTTTTTCAATAGCTCCACAACACCATCACCTCCCACCCATTGCTCTAAATGGGCAGCAAATCCAACCTCCAAGAAAATGTAGTAGCTTGCATGGATGCACTCAATATACTTTGAAGAAATAGATGGATTGTATTATGCAAAACCAACCAAATATGTACTCACAAGAAGAACCTTTTTTTCATACAGGGTGTGTGGATGAAAATATTGAATTAGAAGTTATTATGTTAAAAATGAACAGCAATGTAATAGTATGAAATATTAATGATTCATTGTTTCAATAAAATATTATAATAAATTTGATTTATATAAAAATTAATTGATACAAATATGAAACAAAATAAGTCAAATATTTTTAAAATCAAATCAATTATATATTATATTTTTAATTATTAATTTAATTTTGATATATAATATTTTTTATTAAGAAATGATCCAACAACCACTTCTGATTGAGTTAGTGTTTTGTATTAATCCATGCCAACTTAAGGTAATGTTCAAGATCACATCGTAAAAGAAATTCATTTTTATTTTATATTTTTGTTGGATTTGATCATATTCAAGTTTTTTTGGTATTTTTATGGTTGAATTTAGATTTTAATTGATATATTTTAATTTTTTACATAAATATGTTATGACCTTTATAATTTAATGTGTATGCAATTTTTATTTTACTTGTTTTCAAAAATCACGGTATTTGGTTTAGTTGGTTTTTAAACAGATTTTAAAAAAATGCAATATAAAAATCAAAAATAGTTCATGTAATCTTAATAATGATTTGCAGGATTTCCTTTTCTTTTTATTATAATAATATTAGGACAATAAAATTTGAATGTTTCGAGAATAACAACAATCTGGATAATGATCTTAAATTTTGAGGTCGGTCATAAAAGATAAATATCGGAGAGATTAAAAAAAAAGTTAATTTGATTAGTGCGAATTCTCCTACGTCACCCATTTTTATCAAAAACTATATTCTTATTTAAATTCTTAATTATCATGTTTTTACAGATTATTTACATCCAAGAAAACTTCAATGTTCCAACCATCGCCAAAAATAAAATAAAATTTTCATATCTGCTTGCCTAGGTGATCTCCCACTCAAATTTCATACTCTATAGAGATTTAGATGCGTTTTCGAGTTATTACTCGAATCAAATTGACCTCTGATTAATTAATTTTTGTTTATTCACATGTTGTGAACGGAACATCTTATCGATACTATATGGTGTTTAATAAGTTATCCAGATGAGATTAAAATCTTTATTTTTTGTAATGAATCAACAAATTCTAATTTTATCCATCTACAAGTAGTTCTCTATTGTTATTTTTTTGGTTACAACAACCTCGTTGTGGTTCCAACCACTACCAACTTGCTCGAGGATAAACCACTAATTGTCCACCAGAACCAACCGATTTTGCCCCCCTCTAGCCTCTCCAAAAGGGGCCACTCGACCTCAGATGGCGATGCTCGAATCCGAGTTGCAAGGCATGAGCAAATAGTTGGAGGATCTCAGTCGTATCCTCAAACCAGAAGCATAATCCTCCTCATACAGAGTAGTTCACATGCACCAGTGATGACTCGAGCCCAGGGAGCATCGAGAACCATTGGTGACCTCCTAAGACAACCCTAACGATTTGAAAAAACAGGTCAAGGAAATCATGGCAGATGAACTCAGACATGCTAACGCGAGAAGAGATGGACTCACTCAGCATGTTACCAAACTCTTATTGCTTGACTCCAAGATTTCTACCGAACCGATACCTCATGATATGTTTCTCCCTCCTATGGAGAGGTGTGATGGTACCACCGACCCCTGGAACCATATAGCTCACTTCATGATTGTAATGGTCTCAAGAGACATATCAGATGCAGTCATGTGTAAGCATTTTCCCACCCTCCTAAATGGCAATGCTCTGACATAGTTCAATTCACTCCCTTCATTCAATATCGAGTTTCTTCCAACTTTGATAATTGTTCGAAATGTACTTTGTGATCAGTAGGGGGCCATGAGGAAGTTTACATCCATCCTCTCATTGCGACAAAGAGATGGTGAGTTGTTGAGAGATTTTCTCGATAGATTCAAAATGGAGATGATGAAGGTCTCCGGCCTAAACTATTCCATTGCATTAGTAACGTTACTTACCAGATTGCGACCGTCAGAAATGAAAACATCCATCATGAAGAATCTCTCGTCTACCATCCAGGAGTTTTACGCTCATGCAGAAAAATATGTCACCATGGAGGACGCCGAAGCATTTGACAAATGACGAAATTAACTAGCTTGGAACGATCATAGCCGATCACCCCAACAGTCCTAGCTTAGGAGAGTCCAACAAGGACCTCCTCAACAATGAAGGTCCGTGAGTTATACTCCTCTGAATGAGACACCAAGCCAAGTTCTACTTCAGATTCAAAACAAATCTTATGTTAGGTGGCCCCCTCGCTCCACAGAAGACGACTCGAAAAAGGACAACACACGATATTGTCACTTTCACAAAGACTACGACCATCTGATAGACGAGTGTAACAAACTCAAGGACAAACTCGAGTTTCTCGTTCACAGCAGTTGGCTCCAAAGGTTTATAAGTGCGGAGAGGGAAGGCCTCTCTCCTTAGGGCTTATATCTTGTAAGGCGTGAGAGTGAACAACGTGAACAACCGACTCCAAGAGACGCCTGCAATCGATCGAAAAGAGTGATACTCCAAGTACAAAGCTAGTATGATCTCTCGGACCCTACCTTTTAGCCCGCATCTTAATGGCATTACATGACTGAGAATATACACGACTGAACGAGATCTAGCAGATAGTGGCCTCAATTTTCCACAAGGTCAAGCTATTAGACTCCACATCCAAGGAAGTCTTTACCATGCATGCTGAGAAGTAGTCTAAGAAGAAAAGACCAATGATTGGTTTTAGTGACGACGTTCTAGTAGGGGTTAATCTAGACTGACATGATTTCCTTGTCATCACCACAAAGATCGAGCTCGAAGTAATAAGAATTTTCATGGACCAGGGTGTAACACCGACTCTCGGTGTATTCTATAGTAAATTTCATTTCATATATATATATGATGTTTTTACTACTATATTCATAAATTTTCACTAAGAAAATTTTTCCAGTAAATTAACCTTAGATATTTGACGATAAAATACAAATCGGATCAATTTTGACTCAAAGAGATTCAAAACCTTAATTTCACATTAAATAAATTTAATTAGGTCTAATATAAGATTTTGGGCCTAGTGTGTAATTATGAAAATTTTAGGGGTCAAATTAGAATTTTTATAAGTCAAAGGACTTGTTAGCAATTAACAAAACTTAAATGAAATGTGACAAGTGTATTCTTGTATTGAACAAGTGTTATAGTGAGGAGGACAAGTGTTGGCCAAATGGAGATGAGAAAGGCAAGGTGGGTCAATGAGAACACATGCACATGAAAACCAATGAGAACACATGCAATAGTCAAAATGATCATATGGTTTAGATTAATTGGAGATTTGATCCTAGGGTGGTGAGGTATTAACACAATAATAAAAGAAGAAGGCCTTAGAATGCTTGTTCATTCTTCCCAATTATTGAGAACAAGGAGAGAAGCAAGAGAGGAAGACCAAGGAAGTGAGGTAAGAAATTTTATCCTGTCTCACTTTAAATTTTATTTCTGTCCGTGATTTCATCTCTATTTTAAGGCATCTTAGAGCCAGAATTTGAAAATGTGCTAGTTATATGAATTGTAGATCAAAGTCTTATCTTTCCAACGAGATACGAATCACCAAAATCAGATGCCTGTGCCAAAAGTTATGGCACTTTTCCTGAAACTCGACATAGAAGTGTCCTGTTTCGAACCTTGACAGTAGTGAGTAAAAATGACCCCTCTTCAGTCTTATTTTGAAGAAACACAAAACATGAAAGTTATAGATATACTTATTGCCTATAACATATTAAAATTTCAGCCATTTCACACGAGGAAATTGAAAGTTATACAATTTTCCTTAAAACTGTGTTGACAGAAACTTTATGTTTCACTAAAACGTATCAGTCCTGTTCATGAATTTTGTTGAACCCCTTCCAGGCATATTTGGATAAAACTCAAAAACGAAAGTTGTAGATCTACATCTTAGCTGTAACATGTTAAAATTTCATTAGACTTTGGTAAGTAGAATGAAAGTTATGTCTTCTGCACAAAAACTGGACAGAATCCAAAACTTAAATATGACAGTAAAAAAATGAGGCTTACCAGGAATTCTGTGATTTGAATCTGAGGAAGTGTGCAAAATGAAAGTTATAGTTCTATCTCTTAGCTTTAAAATGAGATAAGAATCATCTGATTTGGACTGGTATAGCCAAAGTTATAGTCTATTTTCCATGACTGCGCAGGTTAAAAAAAAATCTGCAGACTATCTCCCTAAGAGTTATTTGAGTTGAACGGAGGGAGCACTTGATTTACGCTTTGTGGAGATATTGGGGAGTGCATTATTCTCCCCTAACGGTGAGTGGGACTTGACATCTACTTTTAATTGATACTGTGTTTTAAAAAGTTTTCAAAAGCATAATTTAAAATGGTATGATTGACCTATTTCCCTGAATTTATGAAAATGTTTTGTGAATATATGGAGTGTCCCAACTTGTTTATATCGATATGCATCCATGATTTTGACACTTGATGATTGTGCCACACTTTGATATATTCACATGATTTTATACTTCCATTGCATATTGGCACATGATTTTGACATGTTATGGCTTGAGATTTGGCTTGAGATATGTGATTTGGGCTAGATGTCCCTGTGGATACTATGATGATGATGATATGCTTCCTATGGCATTCCGTAGCTACGAATGACATTTGGTAGAGGCACCTGTTGTGCCCGGATACGCCTCTGCAGGGGGTATCCGCCAGATTGTCATACATATTGTACGGACAGTTGTCGGTTGAACCACTTCGGGGAGGACCTTGGTAGGTCTAGCACCGGCGAGTTTCCATACACGCTTGATCCTTGATACGTGTGCGATATATATATACAGGCTAGTTGGAGTAGTCTGTGGCCAACGTTGGGGTGGAGAGCCTTATTTTATTACTTACACCATGAAAACCCCCAACGTTGCCCGTCCTTGGCCATGGTTGGCCTTTGCCGGGATATTTTCGGCCGGCTGTACATGATATGACGGACATGCATAATGGATGCATATTTGATTTGATACGTTTGCTGTGAATGATTTATTGAGATGTCATAATATTTTTGCATACCATGGATTTATTGGGACATAATTTTGACACTCCTAATTCACCCGAAAATTAATTGTAGCATGTCATCCCCCCGACTTGCTGAGTACCAACCCCCCCTCTCTATGGTACTCACCCATCACATTTCCCTCCTACAGGTATAGACTCGGACTGAGAGATTTGTGCGCATTGTTGTATTGGATATTCTTGGAGACCACTGGGCTGGGGTATGACTACCCGCTCTTCCGCTATATATATATTGAGGTTATTGTATCATTTGAGGAAGTTAGAATGACCATTATATTTGTTTAAATTGGGATGACTGTATTTAAAATTTTTCTAGTCTGTATAAGTTTAACTCTCACTTGTTTTAATTTGCATTGAGGCATACATGTATTATTTTTATTTCTTGGGGATCTCTGTGATTTGGAAACCTGGATTTTGTGAATATCGACAGCCTTACGGTGCTTCGATGTGTAGGACGTGGTGCCCGTGCATCGAGGTGCCGCGGCGGGCTGGTCACGTGCCCGGCTCGGGTGTGGGTCGGGGCGTGACACAGGGAGTCGAGCATAACCTCTTATATTGGAACGATTTCCAGTAGATGGGCTTCACTCAAACGTACTTACAATCTCACTCTGGACTAATCAAAGGACTCTCGGATGAATGAATATATTTTGAAAACACCATTTCGCTTCCTGTCACTCTCGGGACTCCGCCCGACCATGCAATAGCTACAATGATATTCAATTTGGTCAAACTGCCCTTACTCTATAATGTCATTTTGGATCGGCGTAGCTTAAATGCCTTGGAGCTACTGTTGAGCACAAAGCATATAAAAGTCAAGTTCGAGACCTCCACCGATATTGGAACACTGTCTGCGATCCAGAATTCCTAGCGAACCCTCTCAAGTAATTCGTAACCTCTCTCTATTATGATTTATTCTGTAGCATTATAAGTTAAATATCTAATGGCACCCAGTCTTACTGCTCATTGCACTGATTGTACTATGATTATCTCACTCATAATGATTCTCTTTGTTAATTTTTTGTAATAAACTAATCACACCAAGCATGTGTTACCGAATACTCTCTATCGAACAAATGTACTGACAATAAGGGATGTATCTCCCCACGTCGTAGGTATAGCCCACTTTATCGAACAAATGTACCAACAACAAGGGATATATCTCCTCACAGGGTAGGTAGGGCACACTTTATCGAATGAACATACCGACAACAAGGGATATATCTCCCTGCCGGGGATGGTATGGCCCACTCTATTGAATAAGCGGGGTGACAACAAGTGATATATCTTCCGTCTGGGTAGGTACGGCCTACTCTATTAAACGAATGTATCGATAACAAGAGATATATTTCCTCACTGGGTAGGTACGGCCCACTATATCGAATGAATGTACCGGCAATAAAAGATATATCTCCCCGCAGGGTAGGTACGACCCACTTTATTGAACGAACGTACCGATAATGAGGGATGTATCTCCTTACTGGGTAGGTCCGGCCCATTCTGTCTCTCGAACAAACGAATTGTCAATTATGGATGCATCTCTCGATAGTAATCTATTCGCTATACGCGACGAAATGAATTACAAACATGGAATTCTTAATGCTCACTCACAATGAAACGACCAAATTTTTTCATTAATCTTTCTAGGAGCATACAAAAGAAAAACCAAGTCAGAAGAAAGCAAAAATTACAATCAGGGAGGGATAGAAGATGGAAAAGTCTGGGACTTTAAATTGGCTTGAGACGCTTGAGGCACACCGACTATTGCATTCTTGTCCATGACTTCCAAAGGAACCCTGCTCGCTAGAACGATGTCAAGTTCGTAGTTGGGCTTTTCAAGACTAGCCCTCTCAATATCAGAGAGCATAGCCCCCAAAAGCCCTGCATAGTCGATAATCTTCTTGGCACATCGAAGGTTCTCACCCCACCTACGCCAAGCATGCATATGCTGGTTGATAGTCTTAGTGATGGTCTCCCCTAGTTCCATTATTTTTTACTCAGCGGCCTTCATGGCTAGGTCATACATCTCATCCAGCCTCTGTATAGTTTATAGACGAATCTCATGCACTCTTGCCACCACCTCCAATTCTTCACACCTCTTGGAGACCACCTCGCACCATGAAGCGTTGCATTTTGCTCGGCTTTTAACCATTTTATCTCCTTACTTCGAGTGTTCTGAGCAACTGCAGACGCCCTTTCCTCCTTGATCTCTCTCTCTCTCTCTATGATAGAACATCCTACAACTGAGACACCTCTGCTCCCATTTGGTCAACTCGGTGCTTCAAACGATTTATCATTTGCTCCCTCCTTGGCCTTTGAAACTCTGCTAAGATAACGGTCTGCATAAAACAAGAAGGGTCAAATACGAAAACCGGAGGCACAAATAAATTACATTCTAAGGTAGTCATACCGTGAGTTCCGAGAACATAATAGCCTTGTCGCCCTACTTAAGAGACAGCTTATTCAGCTTCAAATCAGAACGATGAAAATCTACCTATTCCACTATCTTTCTCGCCTCGCTACCGTCAACATAACTATAATGAACGTCACTAATGCTAATCGTTATAGTCCCTTGTTCACTTAGTCCTCTTTGACCATCAAAAGACGAAACCGAGATTAAAAGAGGGAGATCGATTCTCCCAGACATCCTTTGTTTGCCCGGTATCAAGGGAACAATAGAAGAAGGTCCCACGTTGAGCCCCCTGTCATCTTTGGATGAACACCTTCCAACTCCCCGATACCTTCTCCGTCTACTTCCCCTCTTTCCTCCTCAGGGTTTTCAAGGAGATGACCCTCAATCTCCTCATCTCCTCCTCCTTTGTTTCCTTCCTCTTCTCTCTCCTCAATATCTTCATTGTCTACCTTAGCACCTCTTGGGCACTCCACCTAGACCTCTATACCTTCCCGAGCTTCGGACTCAAAGTCCTCGCCCCCAACGGCCATTGGAGTATCTGAGGGTCCCTGCTCTTTGTTCCCTCTCATGACCTCACCCAATGAACTTGATTGTCAAACTCTTCTATTCTTCTATGCTAGGGACGAGATGGGAGCAGTATCGGTGCCAGCACCAGATGTGCTCCTTGCTTCAGAAGACCTCTCTTCGATGCAGGCCTCATTCGTTTACCTGAGTTAATCTCCTCTCTCCCAGCAACAAACTCAACAAAGTCAGCATGTCATTATCTAAGAGGGCCTCCACCCAAATATGGCGATCCGTGGCTTTACAGAAGCCACCGACTAAATGAACGAATCTTGAATGACGAGAAGGTTGAGGAGTCTTTAACCCAAGAAGCGGTTTTTCATCGGCCCTGGTAGCACAGACATCAAATCCTTGTTTAAGAACTCCACAAAGAAATACTTATGTATCTAACTCTTATCAATAGTCTCCTTGTACAAGAATTGCCAGCACACCTCTTAAAGAGAAAACATAGATGCCAAGATGTCAAAATTAAAGCATAGGCGACGAAAGCTCATTAACGACATCACACTATCACCAAGCGCCAGGCACTAAGAATTGGCATCATTGGAAAAATGTTCCAACTAAGTAAAACTGGACCAACATCGCCCGTATACGATACCTTTAGTTCGTATTTGACATATTGTTTATACATCGGAATGCGTGTCTTCGATACCTTGTTGGCCCTATCTTCATCAGTAGCCAACTAAATGATATACTTATCCCCTAAGAGCATGTCGTTGCCTCGTGTTTCTTCCTTTGTCGTGACGCTCTTGATGTCATTAATGCTCAAATAATCGCGCAATGATGAATCCTTAGCCATCTTCAATCCAATTCTTTCTCTCTGAGCATTGCTTGAGAATTTCAAAAGGAATTGACTTGCAGATTGCCTTTCTAAGCTAAAGTTAAAATTGTCGAAAAGAGGACATGATAGTGCATGAACCAATTAGATGGCACGTCTGATAAAGCATATAGGAGACAAATCGTGGAAATCAAAATAGTACATGCCACATTTAATGCTACACATTAACATCTTTTCAAATTTTGATTCGTTTAATATTACTCCTGAAACCCTTCCTATGGAGTGACACTAGGAGTCGGGAACAAGTGATTGAGTATGGCCCAAAGGCCCACTGTCGTGAGGATCGAGACCCTATGAATCCATAGCTTATTGGACATAACATATCAAAACGTATTGTCAATATGAGATTTATCTCCTAGACATTTAGGGGCCCACCCTCTCTATACATACTGACTAAACTCTTCTCGATAGTTGTCTGATTAGCTTTCAAATTTTCTGGGTATTTAGTGTTGCTATTTAGTTAAAGACAATATTCACTTTACCTTAAAATACGGAGTCAACCTCCCGTTGTCGGGAAGTAAACCTTTAACTATTATCGATAAGGATAAGAATCTTTAATAATTTGAATTTCCTTGTGTAATAGTATTTTAAATTTTTGAGAATTTTTCACTTGCATTCTCGTAATCTCGGGACATCCCGTAAGAAAAATAGGGCTCAAACGCCCCAAATACATATAAAACTCATACACAGATGGACTATATATATATATCATTAAGCGAACAAACTAGGTACATCATCTGAAATTGTAGCACACAAAGGCATTTAGAGCTATCTTTCAGTTTATTTCTTGTTTTAAAAACTACTCTCTGATTTAAGTGTTAGAGTTACTCCTGTTGGAGTATCCTCTAACGGTTCTTTGTAGATCTCATTAATCTAGATCAACAGATAGTTAGTCCATCCATTCGAGTTAATAAAGTTATTATTTATAGAACCAAACTTACTTTCAATAAAACTTATTCCCGAAACATGGATTTATAATACAAGCAACTAAAACTAAGATGGTAAAAATTAACCACAAAAAAAGAAGGATTGGCAATCAAAAAACTAGTAACAAGGGTCGCCCCTCGAGTCAACAAATAAGGACGACGACCAGCGGTCAACTTTAGGAGAGCCCTCTCTCCCTCTTTCACCACTGTTATCCGGCAGTCCTGTTTAGGAAACAATTTTTTCGATCCATTTTTTTATTTTTAATTTTTAAATTTTTATATTTAATTAAGAATTTTAACACCTAATTTCATTAAAATAATTGTTGATCTCTCTCCCCTGGTTGGTTTGTAAATTGAATAAATATTTTAACTTAATCCATAATCAGGTTTTTATTTTATATTTTTTGCGACTCTAAATGCCCCACAGCAAGAAGTATTTCTTTTTACTTTTTTTCACCCACACCTAAATTACTTTTTCATCAACAACATTTTTTTTAAAATTTTTTATTATGTTGAACTGGGAAAATTACCGACCAATATTATTGATCATAAGTACCAACAAGTATTCTTTTTACTTTTTCACCAACACTAAATTACAAATTATTTATTTTTCCACCCACCAACTTAACTTGTTATATTCAAAATTTTTAACATCTTTTGCCAAATAATAATAATAATAATAAATAACCCAACAATTCTCAATCCAAAACCTAAAAAAATGTTTCCTAATTTGTAAAACCAGGAGGTAGGAGTCATTTATAATCTTGGACTTTACAAGAGTTTGATGTGCAAATAAGGTGAAGTAAAACCTTAAAACAAAGGGTAAATGAAAAATGTTGATGAATAAGAACCATTCTTCCTTTTCCAATCTAGGGTTCTAGCTCTAAAGACAATAATAAAAATCACAATTACTAATCAACGCTTAGTTGGTAATATTGATATTTTTTAAATAAAATTTTAAATTTAAGTTTCATATATGATAAAAATAAATAATAAAAAAATTTTACTCATGATTATTATGTATAAAAATCACAATTATTGAGTCTTAAAATCCTAAGAAACAACAAACCATTCAAAAAAAACTCAAACTCGTGAAACGACATATTTATATTATTTTTATATTCTAAGATTGCCCTCATGGATCCAATATCCAATCATTTGAAATAGTATATAAGGATAAACTGAGCTTATAATAGGATTTAAATTCAAAAACTCCAAATCTAATATTATCCAAAATTTTATAAAACAATCATCTAATTTAAAAGTTTAAACTTATAAAGAAAATAATTATTTCTACACAATTTTATATTTTAGTACTAACCTGCATGGTCTTCGTATTGCTTTGGGATTGACACCATTACTGGTTGTGCCCAAGTGATTTTTCATTTGATCAACTTTATTCATGGTGCTCGATCAACTCATTCATCTTCAAAGGTAAGTGGGTATGCAAATTAAGAAAACCAAATTCTAATTTTATAGTTTTATGAATTATGGGAATGTTACCGCACCCAATCTCTCTTCTTAAGCCCGGGATAAACAAGTCTTGTAGGGATATACGAATAGAAAATTTTTACTAAGATATTCCTTATAAAATTTACTATTTAAATTTTCGTAAATATGTATATTTTTATGATTTTTATATAATAAAAAAAACTTATATTTCATACCAATAAAGTGTATCAATTATTTATAACTTAATTAATAGGGGACATATATTTTTAACTTTTTTAATTTATCAAATTTCAAAAATAATACAAAATCTCGTCTAATTTAGATTTTGGGAGAGAGAAAATATTCATGTTAAGACATATTCGTCTCGATTGGTTGACTATGGCATTGCTATCGCCAACCACTGAATAAATATTTTAATTTATTATTATTAGTTCAATCAATTATTTGTTTCCATAATTGCCCTTCTTGTTTATTAAAAATTCTAATTAAGCAAAACTTTGATAAATTCCAAACAAACCTTAACGACGTCGCGAAATAATATAATATAATATTAAAAATGCCAAAAAAATTATGTTTACTGTTTCCTGTCAAAACCCAAAATCAAATGGGGAGAGAGAGAGAGAGAGAGAGAGAGAGAGGGAGATACGGTGAGTCACAGTGAGGGCTTCTTGCTCTTGACTGAGTCCTAACCTTTGCCGGCAAAAGTCGTCATCTTTCTTTTTTTTTTCTCTATACGCGCTTTGAACAAACAAAGCAAAAGAAAAAAGCACTAATTTTGTCTTTTTCCTCTCTTGGTTTTGCATTCAAACATTGGTTTTTTGACTCAAGAGTGTGGATTTGTTTAAATTCTTGAATTCTTGTTGTCATCATTGACCAATTCATTTGGCTCTGATTAAATTGGGGTTTGTGATTTTATTTATGCTTGTGAAGAAGTAATCTAGGGTTTTTGCTGCAACATGGGGTGTGTTTGTGTTAAACCGTCAGCTGTTGGTGACAGCCAAGAGAGTCCTAAAGAGAAGGCCGTGATTTCGTCCGATAAAAGATCGTCCGCAGTTTCGTCCGATAAAAGATCGTCCACCGAAATTCGGCGAAATTCAATTAGGAGAGATGGGGGGAGTGCTAGAATAGTATCGATTGATAAGAAGTCTGGTGAGTCAATGAAGGTGAAGGATGATGAGGTGAAGAAGGAGATAGAGAGAAAGGAAAGCGGTGTGTTGAATTATCCGGGAATAGGGAGCGTCCCGAAGGCAGTAGAAGGAGAGCAGGTGGCGGCAGGGTGGCCGTCGTGGCTCTCTGCAGTGGCCGGAGAAGCCATCAAGGGATGGGTGCCTCGGCGGGCTGATACTTTTGAGAAATTGGATAAGGTACAATTGAAATTGAGTTTCATTTTTGTTGTTGTTTGATTTATGATATGTGGTTGCTTGTGATTTTGGGTGTAAATAATTAAGTATGGACATGTGGGTCAATTGAGACTTTTTCGATATATATTTGCTTACCTTCAAAATCTGAATCAATGGTCGAATAAAGTCAATGATAGGATAAAGTTGTGTCTAACAAGAAATGGAATTTGTAGATGATCCTGCGATTAATACTTTACATTGAAGGAGATTTGTATATTATTAACAAGTTTAGTATCTCTGGGTTGAGTTCGACTAGAGATGCCCCGTTTTGGATGAGAAGGTTGTGGTCTAAAGACAATCCTGATTGTATTAATATGGGCTGACTGACAATTTTTCCACGTGGGTTAATAGTGCCCATAATTTCTTTTGATCTATCCATTCCATGGCAGACAAAGTGATAGTGGGAGTAAACAAGAAATTATGCGGGGTACTAGCATATCCGGCTTAGGAAACTCACACATATTCTCCTTACAATTTAGAAAAGAAAAAAAAAATGTTAAAATTTTTTATGATTGTCACATATGACCTCACTTTACTATAAACTTGTCATTGTGTTTGGTGGAAAATATGAATGTTTAAAATCATAAAATGCTCAGTATCTGTAATATGTGTTTATCTGTTTTATGTGTATGAATAGTTTATATAAACATGAATGAACCTATTAAGTCGGCAATGTTGGCATGACTGACACGAATGAGGATACTGATAAGTGTCTGTTCAATTGCTATTTTGTAGGGGTGTCAATCGTGTCGTGTCGTGTCTAATAGTGTCGTGTCGTATTCGTATTTCGTGTCAAAAATCCAAACTCATACACAATTCATTTTGCTATCGTGCCGCGTCGTGTTTGACTCATTTATAATCTTATCGTGTCGTGTTTACCTGTTTAACCCATTTAATTTGTAATCAAATTAAAATAACTTATTCAATCCGTTAACTTATCAATATGTTTTAGTATGATTTTAAAATTCAATAAATTTCTAAATATAAAATATTTATAAATAAAAATATCGCATTACTAACCATATTATTACATTCTTTATAATAACAAAATACCTTAAATATTATAATTTTTTACATAATTTTACCGAGTCAAACAGATCGACCCATTAATTTTGACACGACACGACCCGTTTAATTTTTACCGGGTCATCGGTTTGACCCAGCAGGTTAACACGACACGACCCATTTTTAAATGAGTTGTAACCGTGTTAACCTGTTTATAATCCGAAACAAATTCGTTCAAACCCACCAATTTCGTGTCGTAATAACGTGTCATGTCAGAAATTGCCACCCCTACTATTTTGGATATCTCTTTTAACAAATATTTGTTGTTCCCGGTGTTGGTTTGGTGCAAAGGGTAAAACAACGGGCTAGGAAAAAAAATTACATTTATATTGAAATAGGAATGTGGTTGTCCTCCAACCTAGCCTTTTTTTTTCGTGCATTATTTTTGTAAAAAGTAAATATTGGACTACAGGATAATTATTAGAAATTGGTTTTAAATATTTTTTCTCCACCAATGAGCTTTCTTGATCGGTATGAATTATTGCTAGATTTACTCTCTTTCTATACTTAAGATCCTGCAATTTTGCATTTTGCTTACGCTTTGCATGCGTCTGTTCAGTTCTCTGTGACTGCTAAGTCTTGATAGAGCAAACTCTAAATTTTATTTATTGGTACCTTATTTTCAGATTGGCCAAGGAACTTACAGTAATGTCTACAGGGCTCGTGATCTTGTTAATCAGAAACTTGTTGCTATAAAAAGGGTGCGATTTGATAATAAGGACCCTGAAAGTGTCAAGTTTATGGCCAGGGAAATCCTTCTTTTACGTAGGCTTGATCATCCTAATATTATAAAACTGGAAGGTTTGGTTGCATCACAAGTATCGTGCAGCTTGTATCTTGTTTTTGATTATATGGAGCATGATCTTACAGGACTGTCGTCACTTCCTGGCATCAAGTTCACTGAACCTCAGGTACAATTAAGTTGCCTAAGCCTTTTTTTTTTAGTGACATGGTGGTAGATAGCAAATTCCTTTCCTTTGAGATGAGAGTGTGGCAAAAGATCGAAAATACTGTAGATAAAGCTGAGGAACTTATTTGTATTAAAAGGCAGGAGATGAGTGTCATGGAATCAGGAGAGAAAATGCTAAATTAATTTTTAAAAAAAAAAAATCTATGAAGCTTTTAATAGGGGCTAGTATGTGACCATTGTGTCTGTTGGATATAACTGTAATATTCATTAGGTAGCTTGATAATCTCCTTTTGACCTACTACTTTTATTGTTATTTCTGAAACCTACATCTTTTTCGTTATGTTAGGTTAAATGCTACATGCAACAGCTACTAAGTGGTCTTGATCACTGTCATAGTCATGGCATTTTGCATCGGGACATTAAAGGTTCAAACCTTTTAATTGACAACAATGGCACATTGAAGATTGCAGACTTTGGTTTAGCAAGTTCATTTGATCCTGATCTACATCAACCGCTGACAAGTCGTGTTGTAACACTTTGGTATCGACCACCTGAACTGTTGCTTGGAGCCACATACTATGGGGTTGCTGTGGATTTATGGAGTGCTGGTTGCATACTAGCGGAATTATATGCTGGAAAGCCTATCATGCCTGGTCACACTGAGGTATAAAACTTGGAAAGCAATCAGTGTAACAGAGAAGTTTGTTTAAGTGCCACTGCATATGCTCTCTTGAATTGGTTTGTGACTAAGTCTGGCTTAGACATTTTCTTTGTCCAAGGAGATGAAAAAGAATTCTATGGCACAAACAGCATTCTTCTGCACAACTGAATTGCTTTTTTTAGTGTTTAGAAGGAATGTAGGATTATGTTAAATGTTCTCTGTCTTAATAGGAAGCGCTATTTTTTTTTTTTCTTTTTAAAGATTAAGAGAAGTCTTGATTAGTATTTACCTGCCTCATTTGTGCTGTGTAGGTTGAGCAGTTGCATAAAATATTTAAGCTCTGTGGCTCACCATCAGAAAATTACTGGCAAAAAGCGAAATTGCCATATTCAACAGTTTTCAAACCTCAGCAACCCTATAGGCGTCGTGTTCAAGAAGCCTTCAAAGATATTCCTGCCCCTGCCTTGGGGCTTATTGAAACCCTGCTCTCTATTGATCCAGCACATCGAGGAACTGCTGCTTCTGCTCTCCAGAGCGAGGTAAACTCCTGTCTGTCTCTGACTCTAAGAGTACTTGGCATACAATCTCTCTCTCTCCAGAGTGAGATAAAGTTGTTTGAAGTTGCAACTTCGAGCCATTTTTGTCCAATTTCTCTCTCTCTCTCTCTCTCAGGCACAGACACAAAAATACATGCACATAAACACCTTTTTCTTCCATTGCAAATAATTACGTCACATATTGCCCATAACTGCTAAATACTGTTACATTTGCAAACCCAGTTTCAGGGAAATGCATCATGGAGAAATAGCCTATGATATTGTTTGAAATGTTTCTAATTGACCCCCTTTTTTACTTCAGTTCTTCACAACAAAACCGCTTCCATGTGATCCTTCAAGTTTGCCCAAATATCCACCCAGCAAGGAGATTGATGCAAAATTGCGGGATGAAGAAGCTAGAAGGTGCATGCTATAGTTTGTTTTTGCTTACATGTTGGACAAAACTGACACATCTGATTAGATTATGCTTTAAAGTTCTTGTCTTCCAAATTGTCTGCGAATTATCTTTGAGGCAAAACTATGTAGGCGTACACTGTTACCTAGAGTTGCAAGGCTGTATGTTATGATGGCCATCTGCTAGCGGGAGTTGTGGCATCTTAATTTAACCTCTTCAATGGTTCTACCTTTGTGATTAAAATTTCAATAGTATCTTGACTCAGTTCATGAATTTACACTTAAAACTAGTAAGATAGAATCCTGATTTCAACTACCTTGGATTGGATTCTGGTAGAAGTTTCATTTGGTTGCATATTTTGTGTTTATGGATAAGTCCTTGACGGCCTTTGCATTATCTGCTGTTTTATTCTGATAATCTTGCCTTTATCAGTTGGGTTCAAATGTTGACTTTTTCTGCTGTTCTTTGCAGACAAGGAACAGTTGGAAGCAAGGGCCAGGTAGATTTGGAAAGGAGAAGACCAAAAGAATCTTGGGCAAACCCTGCTCTTGATGCCAAAGCAGAATTAGCTGGGTCAATGCAGGTAACATTTTATGCTTGTGTTTCAGGTAGATTTGCATCTACATATCAATTGTGTTTGGCTCGTGCAGTATATATTTGAGCCTTCCTGGAACTGCTACTATGGTTTTGAAATTAAGAGTGGACTCATGCCCTAGAGACATCTAGGCATTAGTTATTTTATCTAGATATGGGAAACAACATTCAGCATGTTTTTCATGCATGGGTGCACCAGCACATGCACCATGAAGTCTATTTCATAAGTAACTGTTGGTATTTTTGATAGGTACCATCCAAGTTGGGTATCCTGATCAGAGTTGTGATAGTTATCAATATCCTTGAAATGCCCCCAACAAATTCTGTGGATTTAGAGAATTTAATTTATTTTATTTTTCTAAACATTTGGCCCTGTCATGTCTCAAACTAAATTGTCCTATGTTGGATTAAATAAATGGCATTCAAATTACCAGCTTGTTTACCTGTTAATTGTGAAGATAGAGCTTAAGTTTTTCATGGGCTGTATATATCTTTCTGATTAAATACCTTTTGGATTGCAGAAAAGACAAGGTCATAGTGTGTCAGCTCGAATTGAGATGCTCCATCCCTGTCGAGAAGAAGTTTCTTCTGGATTTCTCATTGATCCTCCAAGACCAACACAAAAAATAAAAAATACAAGAAAAGTTCTCTTGGAACATCAGCACGAGAGAGCTGCTTATTCAGGGCCCCTGGTCCCTGGATCGGCATGGCCCAAAGCTGGGAAAAAACTTGATGATTCCCAAACATTTGCTTCCAAAGCTGACTTATCAACGTTGTCTGGTTTAGTGGCGGCTCGAACTGCATCATCTGAACAGTACAGAGAAAAATCTGGACCTGTGCTGCCCGTGGCAAGTAATACAATTGGCAAGTCCTCTGGTCCTCTTGGAGAATCTCATAGAAAGCCAGACCGTAAGCATCGAGTGCCAAGTATTGTAGGATCTCAGTGGAAGGACAATGGGAATGGCGGTGCTAAAGAAACATTTTTGGTGAGTCCATTATAGCTAGAACTGGATCCGTTCTGGAAAGTAATCTATGCACTCCCTTTTACTTTTCATCTTACAACATGAGGCTGAATCCTTGCTGCTTATTTCTCTGCAGCAGGGTTATGGCAGCAAAGGGAATAGGATTTACTTTTCTGGCCCTTTGCTTGTTCCATCAAACAATGTGGATCAAGTTCTAAAGGAGCATGACCGGCAACTCCAGGAAGCTGTTCAAAGAGCTCGACTTGACAGAAGACGACTTGAAAAAGCTGAGGCTCAGCGAAACCAAACAACTGCATATTCAGTTATAACTGGTGAAGCCAGGTAATTTTTTGATAGATTTCTTTATTGTAATATAGAAAAGTCATTGTACAGTGATTAGGTGAGTGCATTTGAATAGGAATTAACAACGGGAGATTACACGCATTTTACTCTAAATAGCTGCTGAATCAAGCAGATGATAGGTTGTAGCACTCTTAATTTGTAATGGTTCTAAGAAATAGAACCAATGATTTGGAAGGAGAAATAAAAATCAGTTGTGTGGTTTTTTTTTTTTTTTTTTAATCTTTTGCTTGGTAGATTATTGTATGATCTTCTGATTGATCTACTTGTGACAAAACATTTTACCAAGAGTGATACTATAACACCATGGCAGGTGAGAGCCTCCAAAGAGGAGGGGAAGTGCAAAGGCTGGATTCTCTAATCCTAATGGTTCCGTACTAGCTTATCTCGAGTGTGAATTCATTGGCAATTTAAAATACTTGGTACCATTTTCTTTTTACAGATAATGTGTAAAAACAGGAGAATACAAACTGCGAGCTATATGGTTGGAACTAAGCTTGGAAAGATAATGGTTAAAAAAAAGTGGGATAATACAACGTATATATACATACATACATACATATATATATATATATATATATATATGGTAAAAAGAAAAAGTGGTAACTTTTTTTTCCATACTATTTCTAAATTTAAAAGAAGTTGATTTTTTATTAAATTTGATTCGCATATCTCAAATGACGAACCGTTGTGCCAATTGGTTGGCTTCGATTGCCACCGGGCTACATGATTTCTCGGTCTACCTCATTAGTGCTCCTTTGAACAAGATTAAAAAAAACCTCCATTAATGGAGATAAAATCAACTTCAACTTTATTGATTAAAGGAGAAGAATTCCAGGGTACTATAAATTCGGATGATACATCCTTCTCTAATTAGTTAATGCATTACTTATGTACAAAAGTTGATAATCAACTATCCAATTCAGCTAAAACCTTTTTGTCATTTTTTCTTCTAGGATAGCTCAAGTGGTAGAATCTTTCCACTTTTATTCCTTTTTTTTTTTTTTTTCGGTTCCATCCGTTGTATCTCCTTATATAAAAAAAAAAAAAACTATTTATTATTTAATAAGGTTGTAATTAACTGTTGACGGTGTTAACAAACTAACATACTATAATTTAATTTACAGTTAAGTATTTATATTCTTGACATCCCCTTTAAGTTGGAGCTTAATGAAGATCATCCAAGCCCAATTTAGACAGAAATTGATTGAACAAAGGGGCAGACAGTGTTTTAGTGAATAAATCTGCAACTTGGAACCTCCTTGAAGAAATATGACGAGGAAGGATGAGGCCATGTTTGAATTTATCACAAACTATATGGTAATCAATCTCGAAATGCTTTGTACATTCGTGAAATACCAGGTTGGCAGTATTCAGTGAAATATGAAGATCCTTTAACAGATAAGTGAACCATTCAAGTTCACATATCGTTGTTGCTATGTTTCTATATTCGGCCTCTGCATATGAGCGTGAGATTGTGTTTTATTTCTTGGTTTTCCATGAAACCAATGATAATCCCAGGAGAACAAGGTAGAGACCGACGAGTGAGTGGACAGAATGCCCAATTTGCATCACAGTAAGCTTACAACTGAAAGGGAAAAAAAATAAAAAAATAAAAATTAGAAACAAGAAAGAAGAGACCTTTTGAAGGACAACTTTTAAGGTATCTTATTATGTGTATGGCTGCATCCATGTGACTTTGATGAGGAATATGAACAAATTGACTTGATTGCTCAAAAGCGCGAGTTAAATCAAATTTGGTGAAACTCAAATATGATAGTAAACTACCAACAACTGACAGTTGGTGCAATAGATAGATCACTGTATATCTTAATCAAAATCATGAGTTTGATTCCCGATTTGGGTATGGAGTCGATTATATTGGGTGATCCCTACCCCTAAGAGAGACTTCAATCAAGTCGATCCAAATTAATTAAGATGAAACTTCAGATATCGGGTGGTGGATTGACGCACAGAAGAAAAGAAAGTAGTATGCCAATGAGCCTTCAATATTGATCAGATTCTTTAAGCAAATTTCTAGTGTTAGTTGAGAATTAATTTCCCTTAGGTAATGGAATAACTGTTGGTTTAACTCCAATTAACTCAACACCTTTAATGATATCGAAGGCATATTTATGTTGATTAATGCACATTCCAGCTTTTGATATTGCTATTTCCAGCCCCCACGAAATACTATGCATATCTCAAATCCTTTTTGGTGAATTGAGCATGCAACCATTGTTTGAATTTCAAGATATCATCTTTAGATCGACCCATAATTTAAACATTATCAACACAGAAAATTAGTTTCCCCAGGCTTGGTAAGCAGACAATTATCATGAACTGATTGCTGAAATCCATGAGCTTATACATAAGCAGGAAACTCATGATTCCACTGCCTCGATACTTGATTTAACCTATTTAATGATTTTTTAAGCTGCGTACCTGACGTGGTTTACCCTTGGTGTATTTTTCAGGTGAGGACATGTAAACCTCTTCTTCTAAATAGTCATGAAAAATGATTATTGAAAGGACTACGAACGTGCAACAATGATAGTAAGAAATGTTCTAACTCTAGTAAGTTTAGCAACCGGTGAGAAGCTTTCAAAGTAGTCTACCCCCTCAATGTGATCGTACCCTTTTGTGACTAATTTTGCTTTAAATTTGTTACACAGGTGTTTTGATTATAAACAAAATAGATCAAATTAGTGAAACAAGAATTAGAAAAACAGAAATAACTTTTTCATATAAGCTATCGACAGATATTCTGATTTAATCGACAGAATAGCTTCACTAACCTCACATTAGTCGATAAGAAGAACAATCAATTAATTTACTAGGTAGCCAATACATAGCTCAGATTTGTCAATTAAGTTATTGTGATAGTGAACCAATATATATTAGCATAGTCGACTAACTCATGATATTAATCAACAAAGTCTATATGTTAATTCAATAAGTTATTATGATAGCCAATAGATTTTTTTTTTTTTGGTTACATAGAGGCTGTAATAATTGTGAAATTAGACGCGATCACAAAAATTCAAACATGAGATTTCGAGATAGATAATAAAGCAAGAGCTCTTGACCACAAGATGACAGCCAACAGAATCTTAAGTATGCATAAACATTGATAGTTGACAGATTTTTAAATCTAACCAATTAAATCTTAAATTTAGCCAACTAGATATTGACATAATCAATTAATCTTTAAATCTAGCCAACTAAACCTTAAATCTAGCCAACTAGATATTGATATAGTCAACTAATCTCTAAATCTAGTTAACTAAAACTAAGGATATATTGGTATAAATATTAATATAGTTGACTAACCTTTGAATCCAACCAACTAAAATCTATATAGAACATAAGTTGTCGACAATCCCATCAACTTAATCGACAAATCTTTCAGACACACCGGAGAATAGCCGACTAAAATTATAAGCATGTAGACTAAGGTTTTCTGGACTTAAAACTATTGACTAACCTAGAAAGCAATTTTAGTCTACTAATCAAAGAAGGGTGTTGACTAATGGAACCTAAAACTATAAAACTTAGAATTTAAATTGGATAGTCGACAAGCACTAAGAATTAGTGAGCTAAAGAACCAAAAAGGACTCAATTCTTGTAATTAGTCGACGAACACAAATCATTAGTTGACAAAAATATATTAATTGACACATACTTAAGGTCAGTCTGAATCCAAAAGCTTAAGAACTCACAACAGCCGACAGCATCGATAGTAATAGTAGATGTATCTATTGATTGAATAACATGCACAATATCAATAAAATCTTCGCCAAGGTTTAGTTTTGATAAGAGAATGAAATCATCAATTTGAGGAAAAGTTTTGTATGGAAAGGTATTCTCTTGAAAAACGTCTCGAGTCAAAAATTTTATGAGATTAAAGGTCATACACTCTATACGCCTTCCGATGAGGGCTTTATCCAACAAAGATCCTTCTTATATGCACGTGGTTTAAACTTGTCTTTTTTTATATGTGTATTTGAAGCAAATTACAGACAACCAAAGGATTTTAAGAATTTGTAGTTACGTTATTTGTGGAGAAAAATTTCAAAATGTGCTTTCCATGAAAAAAGCATAGAATCAAGCCTATTTATGATGTAAGTTGCTGTCAATATGGACCTACCCTAGAAATTTTTTGGTAGAGAATTAAGACTAAAACATAATGGTTCAGCAACTTGCAACAAATGTTTATGCTTACGTTACATAACTCCATTTTGTTGTTTGAGTAAACATAAGTTTTTTGATACGTTATCCCTAATCTTAAGGAAAAGTTTTAACAAATGTCAATAGTGAATTTAATTTCATTATCTATCCTTGGAGTTTTGATATGTGTTTGGATCATTTTGAAAAATATTTCAAGAATGGAAGGAACCCTGAATTTTGTATTTTGGCTAATAAGTCCAGATAGTTCTACTAAAATCATCCACAATAGTCAAAACCCAAAAGAGCACCTGTAGTAGAAGCTTGCTAATAACGCCCCAGAGATCTACATGAATCAATTCAAAGCAGACTTTTGTGTGTATAGAACTCTGAGGAAAAGACAGTCTGTGTTGCTTAGCTAAAGAACAAACATACATCAGTTCAGAATTGGAATCTTTTATTGAATGTAAATAATGCATTACAAAATTTGAAGGGTGACCCAACTTTGGTGCCACAAATTACTAATGGAAGCAAAAATCTTTATTCATGTAATTGAAATCAACGTGGAAATTTCTTTTGAAGAGTAATGTTTTATGGTTTTTGAATTGAAGGAGGATTTGTTCAGTATGTATAGTTTGCCTACTACTTTTCCCACTGCTAGAATTTCATCGGTGGGTCCTGCAAGATGCGAAAAATAGAATAGAAGGTAAATTTTATTTGTGGAGTAATGACAACTTTATTTACCGATAAAAAGGTTGAATTCAAAGTTAGAAATGTGTAAAGAATCAACAAGAATCATTTTTTTATGCAAATTTACATACATGTATGATGAACTAATTTAATAGTACCATTAGGCAAGTAAACAGGAGTGGTTTGTTGCATAGGAATATGATTGCCCATGAAATCTATGTCTTCAAAATAGGCAAAGTTGATAGTGTTGCTGCCTGCAATCATTTTCCCTTTTCCCTTCGTGAATTTCTTATGTTCTTGCTGTATTATTAGTCATTGGAATCTCCTTTATTCACAGTCTCACCATTTCTATAGGAGTTTCAACCAAGTTTGCAAACTATTTCCCAACCATGTTGGCCCTTTTCTCCTTTAGTTCTTTGTACCATTCTAGATATCTATGGAACTTAAAACAAGTATCCTTTGTGTGCCCTTCCATGTGATAGAAATCACATTTCAGATCTGATTTCTGGATGAACTCCTCCTTTTGGTTATTCCCTCTCCCTATACCTTTTCTTTTAACACCCGGTGTCTTTACTGACATAGCATTATTTTCAATAGTTTCAGCAAAGGTTATATAAACTTCCATTTGCTTTTCAACTCTTAGAACCATTGAATAGGCTTTATTTATACCAGGCAAAGGCTCCATCATCACGATCTAATTTCTTACATGATTAACAGCTTCATTCAATCTCATCAAAATTTGTATCAGCTTGTTTTGAGAAGTCATGTCTGTCATCTGCTTTGCGGCTCCACATCTAGATTGAGGAACAGGCATAAGGCAAGCAAGTTCATCCCATAACCTCTTGAGCTTAGTGTAGTATTTCACCACATATTAATTCCCTTGAGTAATAGAGCTAATTCCTCGTTGCAATTGATACAAAAGAGGGCCATGACATTCACCATATCTTTCTTCCATCTCTTTCAATAAACTCGTGGCACTTGCAGTATACAAAAGGGCTAAACAATTTCTTTAGAAATTGAATTAAGAATCCAAGAAGTCACCACGCTGTCAACTCTGCTTCATTGTTCGAAATCTGGTGAATCTTCACTGGGAATCTTACACTCTCGAATGATGAAACCCAAGTTTATCTTCGGACCTAAGGCTATCTTCACGGAACAACACCGTGAGAGATTGTTATTTCCAGATAAAAGAGTTGTAATCAGGATCATTCTTGAATGATCTGATTTAAAAAACAAAAAGATCGTTTTTTATATTTTTTAAAAATTTTTAAAAAATTTTCCACATGCTCTTAGTTTTTCATCCTTAACACGATTCAAGACAAAAAGTCAAGAACCACCTTGATTAAGTTCAATGGATCGTGCTCCTACTTTGATACCATGAACAAGATAAAAAAAAAAATTAATTAATAAATGTAAAATCAACTTTAACTAAAGGAGAAGAAATCCAAAATACTATAAACTAGAATGATACACCGTGCTTTAATGAGTTTATATATTACTTATATACAAAATCAACGGACAATCGGTCTTAATCAAATCTCAAATTTAAAACTTGAGAATATAAAAAACTACGCTTAGAGAGCCGCCCCTAAATATGGTCTCCACAAACGCTCGAATCGAATTAGTCAAAGTATAGTTCTGGATATCAGTAGTGAGAACAAAAAAAAAAATATTACTTATATACAAAGGAGTTAATATATTACTTATATATAAAATTTAGTAACAAACTATCCAACTCAACTAAAACTATTTGCTATCTAATAACACTTATAACGAAATATTGACATCATAATAGACTAACGAAATAAAACTAATAAATTATAATGTATAATTTAGCAAACTAACAAACTACTACATTAAAATATTTATATTCTTTAGTACCTAAGGAGTTATAATTTTTTTTTTCAATTTGATAATTTTGAATTCAAATCTTAGTGTGAAAAAAAATATATATTTATATTCTTTAGATCCTTTCTATGTTGGGAAGAGACTGGTAGGGAATTCCATCTCTTAGAACAGTAAGCGTATGTTTGGGGTAAGCCCTTTTTCTATGGGTTTTGCATTTTTGTTTTCTCCTGTCATTCTCATGGGCTTTTTTTAGTTCCTTTTGTGGCCCTCTGCCTTGGGCCTTTCTCTCCCTTGGGCTAACAACCCAGAAATTCACCTGGGCCAAGCCTAGGTATAGATGTTGTGTCCACATCTAAATTTTATCTCTCTTCTTTTCTTTTTCCTTCTGAAATTTATTTATAGATGCTAGATGAAAACTATATTCGATTACAGATGGAAAAACATTTCCCCTTGAATTTTCAATTATTTTTATATTCTAATTTTTTATATTGAAAAATAATTGTTTATTTTTTTTGTTACATATAAATGTAAATTTGAGATTTTCAGATTAGGGAGAAGGTTGTGACTACTAGACAATTGTTTATTGCTTATATATCATAATTGAATCAAAATACTTTTTCTTTCGGGCTCTCCTCTCTTATCTCTTTTTGTCTTTGAGCTGACAAATTTCTCTTTTCTCTTCTCTTTCTTCTCTCTCCTCTGTTTATGAGAAGAGCGAAAAAATAGATAAGGAGAGAAAGAATGGTGATTGTGCACTACAAACGAGAAGAGAGAAAATTGATAATGAAGAAGAAAGAAAATGGACATGGACTCTCTCTTTTGGGTGCTTCATTCTTTGTCCCACTGATTCTCCAAATAATGTTTTTAAAATTTAGTACTCTAACTTAAATTTTATTATATTTAAACAATACCTTGATAAAAAATAGAACATGTTATAAGTAGAATTTAAATAACTTAGGAGACTACTTTTATTGAAAAATAAGAAAATAAAATTTGTGAGATACTCTAATTTTTCTAAAAAAAATTTAAAGTCTTCATTTATTTATTTGTGAGTCCAAAAAGAGTCATATTTTTGTAAGTCCGCATTACTTTGTAGGTAACAAAAGTAGTTTTCATCGTTTAGAATATACTTGTTGATAATTCTTTTAGGAAATAGATACAATGAAACAAACATTGATTTTTTTTTTTTTTAATTCAAATGTATAAGGCAGTGTATTTCCAAATCTTTTACTAAATATATATTTTTTTTGATTTTTAATTTGGTTTTCCTAATGAGTGGCGTAAAGACAATTGATTTATATTTATAAATTATTCAAGGTTTACTTTAGTCATACATAGATTTGGATATGAAAAATAAAAAGATTGAATCATGAGATTGGTTTATTAGATAAAAAATGAGTGATCCTAAATAAAAATAATAATAATTTACATGTCTCCACACCTATGTTTGCATATAAAAACATTCTAAAATTTTAATTAAGTTAATATACAAATTTGACCGAAACCAATAAAATTAGAATAATATAAAATGAGGCAATCGATGATAGATAAGTATTCAAAAAATAGAAAGAAAAGCAAAAGGAATATGAAATGAGTGAGTGAGAGAGAGAGAGAGAGAGAGTCCCCAAATAAACAATTTAGTAATCATAATTTCTTATCTTAATTCAATGATTCGAGATTTAAATGTCGTGTAATCAGAGAGAGAGAGAGAGTGATGGAGTAAGAAAAGAAAAGTGAGAAAGTTTAAGTGGTAGAGTTTTTTTATTTTTATTAATTTTTTTTTTAATTCAATTCTGTTTGATCAGATCTCTTTATATTAAAAAATAAGTGAGAAGAAAGAAAAAGAGTATATTGATGTTATTTCCGTCTCATAAAAAAGGAAGAAAGGATAATTCACTTGGATGAAAGGAAACTTGCCGGGGTATCCAAAACTGAAAGACAAAATATTTTCCATCCATAAACGAAAATAGTTTTCATTTGATATTCATAATCAAAATCCCTTCTCCATCTTTTATTATATTTTTATTTATTTTTTCACACATCTATTTAATATTTTTAAAACAAAATCAAGAGGTGGTTCGAGGGTTTTCGAACGCAGACAGAAGCACATTAAGAACGTCGCAGTGAGTGAGATCGCTTTCCCTCCGAAACTGCTCTGCTTTGCTAAACCTAAACCGCCTTGCCTCTCTCTGTCTCGTAGGCTTAGGGTTTCTTCTTCTTGATTCGCCGTCAGAGAGATTGCTTCGAATCATGCACGCTCCGGTCCTCGTTCTCAGTAAGTCACTCTTCCCTTTCTTCAAAATCTCAGATTTTTTATCTCTTTTTACTGTCGTTTCCTCAATGAGTAGTTGATTGGCATTTTCATACTTGCTTAGGTGAAAAAAGAGTATGATTGGGATAGAGGAGTGTATTTGTTTTAGGGTTAGGTTTAGTTTGTAGTATGATGTTTAGCTTTGAATTAGCTGGTCCGAAACAAAGATATATGCCGAATTTTCAAATTTAGGATGTGGGTCTTGGGCTTTGCTTAGGGATATATAGAAGTCAGGGACTCAGATTACACACACATTGTGGTTATCTAATCATGAGTACACGCTATCATTTGGTCTTTCCAGCATTTCTTGAAAATTCTGAGGTTCTTTGCAGTTTCAATGTCAAAGAAACCGTGTGACATTAAAACGGAAAGAGTAAATACTTTGTCCATTTATTTAGTTATTTTCGTTGTTAAAGTTAGTTTTGAACGAATCCAGTCTCTTACGTGCATATCTAGGCATGATGCTTAAACTTGTTGGTAGATGAATGCTATCCTTATGAAACATTGTATACATAGTGCATATTCTTTTTGGTAGCAAGGAAAAGGCCCTGCTACTCGAATTTCAACTTACTAGCTTGAGCAGCTCAATGATCTACAACTGCTTTTTGGTTCTCCATGTTTAGCTTCCTTAGGAATGCTTTGTTTGTTTGTCTCAAATTTATTATAAGGATATTCCAGTTCTTCCAGTGAGGAATATTCTGTGCCTATATGTGGTTCTTTAATATTTTTGTTATTAACTTAATCATCCTGTAAACTAATATATTATGTATTTTCTGAAATGAACTGAGCAGAAGACTCCTTGAAACGTGAATCTGGAACCAAAGTTCACCATGCTATCATCCAAGCATCAAAGGTAAGATGAACATTCAACATTCCTTTTTTGTTCATTTCTCTGCATATGATTTAAGTTTCATACTTCTATCAGTGCTATTATTGGTTTCAATTTATTAGATTTGTATATTACATTGTGAAACAATGCTTCTTGCTTTTGGACTCCAAACTTAAGATTTGACATTAAAGTTTGATATGTATATATATATATGTGTGTGTGTGTGTGTGTATGTATCATTACATATATATATCCTTTTCTTTTTCTGAGAGGGAGATGTTAGGGAGAGAAGAAGATAACTTTGGGTGGTGAATCAAGGGCTGATGCTCCTATTGTGCTGAGGTAGCCTAAATAAGCTGCCAAAAATTGTTTAGTTAGGTGATTATAAGTCCGTAAAGTCAGTAAGGGAGAATTTTGGTTGACCTCCTTTGTACATTGAAGGGCTCTCTGTTCTCTACCTTTGAGCTCACAAAGAAAAGTGCGTATTAAATTCTTACAAAATGCATTCCAGTTTGCTATGAGTTTTGTGCTTCTAAGTGTCTGGTCTGTTCTCTGCAATGAAAATTGATTTTATCTTTTTTATTCATGTTGTTCTCATTTGACATGTATAAGAGCTTTGTTATATTATTAACTTATTATTTTCTTTTTTCTTTGTGAATATTTTGTTGTTCTAAATGTTTGTTTCTTCCATTAATTAGATGAAGGAAATGATTTGGTGCTATATACAAGTTCTTTGTATCTTTTCTTGCTTTATTATTTGTTACCTGAACTCCTAATGCTTGGATATGGTAGTGGATGTAATGGATGTGATTTGTTCACTTACTGAATGTGCTCTCTTGAAGGGCAGAAAAAGCACCTCTATGGAAAACTTTATAACGTGTCTGAAGTTTTGAACTATTTTTACCATTTTCTTTTGTTAAATATTCGATCTTGCGTGATCATTCCTTTTTCTCTTTGGGGGGAGGGGATTTTTGAATATAGTAATCTTACAGTCTGAATTTTCTTATTTAGAACGCATGCATGTTGAGTGCGCTCTCTCTCTCTCTCTCTCTTCCTGATTTATAATATAGCACCTTAGCTTCCAATTCAGTACTACTCTGATACTTGTTTGGTCCACCTACTAGTTCCATTTGAATGGTCATATTGTCATAGCTTTACAATGCCTGCCATCTATGCTTTGAAGGTATCCTGTTGTTGCTTGTCTTTATCCGTCTCAAAATGTTATGTCCATGCAGCAAAACAATTCTTTTTATCCTCTTTTATGAATTCGAATTAAGTGTTTGTAATATGTTTTGTCCTCTGCAAAGTTTCAATGCTTGTTAGTAAGTGCTTCATGGGAAGAAACTTCACTATCTATCTTTCATTGTGTGACAGGATACATTTTTCTCGAGCTTAATCCTGTGAAACTTCGCCTATTTTTATCTCTTTTTTTTTTCTTTATCCATGGGACAAGATATTTTCATTCCCTTTTATGGCCAATCTTGTGAGTAAGGATCTTCATCTTGGTATGAATTTTTCTTTTTTCCTTCTTTGTCCAATTGGACTCTCTCTAAGTCCATCATCATGTTTGGGCTTCCATAATAAGAATGTTATTTCCCTTTTATTTCAGTCAATGAAATTATTTCTTTTGTGGAACGTCCTCTGCTTGATGAGCAAAAGAGTCATAAGTTTCAACCTAAGAACACTTTGTATATTTAAGGAACAAGGACCATTTGTATCCAGACAATGCTTATAAAAAAGAAATTTATTCACAAAAAAGGCAGCAAAAAAGGGATAGAGCACTAAGGTAGTGTCACTCCATCCCATGGTTACCAAGTCAAAGTCTACAAAATTGACAACCTCTAAGACCACTGACTTGGAAAACAACCAAAAGTAACCTTATGACAATGTCTACAAAACTTAACAAGGGTTTCTCTACACCCTAAAATGTCCTCCTATTTTGTTTCCTTTTGACCAGCCACAATACAGCTAGAGGGAGCAACCTAACAACTCTCCTCGTTGCTGTTTGTATTTTCACACCACTCTAAGCCCACGTCACTTTGGACTGAGCAATAGTCACCCACTGAAGATGCAAAGGAGAGGGGATCTTTCCCACGTCACTTTGGACTGAGCAATAGTCAACCACTGAAGATGCAAAGGAGAGGGGATTTTTCCCATACGGCATGATTCCAGGCACAACATAAAAGCAAGTGATCCAGAGACTCCATCTCCATCTTGCATAAAACACATCTATTTTCTATCACAATACTTCTCCGTTGGTAATTATTTTGACTTAGAATTATTCCCAGGAAACTTCCCAAGCAAAGAAGATGACTCTTAGGGTGGAAGAATCCCAACCAAGCTTCCAAGAAAAGAAGCCCTCTCCCATCCCTATTATTTGACTTATCAAATTGTAAAACCCCTTAACCGTAAAGGTTCTGACTCATTAGGCAAGCAAATGATTGGAAAACGGAGAGTTTCTTTAATTCAATGCTCATATATCTTTTAAGCTCTGATAGTTCCTATTGCAACTTTATGAAAAAAAATCTGGAGATCTTTAACAGTAATTTTCATGCACCTTGGATATGAAAACTGAAATTCCATAGCCTTCCTAAGGCTGGATTATGGTCATATGTTGATGATATCTTTCGGTAACAAGAAGGTAGTTAGACAAGAAATTTCTGGTTGCTCCTGCTGCCAATAGCTAGAGAAGAATTACACCTACTGGTTGTGCACAACTGGAGTTGTATATATTCTATCTGTGGAGCTTGGTTAATATTGGTTCTGATTTATCTCTTTCCTGTTTCTATGATCAACTAGGGCATTCATGCTGATGTTGTTAGGTCTCAAAAAAGTAATTGATGAAGCATTGGATTCTTTGACTACATTTCTCATGCTCAAGAGTTTCTTTTTGTAGATGGGGCATAAATACATCTTTTGTGTAGTTTTTGTTTTCTCAGTGAGGGAGTTTTGATGGGCAATGCACCTTAGTGTTATTTGTGTGTCATGTTTTGACTGTGTTTTTGGTGATGTCCTTTATCATCTGCAAGTAAATTGTGCTTGGAGAGACCCTCCCCATTTTAAATTTGATCTTACATTGTTATCCTACTAGAAGATGAAACTACATTGCTAATTGTTATTTTTATGCACTGATTTTAGTAAGCAAACCTTAGTTTGTAGTCGTTTTTGTAATCCCTTTTATCCATTTGATCTGATATTTTTGTTCTCATGTTGTAGTATTATGAATAAAATTCCTCTATATGCATTGGTTTGTCGAAAATTGAGCTATTTCTGATTTATAAGCTTGTCCTGTCTTTGACAAAACAGTTATTCTTTTTATCCCTTGCAATGCTGAACTTCTGACAATGCAAATAAGAAATATAGGAGAATGATTCTCATCGATAATATTTTAGTCAAGACACCGATTGTTTGGTTTGTCGAATTATTGTTGAAATATGCTTCTCTCCATTATTAATATGTTATTTGGTTGTTTCTTTTGTTATTCCCTTTATTAGGCTGTTGCTGACATAGTTCGTACAACATTGGGCCCAAGATCCATGTTAAAGATGCTTCTTGACGCTGGCGGAGGTAATGTTTCAATTTATGCCTTCATATGAGTATTATTTGTTTTTTTATTTTTTTTTTGGACCATATCATATGCCCTAGGGCTGAAGTATTGTCTATCTAGAACTTTTTCCTTTTGTTCCCCCATTTGAAGAAATTGGTGTAAAATAAACAAAATATTATTGGATTATGGTTTTATCTTTTTTATTTTCGGATATATTTGTCGCCCCCTATATTTCCTCAAGCAAAATCTGTGTGGTTGGGGGAGTTAACAGGGAGAATTTTAAAGAAGCAGCTTCTAGTCTGTGTTATGTAATGTGGTTGCATGAGGAAAGTGCCTAGGATGTTTTAGAATACATTGAGAACAATGGATGTTTAAATGAAGGTTTTCTTGGAAGCTTCCTAAATCTTTATTTGATGCTAAATGCCAGTCTAAAGAAAAGTAAGCACAGTGGACATCATTTAAAATTCTATTACGCAACTCTTCCTTTTGTTGATATTATTATTATTATTATTATTGTTATTGTTATTGTTATTGTTATTGTTATTGTTATTGTTATTGTTATTGTTATTGTTATTGTTATTGTTATGATGATGATGATGATGATGTTCTCCATTATTTTTGTTGCGAGTCTTACCCTTCTTCTATCTGCATACATTGTTTTATACGGATATTATTGGATTTTTGATAGTAGTCTTCTCATTCTTTACAGGGATTGTTGTAACAAACGATGGAAATGCTATTCTACGTGAATTGGATTTGGCACATCCTGCGGCAAAGGCATAATTGATTTTCTCTTTATTACTCTTCAGTTGCAACTTATATTACCAACTTACTTGGGTGGCCTGTATGTCGTTCTTTCTTTCTTGGTAACCCCCTCCATTTCTTCTATAATCGTTGCTTCATTGTGGTGTGACAGTCAATGATCGAACTAAGCCGCACTCAAGATGAAGAAGTGGGAGATGGCACAACCTCTGTTATAGTTCTTGGTATGCTCCACCATGAATTTTTTCAAGAAGTTAAATCACGAGTTACTCTTATTTTAGCTTCAACTTTCCTCCACTTGATTGAGTGGTGTGATGATGATCCTCTGGGATTATATTTGGTACTGAAGTGACTTTATCTGCCAGTTTAAAGCATGCAGCTTAATCATTTAATTAGCTATTGGTTGCATGAGGTCCATTTGTTTTGTTCTAGATGAAAACCAAAGTACTGGAGCTTGTTTGGATGTACTTTTTATTTAGATATTGTTCTCTTTCTCCTTTTTTTTTTTAATTTTTATTTTTTTTAACAATGTTGTGAATATTTGCAAAGCTGGGGAGATGCTCCATGTTGCTGAAGCTTTCATTGACAAAAATTATCATCCCACGGTCATTTGTCGAGGTAATGTGAAAGAAATACACTTTTTATGAATTGCAAGAATAAATTCCTGTGATTTATCTTTGCCAAAATTTGCTTGTTTGCAGCTTATAATAAAGCTCTGGAGGATGCAGTTGCAGTGCTTGACAAAATTGCAATGCCTATTGATGTGTCTGATCGTGAGTTCTGAATATCTTGTCTATTTGTTATTCATTCTCTGATAATTTTCACTCCTTTATGGATTTGCTTCTACTTTCTTGCACATTTAATCATTTCTATACCGAAGCACAATTGGTTGGAGCTATAAATATATCCAAGAATAGTGCTTATGTAATGAAATTTGTTATTCACAACAATTTCATTTTTTGCATGTGCTTTTGTGCACCTGGGCACATACTGCCATGCAAATTGTTTGGTTGTTGCTGCTTTGGAATGAGTTCATCATATTGCTGCCATTGTGCTGTTTGGTTTATCGATCATTTCTTTCATTTATTGGCATCCATCGGTGCTATTCTTCAATTCCATAGTGCCTAAAACCTAAAGCTAAAGGAAAAATGACTTCTTGCTTCATTGCTAGATGATGCATTACGTAAATATGCACAGGAGACCCCCATTTCATATCCTCATATATAAGTCATTTGCATCAGTACCAATGAATAAAGACACTAGTGGCCTTGATTTTGTAGGGTATTCAATCTATTAATGAAATCGGCCAGAAAGGGGAAAAGTGGTGGGCCTTCTAGTTAGATATCTAGATAAAAATTTGAAAGGAAAAACTCTTAAACCATGAATGCTGAACCTTTATCTTTGTCTTCATGATAATTATCTCTTCAAAAGAAGCTGCATGAGGAATAGTTTGTTCAGTATTCTAGTTTTTTGATCTCCTTTCGATGCTTCACTTTGTATGGTTTAAAGATGGAAAAATTAATTAGGTATTTCGTGCATCGGAGAAGAGAGAAGCTTTTATTAAATTTAATAAGTCATTTGAAATGGCTAATGTGTTTGGTATTAGAAATGGAGGGTTCAGGTGAATTTTCCATAATTTTTTACCAATCTTTATCGATTAGGTGTTTATGCTTATGAATACCTCTTGAGGTTGACGTTGTTCCCAAAAAGGTTAGAGGCTGAGCGGCGGGAAAAAGGTATCAATAAAGGTGAGTGGAGGATATGTTTACTTGATTCTTTATGTGGAGAAGAATGAAGGTGGTGGGACATTTCTTTGGTATCTTTTCATGTAGGGCATGGAGGAGGATTTCATTATGTGATTAAGTATGCTAGGACAGGCTCTGAAAAATTGTCTGAGTATCCTAGTATTGATTCTTATGGCCATTGGGTAAGTAAATTTTGAGGGAGGTGGATTTTTTACTTTCCAGGATTTGGGATAGGTTGTGTCGTTGTTATGGGCTTTTCTGTTGATAGGCCATGAATGTAGTGGTTAATGGGCTTCATTATCCTGAATAAGTTATTGTAATGCAATGGATTATTGAGTTTGATATAGTTTTGGGATTTTATTTCATGTACGTCACAGGGTTATTTTGGAATGATCCATGTCGTATGATCATATTTTGGTTTCTGGGGAAAAAAATGACTCAAAAGCATAATGAAACACGAGTCAATTCACCCAGCTTCAGAAAAATAATTGACAACGTCGAGTTGTGGATCTTTAGCACTCTTATTTTGCTAGACATTTGCCTACTTGTGCTCACTTTTGTGTTCATCAAATCTCTTTCTGCCTTTTTTATTCATATTTCTTATTCAGTTCTACAGAAAATGGAGCTGGCCGAATCAAACAAATAGCTTGTTTGACTCATGCTGAGCTCCTTTTATACTCGAGATAGTATACCATGTACTTCCTGAAAGCAAAGTAGTGTTCATTGCTCCAAAGTCTCCCTTAAAGAGCCCTTTCTTTTTTTTCCTTTCTATATTTTTCCGTCTCTCACATCTCATCTCTTATTGCCATTTTTCAAGAACCTTTTACCATCATGAAAGATTTCTTAATCTGAAGGCGGCATTATCTATAAATTGGAAGTTGCTAAGATAATCAAGACCTCAACAGTTGTAAAGAGGTGCTTGGCTTCTCTTACAATAATTGTAATGATCTTATCCAAAGCAAAAAGTATGAGAAATGTGAGCAAACTAGAATGCCTTTTCTATTCTTTTAGATATGTGACAGTCAATAATGTTGTGGGAAAAACTAATCATAGTAGTTGCTTACTTGGTTATATGCAATTTTGGTTATTATCCCAAGAAATTGCTTTGATCTTTACTTTTTTATGTTCCTGTTTTCCTTCCCAAAAAATGGAGAAATCCTAGACATTGTTTCCCTGTCTCATGTTTGGGTGCTGTGAAATGAACCTGTAGGATAAGAATGTTATTTTGTCAACCAGAAAAACATGACAAATACCTGGAAATGACCTTCAGTATCAAAATTTAGGAAATGATGGATCTGTGACTTTTCACTCATAGATCAGGTCTTAAGAGTCCAGTCCCATGTTACTAGAAAATTATATTTTTCAGCAATTTCTTCCCAGAATCTGAAAATGTTCTCATGAAAAGATATTCAAGAAAATAATGGGTGATTTATTGTGGAAAAACTGGAAAATAGGTTTTTGCTGTGTTGATCTTACATTTTATGAGTTGAAGAGAATGATTGTTGTGCTGAATCATATCTAATTGTCGCTATATATGTGGTGGGAATTTTTTTCTATAAATTTTGTAGGCTATTCTTTATATAATTCATTTGTGTTGCGCGGGCACTTCTAGAAGATACAGTCGGACATAGATGTTTGGACACAATTGTAAACATGATATGACACAATACACTTTGTGATTTCTAATAATGCTCAATGTCTGCGTGCATGCTTCATTTGTTTTTGTTGGTTTTTGAATATGTATGTTAAGGCAGGATCATTTAATGAATTGGGGCAAATTCTTAGCTATATGTCGTTTCCTACTATTGGCTTCTGGGCACATTAAATTTTAAGGAGTTTTTAGCAACACATTTCTTGGTATTGAAATTGTAAACTTGTCACCTTAGGAGAGAAATAATGAGTTGCACAGGAAACACAAACTAAAATCATTCAAGGATGGTTTCCATGTCTCATTCTCTTTTGATCACATGACAGGTGCAACAATGTTGGGGCTGGTGAAGAGTAGCATAGCCACAAAATTTACTAGTCAATTTGGGGATCTGATTGCTGTAAGTACTTTTGTACCTACTATTTTGGATGTAATAGTGTTAGATCTTTTGATCCAATTTGTATGATGTTGAAGAATGACGGTTGGCTCTGCCATTGAGTATTGAAGTTGTCAGCCTAGTGTGAGAAAAATTGTCAAGCTCTAAGTGTTGGGCTGATTGCATGGTGTCCAACAGCTTATCTGTTGATGCCAATCTCTATGTTAGAAAATTGCATCTGATTCAGTATCATTTGGACCCTTAGTCTACTGATGGTACTATTATATCTCGCTTTTCTTAGACTTCATAGCATGCTTTGTCAGGTGGTGTTTTCAAGATTTCTAGGGATGGGAACTTGTAGCATAATAGTGGAGCCAATGTATGATCTTTAGCTTACTAAGTCCCATGATCACTTTTCTTTGTTAGGAAGGACAATAGATTTGTGTCATTGCTTTTTGTTTATTTAGAAATGCACTTGCAATAGTGTCTCTCATTAGTGATGGATATTGTACAATCACCTTTAGTTCAGACCTTGGACTTTTGACATTGATGGTGCTCAAGTCACGTAGTAGTGCCTCCTATCCTGGTGATTATCAGTAAAATATGGACCAGTGAAATGTGACTTTGCCAGTTTGAAATGAATTTGGAAGATAGATCCTAGACTATTTGACCCTGATGCATGTTCATATCAAGAGCTGATTTTGTTGAATATGTAGAGTGTATCGTGCTATTTGGACCTCCACGTGGGAATTTTATCTACTATTGTTCTGTTCTATTCTGATATTTGCTTCAAAGTTGATGGGCTAATGGTAATATTCAAACTTCCAGGATTTGGCAATTGATGCAACCACCATAGTTGGTGTTGACCTTGGCCATGGGTTGATGGAGGTAGATATCAAAAAGTACATCAAAGTTGAGAAGGTGCCTGGCGGTCAGTTGGAAGATTCTAAAGTTCTTAAAGGAGTTATGATCAACAAAGATGTGATTGTTCCAGGAAAAATGAGAAGAAAAATTGTGAATCCACACATCATCCTCCTTGATTGCCCCCTTGAATACAAGAAAGGCGAGAATCAAACAAATGCTGAGTTGGTTAAAGAAGTAGACTGGGCAGTCCTACTGAAAAAGTAACAGGACTACATTGAGAACATTTGCATGCAGATATTAAAGTTCAAGCCAGATTTGGTGATTACTGAAAAGGGGCTTAGTGATCTGGCATGCCATTATCTCAGTAAAGCTGGTGTCAGTGCAATTAGGAGGTTGAGGAAGACAGACAATAACAGAATTGCCAAGGCGTGCGGGGCTGTAACTGTGAGTAGACCAGAGAGCTCCAGGAGTCTGATGTTGGCATTGGTTCTGGACTATTTGAGGTCAAGAAAATTGGTGGTGACTTTTTTTTGCACTCATTGTTGAGTGCAAAGATCCCAAAGCATTCACTGTACTCCTAAGGGGTCCTAGTAAGGATCTTCTAGATGAAGTCGAAAGAAATTTGCAGGTTAGTGATGTGTTCATACACACTTGTAATTTGCTTATTTCCATTCTTTATATAGCTCATGCCTTTTCCTTGTATTTGTATTTAAGTACTTAGTTCAAAACTTCTTTAGGACATTTCATAAGATTCTGTTGGAGGAATGTATACTAGGGTTATTCATAAAAAAAGGAATATATACTAGGGGTAATTTATTATATGGCTACAAGTCTTTCAAACAAGGAGATAAGCTCATACCATGTTCATGTGTCTAGACTAAGAGGTAATAATATCAACTGTTTCATGTTTTGTAGGATGCCATGTCGGCTGCTCAAAACATAATCAAGAACCCAAAACTTCTTCTTTGTGGTAGTGCTACAGAATTAACTGTATCTGCAACTCTAAAGCAGAAGAGTTCAACTATTGAGGGCATTGAAAAGGTGAATAACGTCTAATCAGCTGGTCATCCAAATTTTTTCTGTTCATGATTGTTTCTTGAAATTATTGAAAAATGAATAAGAAATGCTTGGGCCTTCTGTTTGATTACTAAATGACCTTTTTGTCACTCCTGTTGTTCGATGTTGAACAGTGGCCTTATGAAGCTGCTGCCATAGCTTTTGAGGCCATACCACGAACATTGGCTCAGAATTATGGAGTTACCGTCATTCGAACAATGACAGCCCTACAAGGAGAGGTGGGGAGCCTCCTATAATTTGTCTTAGTTTCCTTTCCATGCTTATGAGGTTGAAATCCTAATTGCATATTGATGGAAATATATTGGCTTAGCTGTCATCCTTTGTTCTTTTTCTTAACTGCACATTTCGTTGGTGTAGCATGCGAATGCTGAAAATGCTTGGATTGGTATAGATGGGAACACTGGTGCAATCACTGATACGAGAGAGCGAAAGGTATGTCCTCTACTTTCTCAGTTCATTTATGGACAAGAGTTTATGTTATGACATCTAGTTATTCTTGACTCTTAAACTACTTTTTCTCAAGTTTTAATGACCCTAAGTTCTGGTTCACGTTGTAAGGAATATCTTTAATAGCTGCCGGTATTAGCTCTTTCAAAGTGTTGAATTCCAGTTACATTCAGAAAACAATGTTTTGCTATCATCTGATCCCACTGTTTTGAACTGTAATTTCTTTATGGCTGAGGGAATTCCTTTCTATAACTAGAAGTTACTAATGCTTGTCCTCCAATGTTTAGATTTGGGACTCATACAGTGTGAAGGCTCAAACATTCAAGACGGCCATTGAAGCAGCATGCATGCTTCTAAGGATCGATGATATTGTCAGTGGCATCAAGAAGAAGCAAGCTCCAGGAGCAGGCCTAGCTCCAACAAAGCCTAAAATAGAGGAAGAAGGAGACGCAGATGGTGAGCAAATAATTCCAGAGTAAGGTGAATAAGTGGATGAACGACATATGCTTCTTCAGCATGCAACTGGGGAATTTTGGTGAAATTCACTGGTTTGTATTTTGTCGGCGTGTGTGCTACTATTGTTGAGCTTTTAACCATGGGACAGTGCTTCAAAAATTTTGTGAAATCTGAAGCGTAGCACTGCTATTGTTGTTCAAGTGGGTTCATTTTTCACTCAATATTTGTCCATTTTGACAATCGGCATCAGTGCCACTAGAGAGGGCACAGATGTGCAATCTGACTGCATTTTTATACGCCGCCTTAGAACGTCCAATCTATGTTTTCACATTTTCCATTTTTTTGTTCTTTTTATAAGTTTTTACATTTTATGTTGTCTCTAGGTCTGAAAGTCAACATTCAAAATTGAGAAATTGAGCGCCCGCAAATTTGGTGCATGAACTCTCAATTTGTGCATGTGATTTGGCTGCGTCGTCGAGGGCTCTCTAGCTTCATGGACTTTTTACGTGTAATTTGTGCGGAGTGTTAACAACATAAAACGCCGGAAACGTTGACTTAAAGTTGTGGGGTTACCTTGGGATTCCATCTGGGGGTCTCTCAAGCAGCGTCTACTGGTACACACTCTTCTAAAGGGATACCATTTTTATTAAAAAAAAATGGCAAGCTTTTTATAAATTTTTGAAACCCAATTGGGTTTAGTAATCTGAATCAAACCACAAGAGGGCGAAACACTAGATCATTAACTGGTTTTATGCCAATTTTCAAATTCATTTTGGAGTCGAGGTAAATCATTCTGAAACTATTTCTTGATTTAGCCTGTTATTGTTCACAATTCCACTTTTTATTATTATATTTTTATTGAAACTCAAAATCTCAATCAAGACAAAAACCAAGATAAAATAGGAAAGAGTTCAGCGGACAGTATACTGCTATCCGCAACTGCCAAGAAATTGGGACGTGCTCTTAGGAAGGGCATTGTGAAATGCTCTTAGCAAGGGCATAAGCTGCTACGGATCCCATTCTAACATGGGAACAAAAACCCTTCCCAATGAAGCTCCAAAAGCCCGTTTGAAAATCCCCTTCTTATGAAGCAAGCTGAACACCAGGCGGGCCACCGACAACTCTCCAACAGGAAACCGGCTGGCAGCAGAACCTCTCCCCCATATGGCACCACTGCTATTCACCATAGCTGCCGCGTCGGAATTAATCTTAAAACGGGAGATTCCAAAAGACTTGCTCAACCGGGCAAGGACCAACGCCTTCAACACTTACAATTGCATTCTTCTGTCCGTACTCTTGATTGTTTTCAACTCCGTCAACAAATGGATTAGCCAAGAATTTGGTAGTGTAAAGAGGATATTGGACTAGGGGTGAGTATGGGAGGGTTAACCGTCCCATGTGTCTCATACCGTTCCCATCCTGTTAAGAGCAGGCTTTTCATTTCTTCATGAGTAACGAGATAGTGCATCCCTCTTCATCTCACTATGTCCATCTCATAGTGAGATGATGAGGGTTTTTTTTTTTTTATTTCTTTGCATTTATAAAACATTTAAATATAATATTTAAAAAATAAAATATCATCAATTACTACAACTCTCACACCATAGTTGACATAAAAATCACATAGATTCTATACACTAAGACAAACACTTGAAATATAAAAGTCATTATTTATACAAACATTTAAAATATAAATAGTTAAATACTTAAAAAAAAATACTTGAACACAAGTCTTTCTTAGATAGATAGTAGGCTGCAACAATATAATTTATATATATTTCTTAAATCATCCCTATCTACAGGACGAAGCAGAAAATAATTTCTTAAATCATCCCAAGTAGAAAATATCTCAATTCAGATATATAAATATCTCAATTCAAATATATCTAGTTCCAATTATTTCTTAAATCATCCCTATTCACCTGTTAAGTGGTCAGCAACTTGCAATCACCCCTTAGATATATCTATTTCCAATTATTTCTTAAATCATCTCTATTCACCTGTTAAGTGGTTAGCAACTTGCAATCACCCCTAAGTGGTCGGTAAGTTTGCAACCGTTGAGAGTTGAACCTTGGAACTCCAAGACCCCAAAAGCCATCTAAACCCTTCAATTACATAACACTCCATTTATATTATATTTCAAGTTTTTAATTTCTAAATTTATTTTCCATAAATTATATTTTCAATTTTCAACTTTCCTTGCACATCGGTAGGCACATTGTCCTCAACAAAACATACATTTCAGTACTTAACTCATAGTGTTAGCCTTTTCAAAGATTCAAGAGGATATATTGAGCATTTGTGCAATTCATGAATACAAGAAGGCTATTAGATAAATAGTGAAAATGAGTTTGGAAATAAAAGAAGAAGTGGAGTTGAGACTTCAGAAAACTCACAAAACCCAAACTTCACTTCTCTCTCTCTCTCTCTCTCTAAGCCACTCTTCTCTTCTCTCCCTAACCTAATCGATCCAATAACAAAACTCAAAATCCAAAATTCCAAACTACTCGTCTAACACTCCAAATCTAGATTCTAGCTATGATTTTGAAAGAATTTAAGGATCTAGAATTATCACAAGGAAGGACAGAATTATAGGATTTGGTAAAACCCAAATGGGAAAGGTTTCTTGGAGACAAGAATTAAGGTATTATCATCTTTCTATCCCCATCCTTTAGTCTACTCATCTAACTCTTTATTTGGATTTGGAGACTAGTAAGCTACAGTAAGTGATAGAGAAATTAGGTTTTGACTGTTTGGATTTTTGGGTTAACTTGAAAATTAATATTGATGATTTTGGTTACTAATAATATTCTTTAAGAGTTGAATGGGCATATCGTGACAAAACTCTTGCTGTTGAGAAATCTGTGAGTGACTACCCTCCTTGTCATTATGAGTGGATGGATTGTTATATTGGTGAATGAGAAATGTTTTTCATGATTTTTCAAAAAAAATATTTTCTTAACTTGATTTTCTAAATGAAAATTTGACTTGAATTTATATAATATTTTGTGAATGTGGAGTGTTCCTGAAAATGTTTTGAGTTGAGCTATGAAAATTTATGTACTTGCAAATATATCTTGTGTCATATTGCATTTTCTGCTGGATTTTATTTGGTGATTATGTGGATTACGAGTTGTGTTGATTTTCTATGGCACATGATATGATTTTATGAAATGGTGCATGCATGGGGTGTGAGCACCTATGTATATGTGATGACCAGTTTAAGCTTCCCCGGATCAATTCAAGGGGGCGACGTGGAGAGTTTGTTAGACTTGAGGGAGTAAGTGGTGGTAGAGAGATGCCCTACAAGTCCTGTCGGGCTATTTGGTTGCACCACCAAGGAGGCCACGAGCTAACGCTAAGGTTGAGAATGATGTTTGTGATTAGTAATAATTGAAAATCTGTTGGCGGTTTCACCATTGGTCCGGGTCAAGCCATTGATTGAGAGATTTTGAGGCAAATCCGATGATTTTTAAAAGCAAGTGCATGTTTAACATTTATTATGTTATAAGAAAATTATGATATTTGCTGAGAAATTCTTTGATGACCACATTATATTTTGTTGAATCAGAAATGTGATTTTATAATCATTATTTGATACTTCCACAGTCACCGCTTATTCACCTATACAACTATGTTATTGCACTCCACTCACTGGGCATTTTATACTCACCCCCTATTTTTAATCTTTTTTAGAGGAAGAGTAGAGGTAGAAACAACCATACTGTTAGCTAGATCTAATCGAGAAGAACGCGACCCCGGGCCAATTGCTAGTACTGGTCCGCCCTTTGATGGACATTTTGAGGCATGTAGACATACCTATAGGAGGGTATTTTGGAATCTAAAACTTATATTTTGGAATTTATATTTGTAAAACTCTTTATGTAATATATTTTACATATATTTTTCTAAAGATTGAACTTATGTTTGGACTGTAAAATATTTGGTGTGTTGAGATTCTGAAACTTGGAAAAAAGTTTTTTTTTTGGTAGGCTTGCAGGAACTTGAAGTGCGTGCGGATGACTGCATGTATTTCTAGATCACACGGTGGTTGTTGCGTGTTCGGACTTACGGGTCGGGACGTGACAATTTTAGTGGTGTCAAAACAAAGGTTTTGGAGTTATTAAATGTTTCCAAATATTTTTAAATATTTCAAATGATTTCAAATGTTTTCAAAAATTTACAAATGTTGTTAAAGGATTCTATGTTTCTAAATGTTTTGCAATGATTCAAAAAACCTCCTATGGGTCTAAGAAATGGAGTCACGTTTAGACATGAGCTCATGATTAGTTTATCTAATTTAGACATGAGTTGTGTGCATCCGTTCAGAAAGTTTCATCTCTTATTGATGACACGTTCGATTGGTAGTATCAGGATGTCTAAGACCTAGCATTCGATTGGAAAATTTAAAGGTTAGGGCTGTGTCCACCTATTCGGAAAATTCCATCCCATTTTGATGACACATACGAGCGATAGGATCTGGACGATTTAGTCCTGCCGTACAATAGGAAACTTTTAGATAGAGGGGCTGTATCCACCGGTTCGGGGAGTTTCATCCTTTATTGACGACACGTTCGAATGATAGGATCTGGGCGACTTAGCCCCGCCATACGATAAGAAACTTTTAGACAGAGGGGTCGGGTCCACCCGTTCGGAGATTTTCACCCCTTATTGACGACACGTTTGAACGATAGGATCTGGGTGATTTAGACCCGCCGTACGATAGGAAACTTTTAGATAGAGGGGCCGTGTTTACCCGTTCGGAGAGTTCCATCATTTAGTAACGACACGTTCGATCGGTAAGATCCATGCATCGAAGGATCGACGTTTGATTGGAAACTTTAAATGTTAGGGCCGTGTCTACCTATTCAGAGAGTTCCATCATATTTTGATGACATGTTTGATCGGTAGGATCAGGGCGTTTAAGGCCCGACATTCGATTGGAAACTTTAGAGGTTAGGGTCGTGTCCACTCGTTAGGGGAGTTCCATCCCATTTTGATGATACGTTTGATTGGTAGGATCAGAGTGTCTAAGACCAGGCGTTTGATTGGAAACTTTAGGTAGGAGGCGATTGCTTCGTAAGCCACTAATAATCCCGCGCTGTGATAAGGTTTTAAGTACCTAGGTGATTACCACATATCCCATTTTTTACACCAACCTTTTTAAGCTCGGCGGCTACAAGCTATTCGACTTGCTTCTTCAGATCCTTAGGATCGTGTCGAGAGGTCACCGATGGCTCATAATTCGTAGGAAATACTTGTCTCGGTGGTCATTCATAATCGGACTCCGCCGCGGATGAGTGGCCGTTTGGCTCGAGGGCACGACTAAGTCTCTCCAGTTGCTTGTTCATTCTTTGGAGTTTTGACTCCAATCTTTCCATTTGAGGTTGTCTCGCCTGTTCAGACTCTGGGGCCATGATCGGCTATTCTTGGGCCACAGATTGTAAAATTTGCTCCGGATGGGATGGTCGAGGAGGAAACACGTGGTCATGAACTGAGTGATCGGGTGCTAGAGGGAGGATAGATTTAGCGGTTATGGGGGCACGCCCTTTTACAGCAGGGGTGGCTCTCGATGACACTCTTGTTCTCGGAGACATGTTGTCAGAATTACAGAATTTACTATAGTCTGTTTCCACAGACGGTGTTAATTTGTTGGAGTTAGATTACGGCTCCACAGATACCGATTCCTTGCTGATTCAAATAGTCACTGTCGACGGGATATAAGACTTGCAAAAAACCGTCGGAGGGTACTCTGGCGAGGGAGGTTTCTATGTTCAAATCAGAAATAGCGGTTTTCGAATATAAAAAAAATAGACTGAGGACTCAAAGAGTGAGAGTTCCTGTGATTAGAGTGTCAAATGCATAAGACTAAGAGAGCGTACCTGGTTTGCAGGGTTTTAGGATATCTTATACCTACAAGAGTGGTACGCAGTCGGAGTGCTTCAACCATACTTTCCTTATCGAACCGATCCAGAAATCTTAGGAGTTCAATATTTTGAATTGATCGTGATCTCATTCTCCGGAAAACTATCATTTTCTGGAGGGATTATTTCCTTAATTGAAAGATCCTAAAGATACTGCTCTTAAATAGGAAATTAGAGGTATTAGCATGTTTTGACATTCCCTTCGAATCATTAGAGATGTTGGTTATCGATCGGTCATTTGGCTGATGAAAAGTTTTTGAGATTTGTTTGTTCGATGAACCAATGATTGAATACCCGATCAGGGAGTTTATTTTCGCTTGATGGATCGCGTTTAGTAAGCGGGATGATTGAGACCCTATCGCTTGGGAGATCTGGACGACTAAAACCCTTCGGTAGATAGTTCTAGAGAATATTGAATATCAGTTGATAGCTGTTTTTTGTGGGTCTCGAATGTGGGCTTTTCAATTGCTGACTTTTCGAATTGGGTTTAGGGATATGTACCATCACTCTCCAAAAACAAATGGGAAGTTATGGGACTTAAGTGAGAGAGAGAGAGAGAGAGAGAGAGGAAGTTGAGAGATGGAGGAGTTTTCTAAAAGCTAACCTTTCCCATTTTTCTCTCTCTATTCAAATGAATTTGAATAGAATGGGTTTGAGTCAGGTCTACCCTCATGGGTGGATTCGGACCCTATTTTCCAATACCAACAAAGCCTAAAATAGAGGAAGAAGGAGATGCAGATGGTGAGCAAATAATTCCCGAGTAGGATGAATGAGTGGATGAACGACATATGCTTCTTCAGCATGCAACTCGGGAATTTTGCTGAAATTCGCTGGCTTGTATTTTGTCGGAGTGCATGCTTCTTCAAAAATTTTGTGATATCTGAAGTGTAGCACTGTTATTGTTGTTCAAATCGACCTCGGTGCCACTAGAAAGGGCACCAGGTTTGGCAATCTGATATGCTGCCATTAGAACCAGCAGTCTACGTGATATTGTTTTTCGTTTTCTTGAGGAAGCGCGTTGTCTGGTGGGTAATTACCATGTGGCCCATTCATGGGCCTTTTGCTTGTGTTATTATTTTTTTTTGGTCGGGGGGCGGGGGAGGGGTGGGTCCTGCCATGCATGCTTTGTTAAATCGAGAAATTGAGCGCCCACAAATTATATGGTGCAGGAAGTTTCTCAATTTGTGCATATAATTTGGCTGCGTCATCGAAGGCTCTCTAGCTTCATGGACTTTACGTGTAATTTGTGTGGAGTGTTAAAAACGTAAAATGCCGCAAACGTTGAGTTAAAATTGTGGGGTTACCCTTGGGATTCAATCTGTGGGTCTCTCAATCAGCATCAACCGGTAAACATCAGGCACCATTTTTATTAAAAAAGAGTAAGCCTTTTATAAATCTAATCGGGGTTTAGTAATCTGAATCAAACCACTAGAGATGAAACACAAGACCATTAGCTGCTTTTAGGTCAATCCAAAGGGGATCTGCTAGAGAATTTGTTTTTCCAAATTCATTTTGGAGTCGAGGAAACTCATTCCAAAACTAATCCTTGATTTAGCCTATGATTGTTTAAAACTCCATTTATTATTATATTTTTTTAATTAAAATTCGAAATCTCAAAACCAAGATAAAATAGAAAAGAATTTAGGCGGACAATATAATGCTATCCGCAACTAATTATCAAGAAATTGGGAAGTGCTCTTAGGAAGGGCGTTGTGAGGTGCTCTAAGGCAGGGCATGAGCCACTACGCTAGCTCCTAGGAGTGAACACTATCAGTTAAAATAAAAAAAAAATCATTTTATCTTAACCGTTTTTATATTTCTGATAGTTTATTTGGTTTTCGATTTTGATTTTGGGTAAAATAAAAATTTAATTTGGTTATTTGGATGATTATCAATTTTAATAAATTTTATTTCGGTCAAACCAAACTAAACGAAATAGTTAAAAATATATATACTTTTTAGACAATTTTTATTTATACAAATATTAATATAATATCATAACTAAATGTTAAAAAGAAAAAAATATTATAACTTAAAAAATTTTAAAAGAGATGATATGATAGTATAATTAAAGGTTAAATGAGAAAAATACTTATTAGTGAATAAAAATGATAATATAATGTTAGTTATTTTTTATTTTATGAACTACTAGTAAATTAGTTAATTTAAAAGTTTTATATTTTGTTATTTTGTTTAAAATTTGAATTTTAAAATTTTAAAATTACAATTTATAGTTACATGTCGATATAGGTGATAATTATTACATTTACATATGCAAAAATAAAACGTATTTTTTTTATAAGAATTTCAATAACATAGTTAATTTGGATAATCGAATCAAATTAATTATCTAATTCGACCAAACTGAATTTTAGTTTTTAATATATTATATTATATTATGGTTGTGAAAAATATATAATCAAATTAAATTGATTATTTTAATTTTGAATTATGATTTAATTAAATGCTCACCTATCCGTCTCCCTTCTAACATGGGACGAAGAGAGAAAGAGGGAGGGGAATCGTGGTGATAAAACTTATATATTGTTACTGTGGGCAATAATGCTCACTTCGGTCAAACAAGTTGAACCACAGGCGGGCCGCTAACAGCTCTCCAACTGGAAACTCGTCGACCGCAGAACCTCCTCCCACCATTCCACTCCTATTCACCATAGCTGCCGTGTCCGAATTAATCTTCAAACCGGAGATTCCAAAAGACTAACACCATCAACAATTACAACTACATTCTTCTGCCCATACTCTTGATCGTTTTCAACTCTGTGAAGAAATGGATTTAGCCAAGAATTTGGTGCTGTAAAGAGGATTTTGGACTGCTGAGAGTCTCAGGTGATTTTCATATGCAAAAGCTTGCATGGCCATTGGCCAATTCAATTCAATGGATATGACGAGAACGTTGCTAGGAGGGCACATGAACAAGGGCCTATGTGAAAAATCTTAACTTTTCCCGTTTTACTTGTATTTTCAGTTAAAATGTTTTTTGTGTTGTATTTTAATTCTTTGAATTGAAAGTTTATTTAATCACAGTTGAACTTGAGCTCAAATTTTCAAAACCGGCCCCAAGGATCATAGGGAATTTTCATGAAGTTTTCTCCCTCTCCCTATATTTATTCGCATTTGAATTGATATTTTAATTGTGGGTACTTCCCCCCCCCCCCCACATGAGGACGTCCGGGACTTAGACCTCGCAATTTTATTATTATTATTATTATTATTTTTTCATGATGTGCATGTGTCATATAGGGATACACGCTTTTTTTGAACCCAAAACTTTTTTAACTCACCAAGTAAATAAAATATTTCCCGAATTAATGTAATCGTAGAGAAAGGGTGAGCGTTTATGTACACAATCATTTCTTTATATTTTGTAAAGATACTTTTTTTATTTCTCGAACCCATGACTTCAAAATTATCAAAAAATCAATTCTATCGTTATGTCAAGATTCGTTCTCTTTTTAACAAACCCAAAACTATAAGTAAAAATTATTCAAATGGAAAAAATGTTTATGGGAGAAACTTGCTGAGAAGTCATTTTAAGAGTGAATCAGATTAATATAACAAAAGTCCGTAATTCATTTTTGAGTTACTCAGATTTTGAGTACATTGGAACAAAAAGTGAAACAATCTTGCAAACTTATTTCAAGTCTGGAGGGTCCTGAACTCAGTTCCCTTTATTTTTGTATCAACTTCCTGATCTTTTACATTGGCCTTCACTCAGAGCTCCCACACTGCCGGAAAAACATCAAAGTCCCATAATTCCTGTTCAATTTCAAAATTGCTTGTACTCGTACTAGTGTTAGGACTTGTTCCGTTCACAAACTGATTTAGTCGATCTGATATCCTTGCAGCTTCACTGTCAAAGGGTAAATCTGAATTCCCCATCTGCATAAAAAGCAAAACCCATACACGTTCATCAATTATGTATCAATATAAATCATCAAAGAATTAAAGGAAAGAAAAGTGGGGAGGAGGGCTACAGTTGATTTTATTTTCAAATTTTTAATATATATTTATATATATATATATATATATATATTTTTGGCATCAAACTATTAACCGAAGGAGGCAATTTGCCAAGGGAACTTTGATCTTGAAATAATATATTATATTCGCTTTATAAATATATGGGTTAGAAACAAGATGTATAATGCCCACATGAGTTTTGATACTAAAAATGAAATAAAAGAAAAGGCAAGATGACAAATCTTATTTTAGTCCATGGTTTAGAGGACAAAGCTCTATATAACCCTAAGATGAAAAGAGATTTGAAGCCTTACCTCTGCATGCACAACATGAAAAATAACATTTCCGATGACAGAGAAATTTGCATCGACAACATCTGCATTTTCTTCATGAAGCATTCTAATGATCTGATAGATTATGAACTGATTATCTAGTCCGGTAATCAAATCCACCTCTAATGTAGGACCATTTGCTTTGATCTCGATCCGGGGAAGATTACTTGAGCTTGTCATAGGGCTATTACATGGGCACCCTCTTAATCTTTTTGTGCCCCTCATTAATCTATTCTTCTTCTCCATGCTTTCCTCCAAGCTCTTTTGAAGGCTCATTATGTAGTTTGTGGCTTCAGTTATTTTATCAGGCACAGACATCGTTTCCTGCAAAAAAAAGTTTTAAAGTGTAACCATATTAGTTACAAAATCTAAATAAAGTTTTTATATCATTTAGGTAATTTATTTATTTATTTGGAGCTGTGAAGAGGGCAGAAAAAAATAGCAACGTTGGTGTCTGCCCTGGTGGATTTAGACAGAAGCAATGAAGCAATGTCTTCTGTTCACATTCAGTTAGCATAACCTTTGGTGGGTTTATTTGAATCAATTTCTCTTGGTTCCTATGGAACATGTACCATGGCAATAACGTAAGGAACCTGTGGCCGAATTTGAGTCCCCGAAAGGCTTACATGTAGTCTGTGGGAGAAGTATTCTATTTTTAACAGAGACAAAAGATTAGGTAATGCTTTTTGGAGAGATTTGATTTTAATTTCACTATTCCTTTTACTTGAGAGAGAGAGAGAGAGAGAGAGAGAGAGAGGACCTTGGAGCTGTGACTTGGAAGGAGTGAAACAAGCATGGCATAAAGGGTTTTCATTTGGCATCTCCTATTCTTTTCTATAATCTTTCTTTCTAGCCTTGTTGAAGAATTCTGACTGGATCCCTGCATTTTTCTTTAATTTGCTCCTTATTTAGCATCCAAAGGGATTTCTCTCTCTCTGTCCAAGTAGAAAATAAGTAGAAATGAGATATATATATATTGTTGTTGAAATCAAAAAGACTAGAATATAACACCCAGAAACAACAACCTTGCAAACACACTTGAATTTTTCCTTCTAAAAGAAAAAAGATAATGACATGAAAAAGAAAACGTGTGGATCATCCTTAATACGTCAGCATGCATGAAGCGACTTTTATCACTCTCACTTTCACTCTCACTCTCAGCCCTCAACGTGGAGCAAGTCCGCAACTCTGTCCACATGACCAAGTCAAGCCTTACGCCTCCAATTCAACAGTAGATTGATCGACTTCTCTCTCTCTCTCTCTCCCCACACCAAAACAAGAAATATTTGAACCTGTGCTTAACTTGGTTGATGGTTATATGCACTTACGTTGTTGAAATCAAAAGAATTTGTGTATTGGGAACTCTAAAACAACTCTCTCTCTTTCTCTCTCTCAGTAGAAAATAATTGGAAATGAGATATATCTGAATCGTTCTAGGTTGATGCTTATTTATATATATTGTTGTTGAAATAAAAAAGACTAGAATAGAGCATCCTGAAACAACCACCCTGCAAACACACTTGAATTTTTCCTTCCAATAGAAGAAGGATTGTCATGCCCTAACTCTCAAATCGAGCACGCAACAACTATCGCCTTACTTCGAAACACGGGTGAATCTCATTCCGTATCCCAAGATACTACAAGGTATTTTGATATCTCAAATAATTTAAAAATAAATCTAAGTTATCCATAAGCCAATCTGGTTGTCTAAACAAATTTCAAGCATTTTAACTAAATTTACAAGCTCAACACATATCCAAAATTCATCATATATTCCAAATGTTCCAATAAAATCAATAAGTATTGCAAAAGATATAATATCGAAAATTCGGTATTAGAAAAATTTTTATTTTATTTAATTCCTTGAAAATATAAGGACATATCGGATTGTAATTGATTTTCGGACATGGAGGGTAACATTTGAAAATTTAGAATATGAATTTGCAATTTGCAAATTTTATACTTTCATGCAAATAGGAAAGGATTTATAATTAATTTAGTGTATGTATATTGAAAGTGTTAAATGGTTTAATGGTGCTAGACTTTTTGGACAAACAATGTCACATGGGATCAAATCCAAGCAAATGCAATCTGATGAAGGACAAATCGATTCATGAAGGTGGAAGTTGAATTGTGGACTTGTGAGGCTGGAAGGAAAGTTGTGGGAGGTAAATTGATTTGGGAGTGGGATGAATTGATTTGTTTGAGTAGAAAAAAAGATGAGACATCAATTTGTGAGAAGAATTGGAGAAGGTGAGTCGATTTGCATAAAGAAAAAGGGGGAGAGGAATCGATTTGCGTGAGGTAATGAGAGTGCAAGTCGATTTGAGAAGTGTTTGGATGAATAGGGAATCGATTTGGTCGAGCACAGGAAGAAGTCTTTGAGCCTTGAGTTGACAAATTGATTTAAGTATAGGGACAAATTGAGTCATAAGAGGAAAATGAGAGGGATAAATTGATTTAGGTGTCAAAATAAATGAAACAAATCAATTTGGTAGAGTACAAAAGGGATTCTTTGAGGTATGAATGTGAGAAATCGATTTTGCTTAAGGAGGGAAATCGATTTGGTGAAGAAAATAAAAAGGAGTGAATCAATTTGCGTGAGGAAATTAAAGGGGATGAATCGACTTGTGAGAGGAAACAAAGGAAGCAAATCGATTTGTACCATTTAGAAATCGATTTGGTTAATGTACAAAAAGAGGTTCTAAGAGTTGAATGTCACAAGTCGATTTGTGTTCCTTTACAAATTGATTTGGTTAGCATTTCAGAAGGCGAATGTGAGACTTGATCTTCGCAAATTAATTTGGCATTTGAGTGCATAGTACTCAAGTCGATTCAGCTTTGGAATTGTGAGTCGATTTATCTATTTCACAAGCCGATTTGATCTTTCAACTTCCAGACACACGAATCGATTTGAGAGGCAAGCAAATCGACTTGTGCACATGGTAACACTGCGAAATGACTAAAAGGCCCTCCAAACTCAATTGACACCTAAAATTTTTGAGGGCTAAGATCATAATTTGGGGCTCCAAAATTAATAAGGTCGAACAACCTTATTTCATTTAATAAACTCCATTCCCTCTCGACCTCTCATATTTCTCGACTTCTCTCTCTCTCCAGTTCATCCCTCATTCAATCTCTCACTTAAAATTAATTTCTCCCCTACCAAATCACTCCATTAACCTTCTGAAACCCCTAGCAAACTTGTGATGAAAGTGATTTTGAGAGAAACCTAGGGTTTTCTACACGAAAGGAAAATTTATGGATTTTGAAATTCAACACCCATGGCTCAAACCAGCTCCACAATCAAGGTAACTTTTACTCCCTAAACTTGGATTTAGCTCCCTCATTAGTCGATTGAAATTTATTATTGAGATTTGAGGAGTTTTGTTGAAAATTTTAACCATAGGGTTTGAAAATGAGATTTTTTTTTTTTTTTTTTTTTTTTTTTTTGTAGAAAATCATGAATGAAATTTTTACAAGGATGCAAATGACATGTAAATGATGGAATGAGAATATAGATTCGTGGATTTGAAAATTTAGGATTTGTGCTAAGTTAGGAAAAATTCATAAACCCTAAACTTGAACACCATTTAACATTGAATTTGTGATTATTGGTTTAGGATAACTAATTGGAACTTGAAAAGAGTTACATTTGATCAAATTATAGAATTGAGAGTGAATATCCTTCCAAGAAGTGAGTGGATGGTTCGTTATATCATAAATGAGTAAAATTATTTCAAATTCTTTTATAAATGATTTTAAATGATTTTATATAATTTTGTATAGATTTTTATAATTGTGGGATGTTCTGAAATGAGAATTGAACTATGTATGCATCCATGATAATTGTGAATGAATTTGTCCATATGTGGTTGAATATTTCATGCATGATTACTATAATCTAGTTTGATAACCTCTTTGTTCAAATTATGGCACATAGAATGTGATTTGGATATTTGTGAAAGAATGGTGCATGTGGTAAATGGCTATAATCAATCCCTCCACAGAGCGACCCGACAGGGTGACATGGTTGGGGTTTATGAGCAAGGGAGGTAGACCCGACCCCCCTCTGTAGACGTCATACTATATTTAGTTGCACCTCAACGAGGTACGAGTCAACGCCAAGGAAGGGGGATTTAGTGTTGTGAAATAAATGGATTGAAGACCCTTTGACAGGCTTTCATTCGAGTTCGGTCAAATCTAGGAAGGAAGTGGCTTCTTAGAGAGAGCCCATCATTTTTGGAAAGTCTGAAATTTGTGAATGCATTTGTTTTTAATTACTGTGATTGCTTGGAACTATTTTCATATAAATAAAGTGTTTGCAACATGTGTTTTGACATTTCCATACTCACCCCTCGTTTATTGATATAATCATGCCATTGCACTTCACTCACGGGGTATTCTCATATTCACCCTTCTTTTTATTATTTTTTCAGAGGAAGTTTATGTGTAGGAGACTTAGCCTATAGCATCGATACCTCGATGTACTCTTTATTGTACTTCTCTTCATGTTATATATGATATTACTCTTGTCTCTATATAGAAAATCCACTAAGAAATTTTTCCGTTAAAACCGCTTCCGAAAATTTCGGTACAATTGCCGATAATTTAAAATTTTTCAAAATGACCACCGATGGTCCAATAATAATAAGAATAACTCTAGAGTGCATAAAAATCTCAAATTTGGATAGATCTTACTTCATAGAACTAAATCGCAAATTCTAAAAAAAAGTCGTCCGGAAACCCTAATTTGGGTCGAAGGCCATTCGGAAAGGCTAAACGACCACATTTTGACGCAGGATAAATTAAATTAAGCCTAATACGAGGTCTTGGTTCAAACTTGAAATTTATAAAACTTTGTCCTTAAAATCGCTTAAACCGAAAATTTTATCGATAAGCCGAAAATCTTCCCGAAAAGTGCCGACAAGCCTTAAAATCATTAAAAATGGCTAATGAAAGCCAAAACACTTAAGTATAAGTATAAAGAAGTGAATTTAAAAAATTGAAAAAAAATTCGGATTAAAAATCGCAAAGGGTCAAATTTACAATTTTGAAAAGTTTAGAGACTAAAAGTGGACTAAGTTACAAAACCAACTATTGAATGACAATTGGAGATCAACCATTGGCCAAGAGCAAACATAGTGACCACCTAAACTCATTCCACCAAAGAGAAACCTCATTGGTTGAAATTTTTTTACATAAATTCTTATTGGTTGGTCAAAAACCATCTCTTTGTGCTTGGAATTCATTATGGACGAATTTGACAAGAAGGTGGGTGCATGGAGGTAGTTTGTAAGCAATTTTCATGGGAGAAAGGCTTAGGACAAGTGTAGAGTGGTGGTCTTGCATGCAAAAATGAATCAAGGGTCAAGATAGCTTGATTTAGTTTATAAAAAAACCAAAACCAACCATTTTCTCTTCTATTCACTCACTTGGATAAAATTTTTACTAAGAAAAGAGGGATTGCTCATGTTCAAGTAGAATTCTTGGAGCATTAGAGAAGGAACACAAGTAAAAGAGGTAAGAATATTCTTGACTCTATATCTCTAGTTGTTTGAGATAGTATAAGAATTGTGTAGAGATTGATATTTGATGAATTATGTTACTATGGTGCTAAGGTGATCAAGGTTTCAAGAAAATCAAGATCAAGTGATAGGTATTAGTTAGCAAAAGATCATACAAAGGAAGGTAAAATAGTCAAACTTGAAGTCTTTACAAGTAGTGAAATTAAATACATGTACTAGCATGCTACATATGAATATTTCAATTTGAGTAGGCTGTAGTAATTTCATGATATCTTATTTTGTGATGATCAAAATTTAGATTGGTTTAGTTCTAGTAAACCTAGACTCCCTAAGCTTTAAAATGAGCTATGGTGCAAAATGTTTCATTAAGAAATGAAATTGTGGTAATTTTAGAAGAAAAGGTAAAAATTGATGTTATATTCACTGTCCTGTGAACGACCAGTAAATGGATTTAGATATTAAGATACCTCTTAGATAGAATTAGGGAAAACTCAAAACATCAAACTTTTAGCTCTCTGTCTTATCAGGTAAGATTCACTTGAATCGGAATAGTATGCTAGACGTTATGGTATTTTTACTGAAACTTTGCAGAGTATAATTTAGAACTAGAACTGAGATAGAAATGGAGTTTTATAAAATTCTGTACTTACAATTAAAGGAAATACTAAACAAGAAAGTTGTAAACTATCTCTTATATTTCAATAGAATTTAGAATCATGTAAATCAGAGTTATATATACTGAGATATAAATTTTCTACCAAAACTACACAAATTTAGTTATACAAGTACGAACTATGTTCAATATAGATTTTTATAAATTCGTGCAATAGGAATTTGGAGATGAGTTAAACACGAAAAATGTAGATATATGTCTTAGTTTGAATTAGCAATTTGAATCACTCAATTCCAAGTTATATAGAGAAGGTTATGTCATTTTTCCTAAGACTGCGCAAGAGTAAAACTTGAAAAATCTGAATTAGTTTAAAAAACTAGGGTGAATTGGAATTTGACTTAATTAAATTAGGTTTTCTTCAAGTTTCATTCAATATCTCTAGGTAAGAAAGATTTCTTTTCACTCCTAGTATTACATATCTAATTTTGGAGCCAAAAGAAGGAGCCTAACATGATGAACTTCTTGTAGTCGACAGTTTGGAGTGTGGAGGAAAGAAAGATACTTTGAAGAGAAGTCTTGATTTAGGCTTGAAGTATCAATATTTGAATAAATGAACTTCTGTGCTTTGTTTTAAACTTGAAGACTTTGTGTAAATGTTTTAATGTACTGATTTTAACTTAGATTAAGGGTAAAAACAAAGAGACCGAATCCTAAATGAGTGCAGAATTTTGAGTACAAAAGTTATGAATATATATGTGTATTTGTTGGTTAAAATGAGGAAGAAAGTTGTACAGAAATTAAGTTGTGTTTGGCCAAGAAATTGGAGTGGTGAAAGGCCTAAATGTAAGTTGAAATCGTGTCTTGCCTTTGGTACATTTTGTGTAAAGAAAAGTGGGTAAGAATGGTGACTATGTGCATGAGTAGGTGAGCTGAAAGTTGTCCCTCATGTGAAAAAGTTGTATGCAGAACTTAGAGTAAATGTGATGAGTGTATATGTATGTTTGTTGGTTGAAAGGATGGAAAAAAGTGTGCAGAATTTTGGGGTACAAAGGTGAATGTGTGTATACGTATTTGAGGCATAAATTGTGAAGGATATGTGTGTGTTCATGTATGGATTGTATGTGTGTGTTCATGTATGGTGATGTTATGAGGAATGTATAGAAATGAGTATTGAAGTAGTTGGGTTGCTGATGAAAAGGAGACAACATGTGTGCTTTGTAAACCTTACTTATGATATCCTAGGTTTTGATTCTAGATAAAGGATTAGTTAAAATAAAATGTAACATTGAACTTTTCAATGGTAATGACACTTATGCATATATTATGTATTGCTATTATAGTGATACACTATTGATCGATCGAGGGGAACACATTTTCGATACATTGTGGTGTTTTCATTGGTGTGAGAATTTGATGTTATATTCGATAAAAAATTCATGCTTTATAATTTTCAATGACATATTTTAGATGTGGGATATGATTTTGACTATATTTTATAAATGATGGCTTTTGTGATTCATTGGTGTGTCCCAAATGATTGATTCGAATATTATGCATCCACGGTTTCTAATAAAATAATATCGTGCCACTCTTTGAAACCTTGACATGATTTATATGCTACCATTGTATTGGCACATTGATTTGAAATGATTTTATGAAATATATTGGCACGTTTGATGGATACTGATTTGATACTTGGACTAAGAGTCTATGGAATTGACGGATATGATGATGTGATGATATTCTTGATGGATTTCGTAGCTATGAAGGGCGTTTGTAGAGGCACCCCATGTTGCTCAGATACGCTTCTGCAGGAGGTATCCGTAAACGTCATATGTATAGTTGCACTCGGATGAACTAAATTAGGGAGGACGTGTGTTATGCCATAGATTAGCTTTGAGTTAGGTACTATACATGATGTGTTAGTTATACGTATAAACACAAGTTAGCCGGTTGAACCAAATATGGGGAGGACATGTGTTACGCCACTGTCTAGCACTTGGTGAGGCCTGTGACCAACATTAGGGAAGAGAGCTAATTTTATACACTTGCATATGAAAACCCCTAATGCGCCCTCATTGGTCAAGGTAAACTACTGTCGGGGTTGTTTTATTGGTAAGCTCTATATGATTTCGAAATATAAATGGATGCATACTTTGATACTATGATGTGTGATATGTGATTACTTGATTTTTGGAAATGATATGCTTGGTTTTGACATCAGTATGGTTTAAAAATGTATTTTGACACTCCATGTTCACACTTATTATCGAGAACATATTGTCGATCCCCTCACTCACTGAGTATTTTTCCATAATACTCACTTCTCACTTTTTCTTGATTACAGTTATAAACTTAGTAGGGAGACGTATTGAGAGAGTTCGACACACTTGATTTATATTTGGAGACCTTGAACTTGGGTATGGTATCGACTATTCTTTCACGGTGATGTATTTGATGATGATGTACATTTGAGGTCTATAAAATAACCATTGTGTATATTTATTGGGATGACTATAATTGCATTATGTAATGTAATTGGAACTCTCGATAATGTTGTATACTTATGCATTGAGACAAATGAGTTACATTTTTACATTATTTTACTTGGAAAACGATATTTTGAAAAAAAAAAAAAATAGGTTTTAAACAGTTTTGAACAGGTGCTGGTGTTAGCCTTCGTTGCCTCCGTATGTGTGTCCTGTGAGGGGCAGCGTACGGGGTAACAGGCTGCTGCTCACGGCCTCAGATCGAGGTTTGGGACGTGACAGTTTTGTTGGTATCAGAGCTCTAGGTTGAGAGCTATGTTTTGTGAAAAGTGTTTTGAAAATATTCCCAAGTACATTTTTAAAAGTCATCAATGCATATGAGTGTTTTTTTACAGTCATGAGATCCCAGTACATGGTCTTAGGTATATGAGTTCCTTTATTTTTAGGGGGTTAGATACGGTTCCTATCTAACTTAGCATATCATTTCCATCGGTTCTTAAACTGATAACTTCATTCATTTTAAGGGGTTAATTACTTCGTAACTAGCCCTAATTCTTGAGTCATACCAAATGAAAATCATTCATTTGTAGAACTATGAAAACAAAGTGGGGCACTAGATTTGCACCCCCTCCTGTGCCTTATCAACCGGCTACTACAGCCACGGTTCCACCATCGCCACTCGATGCATTTAGATAGGTGTATGAGTGGTACAACACATACGGGGTTCAGATGTCACCCCCACCACCATCAATGGCTGCGCTGACTCTTACGATAGTACCTACTCCTACGGCAGCGCCTACTCCCACGGCAGTGCCTACTCCTATTGCACCGGACCCTCCACCGGTGGCCGATCCTTCTTCAGTGTTTAGTCCGAGTGACACCATTTCCACACACTTAGGCGCATACACGAGCTGACTCAGTTAGTCAAGGAGGCTCGACAGTTGGGATGCACAGACTTTGCGGGACATGGTGATGCCATTGTGGCTAAGCACTTGGTCAATTGGACCCGTCAGATCTTGATAAATTTAGGGTTGAGCAAGGAAGTTCTTTTAGTCTGAGTCTTATGGAGGAGTGACCAGGTCGAGGAGGAGACCTGGGAGCCCGAGGAGGCCATGAGAAGACAGTACCCCCAGCTTTTCTCTATTTAGACTTCTTTTAGTTTCGAGGACGAAACTTATTTTTAGGGGGTTAAAAAATATAACACCGATACCTCGATGTACTCCTTATTGCACTTCTCTCCATGCTATATATGATATTACTCTTGTCTCTATATAGAAAATCCAATAAAAAATTTTTCTGTAAAAACTGCTCCGGAAAATTTCAGCACAATCGTCGAAAATTTAAAAATTTTCAAATTGATCACCGATGGTCCAATAATAATAAGAATGACTCTAGAGTGTATAAGTACCTCAAATTTGGGTAGATCTTATTTCGTAGAGTTAAATCACAAATTCTAGAAAAAAGTTATCCGAAAATCCTAATTTGGGTCGAAGGCCATTCGGAAAGGCTAAACGACCACGTTTTGACACAGGATAAATTAAACTAAGCCTAATATGAGGTCTTGGGTCTAACTTGAAATTTATAAAACTTTGCCCTTAAAATCGCTTAAACCGAAAATTTCATTGGTAAGCCAAAAATCTTCTCGAAAAATGCCGACAGCCCCTAAAATCACTAAAAATAGCTAACGAAAGCAAAAATACTTAAGTATAAGTATAAAGAAGTGAATTTGAAAAATTGAAAAAAAAATTCGGATTAAAAATCGCAAAGGGACAAATTTATAATTTTGAAAAGTTTAGGGACTAAAAGTGCAAATATGAGAACTTGAGGGACTAAGTTACAAAATCAACTATTGAATAACAATTGGAGATCAACCATTAGCCAAGGGTACATATAGTGGTCATTTAAGTTTATTCCACCAAAGAGAAACCTCATTGGTTGAAAAATTCTTGCATGAATTCTCATTGGTTGGTCAAAAACCTTTTCTTTGTGCTTAGAATTCATCATGGATGAATTTGACAAGAAGGTGGGTGTATGGAGGTATCTTGTAAGCAATTTGCTTGGGAGAAAGGCTTAGGACAAGTGTAGAGTGGAGGTCTTGTATTCAAAAATGAATCAAGAGTCAAGATAGCTTGATTTAGTTTATAAAAAGACCAAAACTAACCATTTTCTCTTCTATTCACTCACTTGGACAAAATTTTTACTAAGGAAAGAGGGACTGCTCATGTTCAAGTAGAATTCTTAGAGCATTAGAGAAGGAACACAAGTAAAAGAGGTAAGAACATTCTTGATTCCATATCTCTAGTTGTTTGAGATAGTATAAGAATTGTGTAGAGATTGATATTTGATGAATTATGATACTATGGTGCTAAGGTGATCAAGGTTTTAAGAAAATCAAGATCAAGTGATAGGTATTAGTTAGCAAAAGATCATACAAAGAAAGGTAAAATACTCAAACGTGAATTCTTTACAAGTAGTGAAATTAAATACATATACTAGCCTGCTAGATATGAATATTTCAATTTGAGCAAGCTATAGTAATTCCTCAATATCTTATTCTGTGATTATCAAAATTTAGATTGGTTTGACTCTAGTAAATCTAGACTCCCTACTATTTAAAATGAGCTATGGTGCAAAATTTGTCATTAAGAAATGAAATTATGGTGAGTTTTAGAAGAAAAGGTAAAAATTAATGTTATATTCACAGTCCTGTACATGACTAGTAAATAGATTTAGATATTAAGATACATTCTAGATAGAATTAGGGAACACTCAAAACATGAAATGTTTAGATATCTGTCTTAGCTTTAAAATAAGGTAAGATTCACTTGAATCAGAATAGTATGCTAGAAGTTATGGTATTTTTACTGAAACTATGCAGAGTATAATTTAGAACTAGAACTGAGAGAGAAATGAAATTTTATAAAATTCTGCACTTACAATTAAAGGAAATATTAAACATGAAAGTTGTAGAACTATCTCTTATCTTTCAATAGAATTTAGAATCATGTAAATCAGAGTTGTATATACTGAGATATGAATTTTCTACCAAAACTACGTAAATTTAGTTATACAAGTACGAATTGTGTCGAAGATAGATTTTTATAAATTCGTGCAATGGGAATTTGGAGATGGGTTAAACATGAAAATGTAGATATATGTCTTAGCTTGAATTAGCAATTTGAAACACTCAATTCTGAGTTATATAGAGAAGGTTATGTCATTTTTCCTAAGACTGCACATGAGTAAAATTTGAAAAATCTGAATTGGCTTAAACAAATTAGGGTAAATTGGAATTGGACTTAATCAAATTAGGTTTTATTCAAATTCATTTAACATCTCTAGGTAAGAAAGTTTTCTCTTCAGTCCTAGTATTACATATCTAATTTTGGAGCCAAAAGAAGGAGCCTAACATGATGAACTTCTTGTAGTTAAAAGTTTGGAGTGTGGAGGAAAGAAAGATCCTTTGAAAAGAAGTCTTAATTTAGGTTTGAAGCATCAATATTTGAATAAATGAACTTCTGTGCTTTGTTTTAAACTTGAAGATCTTGTGTGAATATTTTAATATACTGATTTTAACTTAGATTAGGGGTGAAAACAAAGAGACCGAAACCTAAATGAGTGCAGAATTTTGAGTGCAAAAGTTATGAATATATGTGTGTATTTATTGGTTAAAACGAGGAAGAAAGTTGTGCAGAAACTGAGTTGTGTTTGGCCAAGAAATTGGAGTGGTGAAAGGGCTAAATGTAAGCTGAAATTGTGTCTTGCCTTTAGTACATTTTGTGTGCAGAAAAGTGGGTAAAAATGGTGACTATATGCATGAGTAGGTGAGCTGAAAGTTGTCCCTCATGTGGTGAAGTTGTATGCAGAACTTAGAGTAAATGTGATGAGTGTATATATATGTTAGTTGGTTGAAAGGATGGGAAAAAGTGTGCAGAATTTTGGGGTATGAAGGTGAATGTGTGTATGCGTATTTGAGACCTATATTGTGAAGGATATGTGTGTGTTCTTGTATGGATTGTATGTGTTGGTGATGTTACGAGGAATGTATAGAAATGAGTATTGAAATAGTTGGGTTGGTAAAAAAAAGGAGACAGCATGTGTACTTTGCAAACCCTACTTATGATATCCTAGACTTTGATCTTAGATAAAGGATTAGTTAAAATAAAATTTAACATTGAACTTTTCAATGGTAATGACATTTATGTATATATTATGTATTGCTATTATAGTGATACACTGTTGATCGATCGAGGGGAACATATTTTCGACACATTGTGGTGTTTTCAGGGAGTGACATACCCTCCCATATACTGTGAGTGGGAATTTGATGTTATGTTTTCTATTGAACAAATTCATGCTTTATAACTTTTCAAATGATATGTTTTAAGACATGTGTGAAAGCATATGATTTTGACTATATTTTATAAATGATGACTTTTGTGATTCATTGGATGTCCCAAATGATTGATTTGAATATTATGCATCCGCGGTTTGTAATGAAATAATATCGTGTCACTCTTTGAAATCTTAACATGATTTATACGCTACCATTGTATTGACACATTGATTTGAAATGATTTTATGAAATATATTGGCACGTTTGATGGATACTGATTTGATACTTGGACTAAGAGTCCATGAAATTGACGGATATGATGATGTGATGATATTTTTGATGGATTCCGTAGCTATAAGGGGCATTTGTAGAGGCACCTCATGTTGTCCGGATACGCTTCTGCAGGAGGTATCCACAAACGTCATATATGGTTGCACTCGGATGTACCAAATTGGGGAGAACGTGTGTTACGCCACAGTCTAGCTCCGAATGAGGTACTATACACAATGTGTTAGTTATACGTATAGTATAACACCGACACTGAGGTATCCGTACTAGTGTTCTGTTCATGAATTTTATAAAATATTTCTCAGTTTATATATATAGAGAGAAATTTTTATTTACATTGATTTTTGATTTTGGGGTCTTTAAATTGAAATATTTGGTATATTTAAAGTATCCATATTTTCGATTTGTAGTGTAAAGTGAGTATAAAAATATATAGATGAATATTTATTCATTTATTAATATATTTATTCACTCATTTAATTTTTTATAAATTTATTTTATAAAAAGATATATATATATATATAATAGTAATAATAATAATAATAAAAAATCCTAAATTAGAATTAGGGTTGGAAACCCTAATTCTTCTCTCACCCACTTGCCTCTTCGTCTTCCTCTCCCGCGGCTCTCTCTCCCGCAGCCGCTCTCTCTCCCGCCCGATTCTCACCCTCCTCCGCCACCAACCACCGTCGCCACTGTCCTCACTCGTCCTCTGTCTTTCTCTTTATCTCACTCTCTGCTCCCTTTCTCTCCCTATCTCTTGCGATTCTCTTTTTCTCCCAATCTCTCCCTCTCACGGTTCTCCACCTCGCGCCACCAACTGCCACCACGCCACCACCACCACCTCTATTTCGCTCTCCCTCTCTATCTTTCCCCTTCGATCTCTCTGTTTCTCTCTGTTTCTCCTGAAATCTCTCTTCGCTCAGCCGTGCCTCTCCCTCTTCTCCGCCACTCTTTACGGCTCACTGGCGGTTCCTTTGACCGCCACCATCACTACCGTTGCGATCATCTCTCATCTCTGTTTCTCTATCTCCCTCTCCATTTCGCTTTCTCTCGCTCTCTCGCTTTCTCTCTCTCTTTGTCCCTTTGCCGCGTCTCTCCCAAAGCGGTGCCTCCCTCAGCCACTGCCTAGCCACACCTCATTCTCTCTCTTTCCCTTCCTCTCTCTCTCGCGCGCGAAGAACAGAGCTCTCTCACTCTGTCCCTCGCAGGCTCGCGCGCGACTACAACACTCTATTTCTCCCTTGTTCATTCGCTCTGCTCTCTCTGCTGCTGCAACAACTTCTGCAACCTTCGCAGAGCCCCAATCTGGCAGTTAGCAGCAGATCCTCGAAAACCCTAGAATGTGATTCATTCTCTACGTAGGTAAGAACTGGTTCCTGAGTTTGGTTATAGTTCTAGGGTTTAGTAATTTGGGTTAATTGCTAACATTTGCTTCAAATTGGAAGCGTTACAAGTTTCAGACTGAATCGATTGGCGAACGGAAGCTAGGTCTGTGATCCGAGAAAACCCTAAGTGAGGTAAAATTTCTAATACTTGTGACAATTGAATGAAGTTAGGGTAAATTTGGGATAAGAAGTATTATATATGTTTAGGTATATGTTATATTCAATTAGAATGTATTGTCTGACATTATATATGTGATTATTAAGGATAAATATAGGATTTTATATGAATTGGGCTGTTTGATATGAAAGAAGCATGTTAAAGGATAATAGAATCGAGTTGAATTGATTTTAATAGTTTCTCTTAGAGTTAATTTGACATATGCATAAAAATAGTCAGAATTTGGGATTTGAGTTTAAGGATCGATGCAGCCTTTCTCATTATAAGTTGTCCTGCGTATAGGTAATCTAAATATGATCTCCATATTATGAAAGTAGACCTCTTCACCTTGAAAATGACATATGGTTTGAAGCATTTGGATGGGAATCAAAAAGTGTATGATTTTTCAAAGATTTTCTATCTTGTAGGAAATTTATTTATTTTAGGCTTATTTTCAACTTTAAATGGGTTTAGGGTTTGAAATGAAATGTGCTGAATTGTAGTGCTAAAGTGGTGTTATATATGTGTGTTTGTTGGTTGAGATGAAGATGAAAGACGTGCAGAATGTTAGAATGAGAATGATGTATAAATTCATATGTCTATTGATTTAAATGGAAAAGAAGAAAGGTATATAGTGTGCAGAAATTTTCTTGCACTAATAGTGATTGAAAAGAGACCATTTACATGTTAATTGTGATGTGTATGACGGAGAAAAGGAGTAAGAATGGGTGCAGAACTTTTCTGCACTAGAAATGAATATAAAAAGATGATTTTATGCAAATTTTTGGAATAAATTGTGAGAAAAAGGAGAAAGGAAGTTGTGCAGATTTTTGGTAGTAAATTGGGATTGTATGTATGTACAGTTTATGCCAAAGGTGTGAAGAATATGTGTATGTGCGTGTATGAGAAATGTATGTGTGTGTATTGGTGTTGAAGAAGAGATTTGAATAAAGGTATATGAGTATGAGTGTGTGTATGAAATTTGGCCAAAAGGATGGATTATGTTAATATGATTTGTGAGTTGAAAACGATGTTTCCGAATGCAAAGTTTATGTAAAGAATAGATATGTATACTTGTATAGTTGTTATATGTGTGTTGTGTAGGTATGTCGAAGGAGAGAAGTTTGTAAGAATTTGGAGTGTAAATGTGTGTATTTACTTTGACTGAGAAAATTGAAGAGATTTAGAAATGGAGGGTTACGTAAATTTTGAGTTGTATATGTACGAATGATAATCTTGATGGTTGAAAATGACATTGTGTTGGTTAAATTTTATGCCTTTGGAAGGGTGTGATTGGAGTTGTTAGTTTTGGTGATTTAAAAAAAAAAGGGGGATGGTTTATATGAGACATTGAGAATCTAGTTAAAATGTATAGACTTCAATCCTATATAAAATATTTGTTAAAATAAAATATAACACCGAATATTTCAATGTTATGACATTTTTATGTGTTATGTGTGTCAATATTGTAGTGATATATTGGTTCATCGTTCGAGGGGGACACTTTTCGTCATTGTGGAGCACTTTAGGGAGTGACATACCCTCCCGTATAAGTGAGTGGGACGCTAATCTCTGGCATGAAATAGTGAAATGTGATTTTTACCGTGTTTTCAACAAAGCATGCTTTCGATATGCATTGATTCGACGTGCAGTTCTAAATTTCAAATCTGTTTTGTGATTATTGGAGTGTCGTAAATTTATGTTTTCCGATGACTATGCATCCATGGTTTGAAATGAATTAATATTGTGCCATTATTTGAGAATTAGAATGTTTTCTATTCTACCATAGCATTGGTATGTTGATTTGAAATGATTTTGATAAAATGTATTGGCACGCAAATTTGAAATGTTTTGATGAACTATGTGGGTTGGATGCTTACTGGTTATGAGATGATACAACTATGTGGGTTGGATGCCTACTAGTTATGAGATGATATGATGATATGATATTACTTGATGGATTCCGTAGCTATGAAGGGCGTTTGTAGTGGCACCGGGATGTCCGGATGCGCTTCTGTAGGAGGTATCCGCAAACGTCAGTTTCTATGCATGTGATAGGCACGGCCGGTTGAACCCATATTGGGGGAAGACGTATGTGCATCACCGTCTAGCACCGGGCGGGATCCTATTGATTTGTCTAAGTAAGCATGGGCTAAGCTCACGGCCAACGTTGGGGTAGAGAGCGACTTTTGAACATTTTCATAATAAAAACCCCCGATGCGCCTGTCCTTGGTCATGGTTGACCTTTGTCAGGATCCTTTCGGCTTGCTCTATAATATACTTGATTTTTAAATGGATGTATAAACGTATGATGTCGTGTGATTGATTAAATGATTTAATTTTACTAAACATACCATGATTTACTGCAAAATTTGAATTATTGTTTACGAATGATCTTGTTTGACACTCCAATGGTTCACCCACACTATTAGTGCTTGATATTAATCCCCTCACTCACTGGGTATCTTCCTTGATACTCACCTCTCTCTTTTCCTCCCTCAGACAGGGTTTTGGTGCTAGAGCGATGCATTCGGCTCTAGAAGGCTTGGTAGCTTATTGGTGGATTTGGGTGTTCACGTACGGTGAGATTTAAATTTTAATTAAAGTATGAATTCCGTATTTTATATCGACCCTGCGAGGTCTTGATATTGAGGTCTGTAGTTGGCCGTGTATATTTTTATGGGATGACTATATAAATTATGGACATTATTTAGGAAACTTTCATATTATACTCGCATTGAGGCATCTGTAAGCATTTAAACTTTCTACTTGGGAATTTGTTGTATAAATGTATAAAAATTTAGGTCCGCTCGGTGTGGTAGCTGCTCATACTCTAGTTGGGCATGACAGTAGAGGTCTGTGGCTAGGTCTACTCGTAAATTTTATAGCCTTGCGTTATCCTGGTTGTCTGCTGTGGTTTGGTTAATTGTTGTGAGGCCGGGATGACCCTTTTATTTATTTGACAGGATGGATGTCCTTCATACAGGTTGAATTGTACATGGGAGACCTCCGAATTATGGGGAGGTTCTGCCTGATTTTTTGTAAAAATGTAGTCGGCATCCAGGGCAACGGGCGACTGCTCACGACTCCGGTTTGGGGTGTGACATATAGACGCGGGCTAGCCAGTTGAGCGAAATGTGGGGAGGACATGTGTTACGCTAGTGTCTAGCATTTGGTGAGGCCTGTGGCCAACATTGGGGAAAAGAGTTAATTTTATATATTTGCATATGAAAACCCCTAATGCACCCGTCATTGGTCGAAGTAGATCACTGCCAGGGTTGTTTTATTGGCAAGCTCTATATGATTTCGAAATGTAAATGGATTTATACTTTGATACTATGATGTGTGATATGTGATCACTTGATTTTTGGAAATGACATGCTTGGTTTTGACATCAGTATGGTTTTGAAATGTACTTTGACACTCCATGTTCACACTTATTATCGAGAACATATTGTCGATCCTCTCACTCACTGAGTATTTTCCCATAATACTCACCCTCACTTTTCCTTATTACAGTTATAGATTTGGTAAGGAGACGTGTTGAGAGAGTTCGACACACTTGATTTATTTTTGGAGACCTTGGATTTGGGTATGGTATCGACCATTCTTCCACGGTGATGTATTTGATGATGATGTATATTTGAGATATATAAAATGACCATTATGTATATTTATTGGGATGACTATAATTACATTATGTAATATAATTGGAACTCTCGATAATGTTGTATATTTATTGATTGAGGCAAATGAGTTACATTTTTACATTCTTTTACTTGGGAAACGATATTTTGAAAAAAAAAAAAAACAGGTTTTAAATAGTTTTGAATAGGTTTCGGTTTTTGCCTTCGTTGTCTCGGTATGTGTGTCCTATGAGGGGCAGCGTACGGGGTAACGGGCGGCTGCTCACGGCCTCAGATCAAGGATCGGGGCGTGACATAGCCATCTTTAGTGCCGTATACAACTAAGCTCTAGTTTTTGTGAGGTTTTTTACTACCAGTACTAGTCTATCTTTGGTAAAATTTTTTGAATATATTAGAATGGGCCCATATGGAGAGTACTTATCAAAAATGTAATTAAAATTTCATTTTGTTAGCCCATTGGGAATTTCTGAACTTTTGATTGTATTTAAACTTTTATATTTCCTCCATCGAACTTGCTTTTGAATTTGTGAGAATTTTATGGGGTCTTGAATGGTCGAGTTGACCAAGTGCATATTTTGAGACAGGAATGGGCCGAGATGGTCCTTTGAATATTGTTGAGATGTCTTGGAACGGGTCAAATAAGATGAATGCCTTGCGCTACCCTAGTGTATGGGTAGGGTTTAACCGTATGCTGAGGTAACATGACAGTTGTTGCGTGCTCAATTTGAGGGTCGGAGTGTGACAATTTTATTGGTATCAGAGTTTAGGCTCGATTTTAAAAATGTTTTGAAAGTTCAGAAAATTTTTAAAGGATTTTCCAACCAATTTAAAAGATTCTCAAATAGTTTTGAAAGTTTGGATATTCCAAATATCTTGAATGATTTTTAAAGCCTCTTATGGGTCATAGGGTATTGATACACCTCTAGATGTAGGTACCTAGCATTATCTTAGACTAGTACATTAAAGATAGCTTTTCTTTTGTAGAATTATCATGCCTCCACATAGAAGAACAAGGAATATAAGTGTAATTCTTCCTCAAGAGCATGAGGATGAGTAATCTCGCATGCTCTGCCTCTATCAGCATCTACACATCCGGCTCCTCCAACCGGGATTCCAGCTCCTCCCATTGCCGCCCCCAGCAAGTGATGGAGTGGTGGAATACTTACGGAGTATAGGTCCAAGCTTCGCATCAAACTTCAGCTCCTCCGTTGTTTCCTCCTCTAATGTTGGCAGTACACTAAGTGTTCCAGTGGCACCTACTCTTCTAATTATTACATCAACTGACCATCCTACGGTTGAGTTGTCAAAGCTAATCAAAGAGGCAAGACAACTTGGATGTGAAACCTTCTCCAGCACGTGTGATGCCTCGGTGGCCAAGGAATAGATTGGCCGAATCCAGGAGACCGTCGCCGACACGAGGTTGGATGACGAGATGAAGTTGTAGGTAATAGTGAAATTATTGTATAAGAGTGCACGGACTTGGTGGGAAAACATAAAGGGCAGGATGGCTACACCTCTCACTTGGAGAGAATTTCTTAAGGCCTTTGAAGAGAATACTATACCTGATTTTATAGGGACCAGTAAAGGGAAGAATTCTTTAAGCTAGCCTAAGGAAATAGGATAATGGCAGAGTATGAGTTAGAACTTAGGGAGTTTGCCACTTAGGTTCCAAAATTTGTGAACTCAGAGGAGTCCTGGTGTGTGAGATTTGAATCAGGACTGAACTTGAACATAAGGGAAAAGATGTCTATAACTAAGGGGCACATATTCCAAGATATCCTAGAATTGGGCTTGAGAGCTGAGAAAATGGTGCTCGAAAGGGGAAAAGTCAGAGGGCACCATGGGAAGTGGAAGAGATTTGGTGGGTTTAAATCGGGCCAAAGCTCCAAGAAGAATAGATACATGGGTTCCTATAGTGGTGGTTCCGTCTTAGGATCGATTAGCTTTCCGCAAGGCCAATTATCTTTCAAACTAAAAGCTCTTAGTGAAAATGTTGGATTGGATGTAAGATCAAGAGAAGGTAGAGAACCTTACTCGAATTGCAAGGTATACCACTTGGGTCCGTGCAAGAGACCTAAAAAATGTTACCATTGTGGAAAAGGAGGGTCACTTTCGATACTCTTGTTTAGAGTTGAATGTAGAAAGGCAAGAGAATCGACAAGCTTGGGGCTCCTCTAGTGGCTCCAAAAGAGACCCGACAACTACATCCGCACTTTCCACTAATACTACACTAAGAACGGGATAGGAAATAACACCGTAGCCATCCCTACTCAACAACCCCATCCAAGAACCAATCTGAACATAGTCATAGGTAAATTTCCCTAGAACTTGAATTTGATGATCTAGAGATTTGGATACAATACCATGTGATATAGATTGCATGATTTTGATTTGGATTGCATGTTGGTGAAATCGTATGATATTGAGGTTAGTTGGAAATGATTTTGATGTTTTCCAATCGTATATAGTGGTAATGATGGTTAAGGTTCTTGGTTGAACATAATTGAACTTGTCTTTAGAATTCATTTCACATCATGCTAGGTTATACTCCTAGGGTCGATCTATTAAAGTGTTGAGTCAGCTTGCTTGTACCCTCTTCCGTTTTTACCAACTCTTTTAGCTTTTCAAAGCTTCGAATAATAATAATAAACCCTAAATGATCAATGGTTTTTACTCATAGGTATAATGAAAATTTTCGGCGTTGATGCTCGTGTATTGATTGACACGGGGTCTAACAATTCTTTTGTGAGCACGGAGTTTGCAAAACACTCCAATAGGCCTTTGACCCCACTTGAAGAGGAGTTATTGATCATCACTCCTTTGGGGGAACGGTTAAGCAGGGATGCCATGTTTGAGGCATGTGAAGTAATTGTAGAGGGTGAGATTCTTAAAGCGGATTTGATTCTGTTGAAAATAAGGGACTTTGATGCCATACTGGGTATAGATTGGTTGCACACTCATCGAGTTTCAATGAATTGCTTCAATAAGGAGGTGGAATTCCGTAGAGCAGAATATCCTCCACTTATATTCACCGATGAATTGTGACTTTTACCGAGTTATGTAATCTCTACAATAGAGGCATGGAGATTAGTGCACAAAGGCTATGAGGCTTAGCTAGCCCACATCATCGACACCATAATGGGAAGTTAGGAATTGACAAATGTTCTAGTGGTGAATGAGTTCCCGAATGTCTTTCTGGACAAGTTGCCCGATTTACCTCTGGTTCGAGAGTTCGACTTCGCAATTGACTTGGCTCCCAACACTGCACCAATTTCTATCCCTCCATACCGAATGATACTTGCAAAGTTAAAAGAATTGAAGGTTTAACTTCAAGAGTTGTTCGACAAGGGGTTTATCCGACCGAGTACCTCATCTTGGGGTGCTCCGGTTCTATTTATAAAGAAGAAGGATGGTACCCTCCGGCTATGTATCGACTACCTACAGTTAAACAATGTGACCATCAAGAATAAATATTCTCTCCCGAGGATTGACGACTTGTTTGATTAACTCCAAGGGGCTAGAGTCTTTTCGAAAAACGATTTGAGATCTAACTATCACCAATTGAGGATAAAGGATAATAATGTCCAAAAGACTGCATTTAGGATGTGGTATGGGCATTATGAATTTCTAGTGATGCTCTTGGCTTGACGAATGCTCCTGTAGCTTTCATGGACCTCATGAACTGAGTGTTTCATCCCTATCTTGATAAATTTGTCATCATCTTCATCGACGACATCTTGATTTATTCCAAGAATGACAAAGAGCACTCTGAGCACCTCCAAGTCATATTGCAAACTTTAGGGAGAAGAAGTTGTATGCCAAGTTCTCCAAGTGCGAGTTTTGGCTAAGAGAGATTGGTTTCTTGGGGCATGTGGTTTCCAGGGATGAAATTTTTGTAGACCCCAAGAAAGTAGAGGCAATTCTAAAATGGGAGCAACCCAAGTATGGTACGAAGTTTCCTCGGGATGGTACGGTACTATATACGATTCATAGAAGGATTTTTGAAGATAACAGCTTTAATGTCTAATTTGACTTGGAAGGGAGTCAACTTCGAATAGGATGAAAAGTGTGAGGGTAGTTCCCAAGAGCTTAAGCGAAAGTTGACTTCTGCTCTTATCCTTGCTCTCTCTACTAGTGGTGGCGGTGATTATGTGGTATATAGTGACACCAGCAAACAAGGACTAGGGTGTGTGTTGATATAAGGTGATAGGGTGATTGCTTACGTCTCTCGCTAGCTAAAGAAGCACGAAGTGAACTACTTTACTCACAAGTTAGAATTAGCTGCCATTGTTTTTTCTTTAAAGATTTGGCAGCATTAACTATATAAGGCTACTTGCAAGATCTTTATCAACCATAAAAGTCTGAAATATTTGCTTACCTAGAAGGAGCTAAACTTGAGGCACTGGAGGTGACTGAAACTAATCAAAGATTATGATCTGGTGATAGATTACCACCCCGAGAAGGAAAATGTGGTCACAGATGCATTTAATCGAAAGTCATCATCAAATTCAGCATCCCAAGGGAGTTCTTACCTCTCTTGTCTAGTTAGACTCTGAGCACTTAGAGTTGAGTTGGCTAAGGATGATCATGATCATGGTGCACTCTTGGCGAAGTTTATGGTGAGACCTACTTTGATAGATTGTATTTGGGAGCTTCAAGCGACCGATTAGGAATTAAAGGGCATAGTTTAGAAAAATCCACAAGGGAGAAGGTAATGAGTTTCAAATTTAGGAAGATAGGATTGTGACTTATGGGAAGCGCATTTGTGTCCTGAAAGATGAGGATCTCCAAATGGCCATACTTGAAGAGGCACATTTCTCGGCCTATGCCATGCATTTGGGGAGTACTAAGATGTACTGAACCATCAAGGAGTTATAATGGTAGTCTGGGTTGAAGATAGAGATAGTCAAATTTGTTGCTAGATATCTAGTGTGCCAACAGGTCAAAGTCAAACACCAAAGGGCGACCGGTGTCCTCCAACCACTACCAATCCTCGAATGAAAGTGGAAACACATTACTATGAATTTCATGATGGGTTTTCCATGTACTCTGAGTTATCACAATGCCATATGGGTAATTATGGACCATCTTACCAAGTCGACTCACTTCTTGCCGATCTAGAACACCTACTCTTTCGAGAGATTGGCCAAACTATACATTGATGAGATCATGAAACTTCACGGAGTTTCGGTGTCTATTGTGTTAGACCGTGATCCCTGATTTATTTCGCAACTTTGGTCAAAGCTGCAAGAGTCCTTAGGGACTAAGTTAAAGCTTAGCATAGCTTTCTACCCTCAGACTGACGGACAATCCGAATACACTATACAGATCATAGAAGACATACTCAGAACATGTGTTATGGATTTCCAAGGCAGTTGGGATCAACATCTCTCATTGATCGAATTTGCATACAACAATAGCTACCAAGCTACTATTGAGATGCCACCCTACCAAGCTCTTTATAGAAGGAAGTGTTAGACTCTATTATGTTGGGATGAGATTAGAGAGAGGAAAATTGAAAGCGTAGAGTTGATTGAAGCTACTAGGGAAAAGGTGAAACTGATTCGGGAAAGAATGAAGGCGGCTTAGGATCGACAAAAGAGTTACACTGACAAGAGAAGAAGGCCCTTGGAATTCGAAATAGGCGATATGATGTTTCTAAAGATATCTCCTTGGAAGAGTATAATCCGGTTTTAGAAATGAGGAAAGTTAAACCCTCGGTATATCGGTCTCTTCAAGATCCTTTAAAGGATTGGAAAAGTGGCATATCAACTAGAATTTCCACCAGAGTTGCAAAAAATCCATGATATTTTTCATGTTTCAATATTGAAGAAATACTTGTCGAATTCCTCACATATATTGAAAGCTCATTCGGTAGAGTTGAATGAAGATTTAAGTTTTAAGGTATAACCAGTAAAGATAACTGATCGACAGACCAATCAATTGAAGAATAAATGAATTTCCATGGTCAAGGTATTATAGAAAAGTAACCAAGTTGAAGAAGGGATTTGGGAACCCGAGAGTGCTATGCAAAGATAATAACACTATTTATTTGATGTATAAATTTTATTTTAAATTTTGAGGATGAAATTTCTTTTTAGGGGGTTAAGTGTTGTAACACCGAAAATTCGGTGTTAGAAAAATTTTTATTTTTACTTAATTCCTTGAAAATATAGGGAAAAATCGGATTGTAATTGATTTTCAGACGTAGAAGGTAACATTTGAAAATTTAGAAATGAATTTGCAATTTAGAAATGAATTTACAATTAATTTAGTGTATGTATATTGAAAGTATTAAATGGCTTACTGGTACTAGACGTTTTGACAAACAATGGCACATGGGATCAAATCTAAGCAAATGCAATTTGATGAAGGACAAATCGATTCATGAAGGTGGAAGTTGAATTGTGGACTTGTGAGGTTGGAAGGAAAGTTGTGAAAGGTAAATTGATTTGGGAGAGGGATAAATTGATTTGTGTGAGTTGAAAAAAAGATGAGACATTAATTTGTGAGAAGAATTGGAGGAGGTGAGTCAATTTGCATAAAGAAAAAGGGGGAGAGGAATCGATTTGAGTGAGGCAATGAGAGTGCAAGTTGATTTGGAAAGTGTTTGGATGAATAGGGAATCGATTTGGTAAAGCATAGGAAGAAGTCTCTGAGCCTTGAGTTGACAAATCGATTTAAGTATAGGGACAAATCTAGTCATAAGAGGAAAATGAGAGGGATAAATTGATTTAGGTATGAAAATAAAGGAAGCAAATCGATTTGTAAAAGAAACAAATCGATTTGGTAGAGTACAGAAGGGATTCTCTGAGGTATGACTATAAGAAATCGATTTGCTTAAGGAGGGAAATCGATTGATGGAGAAAATAAAAAGGGGTGAATCGATTTGCATGAGGAAATTGAAGGGGACGAATAGACTTGTGAGAGGAAACAAAGGAAGTAAATCGATTTGTACCATTTACAAATCAATTTGGTTAATGTACAGAAAGAGGTTCTGAGAGTCGAATGCCACAAGTCGATTTGTGTTCCTTTACAAATCGATTTGGTTAGCATTTTAGAAGGCGAATCTGAGACTTGGTCTTCACAAATCGATTTCGCATTTAAGTGCACAGTGCTTAAGTCAATTTAGCTTTGGAATTGTGAGTCGATTCATCTATTTCTCAAGTCAATTTGATCTTTCAACCTCCAGACACACGAATCGATTTGAGAGGCAAGCAAATCGACTTGTGCGCATGGTAACACTGTAAAATGACTGAAATGCCTTCCAAACTCAATTGACACCTAAAATTTTTAGGGCTAAGATGGTAATTTGGGGCTCCAAAATTAATAAGGTCGAACAACCCTATTTCATTTAATCAACTTCATTCTCTCTCGACCTGTTATCTCTCTGGACTTCTCTCTCTCTCTCTCTCTCTCCAATTCATCCCTCATTCAATCTCTCACTTAAAATTAATTTCCCCTACCAAATCACTCCATTAACCTTCTGAAACCCCAAGAAAACTTGAAATAAAAGTGATTTTGGAAGAAAACTAGGGTTTTCTATACAAAAGGGAAATTTAGGGATTTTGAAATTTGACACCTATGGCTCAAACCAACTTCGCAATCAAGGTAACTTTTACTCCGTAAACTTGGATTTAGTTCCCTCATTAGTCGATTGAATTTTATTATTGAGATTTGAGGAGTTTTGTTGAAGATTTTAACTTTAGGGTTTGAAAATGAGAAAAAACTTTTTTTTGAGGAAAATCATGAACGAAAATTTTATAAGGATGTAGATAACATGTAAATGATGGAATGAGAATATTGATTCATGGATTTGAGAAATTAGGTTTTGTACTAAATTAAGAAAAATTCATAAATCCTAGAATTGAACACAATTTAATGTTAAATTTGTGATTATTGGTTTAGGATAACCAATTGGAATTTGAAAAGAGTTACATTGGATCAAATTGTGAAATTGGGAGTGAATGCCCTCCCAAGAGGTGAGTGGATGATTCGTTGTGTCATAAATGAGTAAAATTATTTCAAATTCTTTTATAAATGATTTTGAAGAGTTTTATATGATTTTGTATAGATTTTTGTGATTGTGGGATGTCCTAAAATAAGAATTAAACTATGTATGCATCCATGTTAATTTTGAATGAACTTGTGCCATATGTGGTTGAATATTTTATGCATGATTGCTATAATCTGGTTTGATAACTCATTTGTTGAAATTATGGTACAAGGAATGTGATTTGGATATCTGTGAAAGAATGGTGTATGTGACAAATGACTATAGTCATTCCCTCCACGGAGTAACCCGACGGGGTAACGTGGTTTGGATTTATGAGCGAGGGAGGTAAATGCAGCCCCCCTTTGTAGATATTGTACTATATTTGGTTGCACCCCGGTGAGGTACGAGTCAACGCCAAGGAAGGGGGATTTAGTGTTGTGAAATAAATGGATTGAAAACGTCTTGGTTGGCTCCCATCTAGGTTTGGCCAAACCTGGGACGGAAGTGGTTTCTTTGCGAGACCCCAGGATTTTCGGAAAGCCTGAAATTTGTAGATGTATTTGCTTTTAATTACTGTGATTGCTTAAAACTCTTTTCGTTTAAATGAAGTTTTTGTGACATGTGTTTTGACATTTCCACACTCACCTCTTGTTTATTGACATAATCATGCCATTGCACTCCACTTATTGGTTATTCCCATACTCACCCTTCTTTTTATTAATTTTCAGAGGAAGTTTAAGCGTTGGAGACTTAGCTAACTTTAGTGCCGCATACAACTAAGCTCTAGTTTTTGTGTAATTTTCTACTACCAGTACTAGTCTATCTTTGGTAGAAATTTTTGAAGAGATTAGAATGGGCCCATATGGAGGGTACTAATAAAAAATGTAATTAAAACTTCATTTTGTTAGCCCATTGGAATTTCCGAACTTTTGATTGTATTTAAACTTTTATATTTCCTCCATCGAACTTGCTTTTGAGTTTGTGAGAATTTTGTGGGGTCTAGAATGGTCGAGTTCACCAAGTTCATATTTTGAGACAGGAATGGGCCAAGATGCACCTTTGAATGTTGTTGAGATATCTTGGAACATGTTAAATGAGATGAACGCCTTGCACTACCCCATTGTATAGGTAGAGTTTACCCGCATGCCGAGATAACATGGCGGTTGTCACGTGCTCGACTTGAGGGTCAGGATATGACGAAAGAAATTTTTTTTAAGTAAATAAGGTTCCACATCACATAAGTAAGGATTTTACTATACTTTCCTCGAATTAAACAAGTAAGTATTTATTAAATCCAAATATAATGAGCTGTACAAAAATTTCTTTCCATTATTCATATATCATAGTTCCCAAAAACAATATTCATACGTCTAGTACCTATTAAAAATCACCAAAAGAAATTCCTTCGAGCTGGTACTAGTCGAGGTTTAAGTCTTCAATCTAAGCTTCATCTAAAAAATTAGGAAGAGAAGGGTGAATATAAACTACTCAGTGAATGAAATGTAATGTTATGCTGAATATGAATGAGGGGTGAGGGTAGTTATACCAAACACATGTGTAAATTTATTCAAATGTGATAAATAAAACCATTTGTATAAAATGAATTTAGATCAAATCTATCATGATTCATATATTCCAAGTCAATAAACAAATTGAATTTTCTTTTCAATATTTTTGGGATTTGGCAAAACCAATTTTCTATTAATGGTCGTTGGTAGAATTCGACAAGGGGTTTTCTACAATTTTCATAAAATGATCCCCTATCCTTGGCATTGGCCCGGAGTTCTGTAGGGTGCCACCATGTTATCACAGGAACAATTTGACGAGGCTCTTCATTTCGCCTACTACGAAGCCAAATTTTTAAACCAACCTTTACTACGCCACCCCGATGGATCTAATCCGTGAAAAGACTTAAACTACAATCATTTATTTCATTCCATTCACCATGTTACAAAATTCAATTCATCATTCAAGTTATGCTCATTTACAAAGGAGAGCAATTTTACAAATTCACAATCAAAGTTCCATTGTAATGTGATACAAACAGTTTAAGATCAATAAAAGAGTCATGGATTTGTCAACAATTCAATTTGGGCACACCATGTAACATCAATAAAAGACAAAAAAAAAAGGAGAAATGTCAAACCAACCCCCTCCACTTTCACTTTTACTCTCTCCCTCTCTTCCTCCCCCACTTTCCCCCATACCACTTGAGAACCCACCCTCCCTTACACTCCTTCTTGCCAAGCACACACCCACACACATACTCTCTCTCCCTCCCTAGAAATCATCAAAATAACACCCAAAATCAATTGTTGGAGTTTCCAAACACCCAAACATCAACCCTAGAACAAAACCATAGTGAGAATTTTATGAAATTTTAGATAGAGAAAATCTAGGGTTTTGGGAAATTTGGGTCTTGGAAGAGAATGGTGTCTCAACTCAAGGTAATAACATTTTCCCAACATATTTGAGTTATTTATGATCATGTTGTCAATTTATACAATTTTTTGGGATTTTTGTAGAGAGAAAAATTAGAGTTTATTGTGGCTCAACTTTAGGATGAAATTGGTGACCTCATTTGAGGTAAATCATCTTTCTCTACTTAAATTTGCATTATTATGTAAGCGTTTTGCTTATTGAGTGTTGATAATGTTAGAATAAGGGTGAAAAACTTGGATTTTCATAACCAGTAGCTTGATCTATTGATGATTTTTCAAACATAACTTTCTCTGCACAATAGTAAATTGAGTAGGGTTTATTCCTACTAAAACTAGACAACTAGGGCTTTAAAATGATATATTGCAATAGACATTTTGTTAAGAATTAGATTTTTGGTGATTTTTCAAAATAGACATGTCCTGCAGAAATTTGCTCTTTTTGTTCTATTCTACTAGCAAAATTTTTCTTCAAATTTGAACAGCTTTCTGGGCAAAATTAGGCGAAACCCTAAACATAAAAGTTATAGATCTATATCTTATGTTTAATTTGAAACTTGAATCACTTAAATCCGATATATGTAGTGAAAGTTATAGCAATGTTTCGGTGACTACACAAATGTGGGTCATGAATTTAGGACTAACACATTCATAGATTTAGGTATTTTTGTGTGATTGGTACTGAGTATAGTTGCAAACATAAAAGTTATAGGCCTATATCTTAAATTTAAGTAGAAATTGGAATCACCTCAATCCAAGCTTTGTACTTCAAGCTATGATAGTTTTTCTAAGATATGGTTGTGTAGAAAATTTTGGGTTATGAGAGAATTGGAGGAAATTTTGATTAACACTAATATTGTGCTACATTTAAATAATGAAATTGTGTTTATTATCTTATATTGAGACAATTGAAGGGTTAGGTGAGATTTATCTTGGATTAAATTGTGGATTCGGAGTGGTTACCCTCTCAAGAGATAAGCGGATGCATGTTTATGATTTTGAAAGATAAAATGTTTTTACGTGATTTTTACAAATGTTTTTAAAATTGTTTTGTAAATTAATTTGTGATTATGGAGTGTCTCGAAAGGGAGTTTGAAATGAAATATACATCCAAGTATTGAATTGAAACAATGTGCTATATATATTGATTTATGTTAAATATGTTGGTATTGAATTCATGATTTGATGAATACTTGAACTATTTTGGCACATTTTGTTATATGTTATGAGATTTGTGAAATGGTGTCTCTTGAAATGGCTATAGTCATTCCCTTCCATTGTGTGGCCAGACGGGGCAATGTGGTTGTGGTTTATATGAATAAAGAGGTAACTGCGCTCGAGAGGTATCTCCTAGGTCATCCCCTCAGACTAGCTTGGTAGCACCTCAAGGGAGGCCCGAGCCAACGCCAAGGTTGCAGGGATTTGTGAGTTGGAAAAACTTGAAAATCCTTGGTGGTTCTGCCCTTGGTCGCGGTAGACCATTGTCGGTAGCTATAATTATTGTAATTCCATGGATTTTAGAAAAGATATGAATGTAAAACAGATACATAAATTTTATTCTTCGTTATTTATTTAAATTTATTTGAACTTGATGTTTGGTATGGAGCTATAGAATTCATGGATATAATAATAATGATTTTGAAATTATATTTAACATCTCCACAATCATCCCCTCATTTATCGTCATAACTTGTCACTCTACTTACTGAATATTGTTTATACTCACCCCTTCTACTTTCATTTTTATAGAGAAAGTTTATTTGAGACTTGTGGTCATTTAGTGACGAATTTGGGGAGATTACTTTTGTGGACTTTCTTTTGGTATAAAGTCTTGTTTGGTTTGAGCTATTTATTAGTGGACCCAAATAAAGGCAAAACATTGTAATTATTTTGGAACCCTAATTTGTGTTATGGTCATTTGATTGGGATTTGGATATGGTTTTGTATACTTAAATTGATGATCTCCTTTTACTTTTTTTGAAATTATTTGGGACTTGTTTTTTATGAAAATTGATATGAATCTCTTGAGTAAGGACTTTTTGGTTAGTTCATGAAATGGTTTGTGATGAAATGAAAATTTGATTTGAATGGCCAGGTTGGTCTTGTACATGTGATTGGATTATAGATGGTCAGGTTTGCCTTATGCATGCATTGGAACAGGGATAGACTGGATTGGTCTTTGTTTGTGTGTTTGAATGCATGTTGGCTTGTTTGGTACTATTGGATTATTTTGGAAAATGAATAGATATTGATCAATACGTTACGGTACTTGGGTGTGCAGGTTAGATTCACCAGTATTCTACGGTAACACGGTGGTTGTCCCATACTTGATCTGAGGGTCGGAGCATAACAATTTTACTGGTGTTAGAGTTTAGGCTCTTGCTTTTGTGAAAATAGAAGTTTTCAAATATTTTCAAAGGTTCTCAATTATTTTTTTAAAGATTTGGTATTCAAAGTGTTTCCAAATGATTTTAAAGTGCCTCCTATGGGTCCTAGAAAGTTGAGTTTATTTTTAGGGGGTTAGGTATTGAGTCATTTATGTAGCTTATGTACTAAGCATAGTTCTTTCTTTTTGTAGAATTATGTTTCCTTGAATAAGAATGAAGAACTCGAATGAGATTCTTCCTACTCCACCTCCTCGATCCGAGACTGTATCATTTTCACATGGACCTCTTTAGACACCGACACACCCGACTCCTCCTACTAGAATCCCTACTCCTCCTTTAGCCGCTCTTCAGTAGGTAATGGAGTAGTGGAACACCTACGGAGCTCAGTTGTAAACTCCATATCAAGTCTTAGTTCCCCCATCGATTCCTCCTTCGATGTCGACTGTCACGCCGAGTGCCTAGATGGTACCACCTCCTCTTCTAATTGTTATTTTAACCAATCGCCTTATCATAGAGTTGTCAAAATTGATCAAAGAGGTGAGACAACTCGGATGTGAGATGTTCTCAGGCACATGTGATGGCTCAATGGCCAAGAACTGGGCCAAATCCAAGAGACCGTCACTGACATGAGATTAGATAACGAGATGAAGTTGTGGGTGACTGTGAAGCTATTGGATAAGGGTGCGAAAACTTAGTGGGAGAACGTAAAGGGTAGGACTTCCACTCCTCTTACTTGGGGAGAATTTCTTAAAACATTCAAAGAAAAGTACTACACCTGATTCTATAGGGATTAGAAAAGGGAAAAATTCTTCAAATTATCTCAAGGAAATAGAACTGTAGCAGAATATGAGACAAAGATAAAGGAATTAGCAACCTATGTTCTGGAATTTGTGAACTCCGAAGAGTCCCTATGTGCGAAATTCAAATTGGGATTGAATTTAAGTATAAGAGAGAAAATGTCGATAATGAAAGGACATACATTTCAAGATGTCCTGGAATTAGCCTTGAGGGCCGAAAAGAGGGTGATTGAAAGAGGAAAAGTCAGGGAAAGTCAGAACAAGAAGAGGAAACCCGTGTTCACTCCGACTCAAGGCTCTAAGAAGAGTAGGCACACGAACTTCTAGAGTGGAGTTTCAATTTCGGGATCCGTTGGCTCCCTGAGGGGCCAACAAACCTCTAAATTTGGCACTCCTACTTCTAGTGTCGCATTCGAGAGCAAATCAATGGGGTCAATAAAAGAGTTTTTTAGTAATTGCAAGTGGTTTCATCCCGAACCATGTACCGACCCTCCAAAATGTTACCCATATGGGAAGGTAGGACATTTCTGTAATACTTGTCCCAAATTTGGTTTAGGCAAACATGGAGGCCATTCGAGTCGAGACCACCCGAGCGGCTTAAGGAGTGGTCAATCAAATACCCCTGCACTATCGGCTAGCGCCGTTCCATGGACGGGGATCGGGAGTAACATAGTACTCGCTCCTCCTCAACATCTTAGCTAAGAACTCAAACAAGAATCTATGCAATGACAAATGAGGAGGCCCAGAACAATCCGGATGTAGTCACAGGTATATTCCCTTTAACTTGGACTTGGTGACTTAAAATATTATATGAGTATTATATGATTTTTATTTTGAGGCGTATTGATGATTTGACATGTTGAAGTAAATTTATGGGCTAATTTGCATTTAAACTCTATATGGAGAGGCTTGGGGATGATTATGTCATTATATGATGGTAAAATCATATGCCAAAGTGTAAATCCCTATTGTAGAAAAAATATGTAATATGTCCATGACTGTGTGGTATAATAAGATGTTATGAAGAGTCACGTATGAGGTATGTGTTTTGTGGATAGATTAATCATTGTTTGATGGTTTATAATATTAGGTGCAATGAAAATATTTGGTGAATGCCCATGTGCTTATTGATATAGGCTTTAACAATTCATTTGTAAGCACGGTGTATGCTAGGCATTCGGATAGGCCTTTGACTTCACTTGAGGAAGAGTTGCTGGTTGTCATTCCTTTGGGAGAGCAGTTGGTTAGGGATATGATCTATAAGGGTTATGAAGTAAAGGTGAGTGAAATGATTCTTGAGGCGGATTTGATTCCACTAGATATGGTGGACTTTATTGTCATTCTGGGTATGGATTGGCTATACCGCCACCGGGCATCCATGGATTACTTCACCAAGGAAATAGAGTTCTAGAGACCAGGGTGTTCGATATTTGTGCTTGCCGACAAATAGCGGGTGTTACCGAGTTATGTAATCTTGGCAATAGAAGCTCGTAGATTAGTATATAAGGGTTGCAAAGCCTACTTGGCATATATTATGGACACCATAGTGGAAAGACTGAACTTGGATGTTGTTCTGATGGTGAAAGAGTTTCCGGATGTCTTCCCAGAAGAGGTGCCTAGTTTGCCTCCAATCTAGAAATTCAACTTCACCATTAATTTGGTTCCCAATATTGTTCTAATCTTAATTTCTCCATATAGAATGACACCCACAGAATTGAAGGAACTAAAGGTGCAATTCCAAGAATTATTAGAGAAATAGTTCATCTGGCCAAGTACCTCACCTTAGGGTACTCCAATCTTATTTGTAAAGAAGGAGGATGACAATCTTCAGTTGTGCATAAACTACTGACAACTCAATAAGATCACAATTAAGAATAAGTACCCGTTCCAGGGATTGATGATCTCTTCAATCAACTTCAAGGGGTTAGTGAGTTCTCAAAGATTGATTTAAGGTTGGGACAACACCAATTGAAGATCAAGGAAAGTGACATCCACAAGACCGCGTTTAGAATGCGATATGGCTACTATGAACTCCTAGTGATATCTTTTAGGCTAACTAATGCTCCCGCAGCTTTTATGGACTTGATGAATCGGATTTTCCATTCCTATCTTGATAAGTTTGTTATAGTCTTTATTGATGACATCTTGGTATATTCCAAGAATAATGAGGAGCATTCCAATCATCTTAGGATAGTGTGATGAGTTGTATGCCAAGTTCTTTAAGTGTGAGTTTTAGCTAAGAGAGATCAGCTTTTTGGGGCATGTGGTATCTGGAGATGGGATATTTATTGATCCGAAGAAAGTAAAAGCTATATTGAAGTGGGAGCAACGAAATATGTCACCGAAGTGAGAATCTCCCTTGTATTGATAAGGTATTACTTGAGATTCGTTGAGGGGTTCTCCAAGTTTGTAGCTCCATTGTCCAACTTTACTCAAAAGGGAGTGAAATTTGAGTGGAGTGACAAATCTGAAGAGAGTTTTCAAGAACTCAAAAGGAGTCTCACATCTGCATCTATCCTTGCCCTTCCCACTAGCGGTGGTAACTATGTTATGTATAGTAACGCTAACAAGCAAGGTTTGGGTTGGTTTTTGATTCAAAATGATAAGGTGATTGCATATATCTCTCACCAATTAAAGAAGCAAGAGTTGAACTACCCCACTCATGACTTAGAGTTAGCTATGATTGTTTTCGCTATAGATTTAGCAGCATTGTTGTATGGGCTAACATGCCGAGTCTACCAACCATAAAAACCTCAAATATTTGCTCATGCAAAAAGTGCTCAATTTAAGGCAACAGAGGTGGCAAAATTGATCAAAGATTATGATTTAGTGATAGACTACCATCCTAGAAAAGCTAATATGGTTGTGGATGCATTGAGCCACAAATCTTCCTCTAGCTTGGTGTCTCCTGGGAGTTCTTACTTGTCTTGTTCAGTTGGACTCCGAGCTCTTGGTGTTGAGCTAGCCCACATGACCAAGGTGCATTTTTGTCCAAGTTTGTAGTGAGGTCTACCTTAGTGGATCGTATCCGGGAGCTTCAACCTACTGACGAAGAGTTGAAAGGGGTAATGGACAAAGTCCACAAGGAAGAAGGTGGTGAATTCAAAATTCACGATGATAGAATGGTTGCATATGGGAAATGGATCTGTGTTCCCAAAGATGATGAGATACGGCAGGCTATTCTTGAGGAAGCACATTCCTCGGCATGTGGGATGCATCTCAGGAGCACCAAGATGTACCAAATCATCAAGGAAACTTATTGGTGGTTGGGGTTGAAGCAGAAACTAGCTGAGTTTATAGCTAAGTGACTTGTGTGCCAACAAGTCAAAACCAAACATCAGAAACCCGCCAGTGTCTTCCAACCTTTACCGATTCCTGAGTGGAAGTTGGAACATATTACCATAGATTTTGTTATTGGTTTGCCATGTACTCTAAGCCATCATGATACTATTTGGCTGATAGTAGACCGGCTCACTAAGTCAGCTCATTTCTTACCGATTCAAAACAACTACTCCTTAGAGAAATTGGCTAACTTTATATTGATGAGATCGTAAGGCTCTATGGTGTTTCGGTATCTATTGTGTCAGACCATGATCTTAGATTCATCTCACTATTTTGGCCTAAATTGCAAGAGTCTTTAGAGACTAAGTTGAAGTTTAGTACGGTCTTCCATCCCCAAACTGACTGACAATTGGAACCGTACAATTCAAACCTTGGAGGATATGCTTAAAGTGTGTGTGACAGACTTCCAAAGTAGTTGGGATAAGCATCTCCCACTGATTGAGTTTGCGTACAACAATAGCTTTCAAGTTAGCATTGGGATGTCACCCTATGAGGCTTTACGGAAGAAAATGTCGAACTCCGTTGCGTTGGGATGAGGTAGGAGAAAAGAAGATTGGGAATATTGAGTTAATTGAAGCAACTATTGAGAAAGTGAAGCTAATTTGGGTAAAAATGAAAGCGGCTCAAGATTAACAAAAGAGTTATGTCAATAAGAGACGATGACCGTTAGAGTTCGAAATGGGAGACATGGTCTTCTTAAAAATATCACCTTGGAAGGGTGTAATCCGGTTTCGAAAACGGGGAAAATTAAATCCATGGTACAATGGCCTTTCAAGATCCTTGGGAGGATAGGAAAGGTGGCTTACAGGCTTGAGTTGCCATCAAAATTGGAGAGGATCCACGATGTCTTCCATATCTCAATGTTAAAGAAGCATTTGCTGGATCCTTCGTATGTTTTAGAGACTCCTGCAATTGAACTATGAGAAAACTTGAGTTTTAAAATCTAACCCATAGCTATCCTTGATCACCAAATCAAGAGGTTGCGAAATAGACAAGTTCCTGTGGTTAAAGTCCTATAGAAAAGTGATCAAGTCAAAGAAGAGACTTGGGAACCTGAGGTTACGATGAAAAAGCAATACCTCCACTCTTTGAGGTATGATTTTATCTTTAAAATTTTGAAGACAAAATTTATTTTTAGGGAGATAAGAATTGTAACATCAATAAAAGACAAAAAAAGAAAGAAAACAAAAAGGTGTAGAAAATTCAAACCAATCCCCTCCACTTTCACTTTTACTCTCTCCCTCTCTTCCTCCCCCACTTTCCACCATATCACTTGAGAACCCACCCTCCCTTACTCTTTCACCAAGCACACACCCACACACATACTTTCTCTCCTTCCCTAGAAATCATCAAAATAATACCCAAAATCAATTGTTGGAGTTTCCAAACACCCAAACATCCACCCTATAACAAAACCCTAATGAGAAATTTATGAAATTTTAGAGAGAAAATTTAGAGTTTTGGGAAATTTGGGTTTTGGATGAGATTGGTGTCTCAAATCAAGCTTATAACATTTTCCTAACATATATTTGAGTTATTTGTAATTGTGTTGTTGATTTATACAATTTTTGAGATTTTTGTATAGAGAAGAATTAGGGTCTATTGTGGCTCAACTTTAGAATGAAATTGGTGACCCCATTTTAGGTAAATCATCTTCCTCAACTTAAATTTGTGTTATTATGTAAGTATTTAACTTATTGAGTGCTGATAATGTTAGAATAAGGGTGAAAAACTTGGATTTCTACAACTAGTAGCTTGACCTATTGATGATTTTTCAATCATAATTTTCTCTGCACAATAGTAAATGGAGCAGAGTTTATTCCTACTGAAACTAGACAACTAGGGCTTTAAAATAACATATTACAGTAGATATTTCTTTCAGAATTGGATTTTTGGTGATTTTTCAAAGAGACATGCCTTGCAGAAATTTGCTCTGTTCTATTCTGTTCTGCCAGCAAATTTTGTTTCAAATTTGAATAGCCTTCTGGGCAAAATTAGGCCAAACCCTAAACATAAAGGTCGTAGATCTATGTCTTATCTTTAAGCGAAAGTTATAGCAATTCTTTGGTGACTGTGCAAATGTGGGTCATGAATTTAGGATTAACACATTCATAGACTTGGGTATTTTTGTATGATTGGAATTTAGTCTAGTTGTAAACATAGCCCTATGTCTTAATTTTAAGTAGTAATTGGAATCACCTTAATCCAAACTTTTTAGATCAAGATAAGATAGTTTTTCTAAGATATGATTGTGTAGAAAAATTTGGGTTATGAGACAATTAGAGGAAAATTTGATTAACCCTAATATTGCACTACATTGAAATGATAAAATTGTGTTTATTATCTTAGATTGAGATAATTGAAGGGTTAGGAGGGATTTACCTTGGATTAAATTGTGGATTGGGAGTGGTTACACTCCCAAGAGATAAGTGGGTGCATGTTTTGATTTTAAATGAGAAAATATTTTTACGTGATATTTATAAATTTCTTTAAAATTGGTTTGTAAATTAGTTTGTGATTGTGGAGTGTCACAAAAAGGAGTTTGAAATGAAATATATATCTAGATATTGAATTAAAACAACGTGTCATGTATATTAATTTATGTTAAATATATTGGCATTCAATTCATGATTTGATGAATATTTGAACTGTTTTGTCACATTTTGTTGCATGTTATGAGATTTGTGAAATGGTGCCTCATGAAATGGCTATAGTCATTTCCTGTCACGGTACGGCCTAATAAAATGACATGGTTGGGGTTTATATGACTAAAGAGGTAGCCGCGCTGGAAAGGCACCTTCGAGGTCATCCTCTCGGACTAGATTGGTAGCACCCTAAGGGAGGAACGAACCAACACCAAGGTTGGAGCGATTTGTGACTTGGAAAAACTTGAAAACCCTTGGTGGTTTTATCTTTGGTCGCGATAGACCATTGTTGGTAGCTATAAATTTTGTAACCCCATGGATTTTGGAAAAGATATGAATGTAATACGGATACATAAATTTTATTCTTCATTATTTATTTAAATTCATTTGAACTTAATGTTTGGTAGGAACTATAGAATTCATGGATATAATGATAATGATTTTAAAATTTTATTTGACATATCCACAATCATCCCCTCATTTATTGTCATAACTTGTCACTCTACTCACTGGATATTGTTTATACTCATCCCTCATACTTTTATTTTTATAAAAGAAGTTTAGTTGAGACTTGTGGTCATCTAGTGACAGACATGGGGAGATCACCTTTGCGGACTTCCTTTTGGTATAAAGTCTTGTTTGGTTTGAGGTATTTATTAGTGGACCTAGATAAAGGCAAAACTTTGTAATTATTTTGGAACCTTAATTTTTGTTATGGTCATTTGATGTGGGATTTGGACACGATTTCGTATACTTACATTGAGGATCTCCTTTTATTTATTTATTTTTTAAATTATTTGGGAATTGTCTTTGATGAAAATTGATATGAATCTCTTGATTAAGGACTTTTTGGTTAGTTTATAAAATGGTTTGTGATGAATTTGAAATTTGATTTGAATGGGCAGGTTGGCTTTGTGTATGTGATTGGATTATAGATAGCTAGGCTGACCTTGTGTATGCATTTGAACAGGGATAGACTGGGTTGGTTCTTGTTTGTGTGTTTGTATTAAGAGATATATTTGAATCGAGTCGAGCCCGAGTATCATTTAACTCAAACTCAAACTCAAATTTTTTGATCGAATTTGAACTCAAGCTCGAGTTTGACGAGTAATAAATAATATGACTCGAATTCAAACTCGTATTTTAAAGGCACTCGATCTCAACGAGTAATAAGTAAAATATCACAAACTCGATTTGTTTGTATAATAAAACCGCTTGAACTTGAACTCAAACTCAAACTCGACAAGCAATTTGAATATATATAATATATATTCTATTTAATTTAATTTTTTATATTATAATAATATATAAATATGTATAATATATATTAATATATGTTATCGAGTTACTCGATGAGTTTTTGAGTTTAAAATTCAATTACTCGAACTCGACTCGATTATATAACAAACTCGATTTGAACTCGACTCGAACTCGATCAAAGTCGAGTCGGGTTGAGCTGTTGACGGAATGGCTTGCGAGTAGCTCAAACTCGACTCTACTCGTATAACAACCTTAGTTTGAATGCATGTTGGCTTGTTCGGAATTGTTAGATTATTTTGAAAAATGGATAGATATCAATGAATGCCTTGGTGTGCTTGGGTATGTGGGTTAGATTCACCCGTATTCTAGGGTAATGAAGTGGTTGTCACGTATTCGATCTGACGGTTGAGGCATGACATACCACAATCACAAACCATTATAAAACCATTTCAAAATTCATTTCAAAATTTATTTCACAAATCAATATTTTAAACTCATTTATCATACATACTCAATATAGCCATCTACTTTCCTCTTGGTTTGGTGAACACTCCCAATTCACAACTAATTCCAAGATAATCCATTCTCGGATTCTAACTTATTTATCCTAAAGCAATACACATGAATTCGATGTTAGGTCATGCCTATTACTAGGGTTTATGAGTTTTTCCCAATATAGCATAAACCTAAATTTCTTAAATTCATAAATCTATGTTCTAATTCCATCATCTACATGTTATTTGCATCTATGTACAATTTCTATTAATAATTTTCTCCAAATTTTATCACTTACAAACTCTAGGTTCATGCTCTTCAACAAATTCCTTAAATCTCAACAACAATTTAGAAATCTACAATGAGGAGAGTAAGTCCAAGTTTAAGAGGAGGAAACTACCTCTATTTTGTGGTTGGATCAAGTCTTGGACATTGGGTCTCAAAAACCTAGATTTTCCCCCTTTTGTGGAGCAAACCTTAAGTTTCACCCAAATCTACCTTCACCCAAGGATTTGATTAAGGATTTGGAAGCTTGATGGAGTGAAATTAGTGAGAATGAGAGTGATTTCTAGTGAGAGATTTAGAGAGAGATAGTAGGAAAGAGAGAGACGAGTGTTGAAAGAGAGAGTTGAGTGAGAGGAGAGAATGAGAATGAAGGCTTGTTCAAGCCTTTTTAATAGTGAAGTGAGAAATCTCAATCTTGTTCCCCTCATTATTTTTAGGTTTTGTTTAAGTTTGGTTGTCCTTTTTTTCATTTCGCAACTTTTCATGTTCATGAGTCAACTTGCAAACAACATAAGTCAACTTATGTGTCTATAGTCTTTAGGGGTCAAGTTGACTTGTTTACAAGTCGACTTGGTCTTTGTTTTGTCATGGGCTCAGATCGACTCAAATATAGATTAAGTCGACTCAAGTTTTCCTGTTTTATAGCCCCCCAAGTTGACTCACTCCTTAGTAAGTCGACTTGCTTAATATGTAGATATTTTTTTAAAACTTAAACCTGGCGAGTTGACCTGTGCTGGATGCAAGTAGACTTATAGACACATAGTCTAAAAGTACAAGTCAACTTGTCAGTGGGCAAGTTGACTTGCCTATGTGTAGGGTTAAGAATTCTGATGTCTAAATTCTTCAAGTCGACTTGACACTTGTTCAGGTTGACTTGGTGAGTTCTATAGTTGATCAAAATTCAATTTTTGGGCTCTAAGTTGATTTATCATAGGACAAGTCGACTTGTCACCATTTAATTGACCCTAAATGAGTTTTAATTATCTCAAATCATCACAAAAACCCATTTTTCTATCAACAAAATTTTATAAAACCTTCATTGATCAATTAAATTCTTACAACTGGTTTCTCCCGATATTTTTTACAAACAACATTGAAAATGTAATCAAAATTTTCTAACATCGAATTATCAATTTTAGAAGGATAATGACATGAAAAGGTGTGAATCATCCTTAATACTTCAGCATGTGTGTTGTGTCTTTTATCACTCTCACTCTCACTCAGCCCCCAATGTGAAACAAGTCCCCAACTCTGTCCACATGACCAAGTCAAGCCTCATGCCCTCAATTCAACAATAGATTGTACTAGGATTTCAATTATTTGGACAGTAAGACATATCTTCGTTTTCTGACATCATCATTATTAAACATACATACATGCATACAAATATATATATATATATATATATATATTTATATTTAATTTAAACTTGTAAATCTTAGAATTGTATTACGGTGCAAGTGTTTGGAAACTTCAACTAAGTTTATTTCATTTTAATTTATTTATAATATTTTTTAACTCAAATAAAAATCTCTTATAAAAATTATAGAGTTTTACAAGTAATAATGAATATATTGTAAGATAAAAGGTAATATTTTCTTTGAAATATTAAATAGGATATTAGATAATAAAAATGAATATCTTAATTTATCTTCGAAAGAGACGTGGGTTTAGAAGGTGCTTGATTGCTTTATATGCTGAATTTTACGATTATGAATGCATAACGGACGGGAAAATAACAATAGGGTAACAATTTTTTGGGAGATGGTAAGAGAATATTTTGCTTAAATGGACAATTATTATCAAACAGTCCACAATTCTGAATGTTGGGCTTTCAAATTGTTGTCTTCTTACTTGGCATTGTGTTATGAGAAGTGTATGTGCAAAAAAAGTTAATTAAGCCCATGAAACAAGTGATGTCACAATATTCTTACTTGTGGAGAGAAACTCGAAAAACAAAGCTAATCTTCTTCCACATAGTTTTTGTTGGAGTCGATCATGTAGGATCAACTATGGAGCCATACCTTCGGTGGTGTATAGAACTAGGTGCGAAACCCTTTTTGGATGGTGTATATAATGGCCTCTCTCTCCTCTGTCAAAAAATTGAGTCTCCTCCAAGAGTTACCTATACTCTATATTTATAGCCTTCCTAGGGGTATAGAAAACCCTACTTTCCTTTTTGATTGAGATCTTCCGAAATGACAGATGCTTGTAATAAAAGATTTCCAAAAGATTTAGACTATCTTGAAATCTAGGAAGGTTTATGATTTTAGGAAGATTTTCGTCCTTATTAAGAGTCCAAGAGAATTAAAGTCCTATAGGAACAAGGAAAGTTTCTTGTGTCAAGGAGATCTCCTTCCTTACCGGATGATTATAAAAGAATTGGAAACTATTTAAAAGTATTTGAATTTTAGAGTGAGAATAGAATGAAAGCCATGAATGTTATAAGCTGAACAACTTGAGTTTGCTATGATTTTTTTACTATAACTTTCTCTGCACAATAGTAAATGGAGTAGCATTTATTCTTGTTGAAACTAGACTTTTAGGGCTTTAAAATGACATATTGCAGTAGACATTTTATTGAGAGTTGGATTTTTGGTGAATTCTCAAAGGAGAAACGTTATGCAAAAATTATTCTCTTCTATCCTATTCTGCCAGCAAATTTTGTTCGAATTTGAATATCCTTTTGGGAAAAATTAGCCAAATCCTGAACATAAAAGTTATAGATATATGCCTTATCTTTAATTTGAAATTTGAATCACTCAAATTTGATATTTGTAATGAAAGTTACGATGATTTTTCAGTGACTGTACAAATGAAAGTCATGAATTTAGAACTATCATATTCATAGATCTAGGTATTTTTGTGTGATTAGAATTGACTTGAGTCATGAACATAAAAGTCATAACTTTATGTCTAATTTTTAAGCGAAAATTTGAATTTCTATAATCTGAGAATCGTAAGTCAAGATATGGCCATTATTCTAGACATGTTTGTATTGGAAATTTGTTAGGAACTATCGTTGTGAAATATTGAGGAGAAACCAACTAGCCTTAGTGTTGCTCTATAATTTATTGATTAATTTGTATTCAATGTCTTAGGTTAAGGCATTTTGAATCAAAGGAAGGATTTGATTTTGTTTAGTTCAAAAAATTTGGGAGTGGTTACTCTCTCAAGAGATGAGTGGATGCATAGTTATAATTTTAAATGAGAAAATATTTTACTTGATTTTTAAAATATTTTTAAATTGGTTTATAAATTAGTTTGTGATTGTGAAATGTCCCGAAAGAGAGATTGGAATAAATATGCATCCAAGTATTGAAATGAAATAATGTGCCATGTCTATGGATCTATATTGAACATGTTGGCAATGAACTCATGATTTGGGAAATGTTTGAACAATGCTGGCACATTTTGATACATGTTATGATATTTGTGAAATGATGTTTAAATACATGACCTATTGGCTATGGTCATTTCCTTCCATGGTGTGACCCGATCGGACGACGTGATTGAGGGTTTTATAACATAGGAGGTAGCCATGCTCGAGAGTTGCCTTCGAAGTCCTCTCCTCAGACTAGTATGGTATCACCCTAAGGGAGGCTCGAGCCAACGCAAAGGCTGGGGGTATTTGTGAGTTGGAAAATATGAAAACTTTGACGGTTCCACTCTTGGTCACGGTAAACCATTGTCGGGAGCTATAATTTTGGCAATCCTATGATTTTAGAAAAGTTATGGATATGATTGGATGCATATGACATGTTCATTATGATTTATTAAATCTTATTCGAAAACTTGATGTTTGTTAATGAATTTTGAATTTTATGGGCATGATGATATGGCATTAAGATAATTATTTGACATGTCCACAATTATCCCTCATTTACCTTCATAACATGTTATTCACTCACTAAGTATTGTTTATACTTACCCCTTTTACTTCCATTATTATATAGAAAATATAATTGAAACTTGTGGTTGTTTAGTGCCGAATTGAAGAAGTTTGTTTCATCGGATTCCTTTCAGATATCGGTTTCTTTTGATTATATTTTGAGGTATTAGTGGACACTTGTGTAGGTGTTGATTGTAACCATTTTTTTAATACTAATGTTAATTCTATCTTTTTTGATTTTGAACTTTGAATTTCATTTGGTTTTGTGTATGTATTTTAAGGACCTATTTGATTTTCTAAAAGTTTTGTAACACCGACTCTTGGTGTATGCTCATGTATCCTATTTCATCTTTAGATATGATGATTTTTTTTATAAATCCGTTTATAAACTTCACTTAGAAATTTTTCCAATAAAATTCTCCCAGAGAATTTTTACTCAAATTTTTAGATATAAGTGAATAATTTTGAAATGGGCCACAAATAGTCCTATGATGATGAGATGTGATTTTGAGAGTGATAAAATTTTTAAATTTGATAAATAATTATTTTTAGGGTTAAAATGGTAAAAGTTCAGAAATTGATCCATAAACCATAATTCGGATCGATTTTGACAAACAGGGTTGAGACAACTATATTAAATTTCGAAATTAGTCCCATTGGGTCTCATATATGATTTTGGACCTAGTGTGTAAGTTTGAGAATTTTTGGGGTCAATTTATAATTTTTATAAGTCCAAAGACCAAATTGTAATTAACAAGAACCTAGAAGCAATTTCTCAAAAGATTGGGACTTCAATGTAATAAGATGGTAGGCAACAAAGTATGGACAAGTTATGAAGTGTTGAAAATTTGGAATTTCAATCCAAGGTTAGAAATTAAATTGGAAAGTTAATGAAATTGTTTGAGCCATTGATTTAACAAAGCAAGAGACAAATTGGACAAGCATTTAATGCCAAAGCATGGTGAGGAAGTCTTGTGGACGTGAAGAGCATGTTGAGGAAAAGAAATTATTGACTTTTTGAGACAAACAAGTATGATGTGGTATGGAATGAAAAAACAAGCATTTATTTGAGGTATGTTTATGATGTACAAACCTTGACCTTTGGGGAATGAAGTGTGCTTGTGATAATTAAAAGATTTCAACCCTTTCATTTATTGCACCATGAAGTGGATGTGAGTGAGAGGAAGAAGAAAGAAAAATGTGGAGCTTTCTTCATTCCTTCAAGAGCCAAGAGTGAAAATGAGTGAGTCCAATCTAGGAGGAGAAGATTTTGTTGGAAAATTTCTTCAAATCTCTAGACACATTTGAAAACAAGGTAAGGCCTTCTTTTGCATCCTAGAATACTATATTTTTGTTTTGAACCCAAAGGGAGACTCTTAACTTGGTGTACATAGGGTGATCAAAGACTGGGACTAAGTGGAAAGCTTGCTTGACTTTTGGAAGGCAAAGAAATGGAGGTAAAGAAAGATTCTGTTCTATCTTGCTCTAGATTTTATTTCTGTCCGTGAATTCACCTTTGTTTTAAGATATCTTACATTCAGAATTTGAAAATGCTCTAGTTAAGTAAATTGTAGATCCAAGTCTTATCTTTCCAACGAGATAAGAACCACCTTAATCAGATACCTGTACCAAAAGTTATGGCATTTTTCCTGAAACATGACAGAAAGTTGTTCTGTTTCGGACTATAAAATCAGTGTGTACAAACGAACCATTTCCATCTCTATTTTGGAGAAACACAAAACATAAAAGTTGTAGATATCTTTCTTGTCTACCATATATTAAAATTTCAACCAAAACGCACAAGGTAATCAAAAGTTATACCCTTTTGCCTAAAGATGTGTTGACAAAAATTTTGTTTCCAACTGAAAACTGCCTGTTCTGATCATGATTTATTTCAATCCCTTTATCGGCATAATTTAGTGAAACTAAAAACATGAAAATTGTAGATCTATGTCTTGGGAATGACATGTTAAAATTTCATTAAGTTTTGATAAGTAGAATAAAAGTTATAGCTTCTGCACAAAATTTGGACAGAAGCTGAAATTGGAATGTGACTGAAACAAAGTGAGGATTTCTGGGAATTCTGTGATGTGAATTTGAGAAAGTGTATAAAATGAAAGTTATAGGCCATGAAGTTACCTACAACATATCACAACTTCGCTTGGAATGGAGTTTTTTTCAAGGAGTTATAGTACTTTAACTGAAACCGGATAGAGCTTGAGTTTGAAACAAAACTGAGAAAAGAATTGAAATTCTAAAATTCTGTGTTTAAAATCTTAGAAAATGCACAAAATGAAAGTCATAGTACTGTCTCTTATCTTTCATATGGGACTGGAATTAATCAATTTGGAGTTATATGTAAGGAGATGTGAGAAATCTACTGAAACTGTGCAAGTTGAGTTATAAAAATCCGAATTAGTCCAAAGATAAATTTTCATAAATTCATATAGTGAGAATCTGAAGATGAGCTAAACATGAAACATGTGGGTAAATGTCTTAGCTTTAGGTAGCAAATTGAATCACTCAATTCCGAGTTATATAGAAAAAGTTATAGCTTATTTCCCATGACTGTGCAGGTTTGAAAATCTGCGGACTGATTTTTCTTCACAAGAGTTATTTGATTTGAACGAGGGGAGCACTTGATTTATGCTTTGTGGTAATATTGGGGAGTGCATTACCCTCCCCCAAACTGTGAGTGAGACTTTGACATCTGCTACTAATTGGAAAAGCCTGTTTAAAATGTTTTTATATATATAGCAAATGTGTGATAAACTGAACTTTCGGATTTTCATATATGCTTTACACATATTTTTGTGACCATTGGAGTGTCCCAATCACTTCACTTGTTTGATATGCATCCATGAGCTTTCACAAATGATATTGTGCCATATTTTCATAACATGTGATATTTATACAATTTTCATATCTATTGGCACATGGTTTCATATAACCTAGATTTGAACATGTGATTGGGTTGGATGCCCTGTGATGATTCCACGCTTTGGGCTTAGTGCCCCCCATTTCCCCGCTGTATAGCAATGTTCCGTAGCTACGAAGGACATTTGACAGAGGCACACATTGTGCCCGGATACGCTTTGGCCAGAGCTATCCCCCAAATGTCGGATCTATGTTGTTGATTATGCATATAAAATTTTGCGGGCTTGTTGGATCAGCTTGCGGCCAATATTGGGGTAGAGAGCTATTGTTTTTACATACATGCATTGTGAAAAACCCCAATGCGCCCGTCATTGGTCGAGGTAGACCCTTGCAGGGAATATTTCATTAGCCGGCTCTTCATGACATTGATGTAAATATTGGATGCATATCTTGATTTCTGATGTGTGCGTGTGATATATGGTTTTGAAATGACATGATCGGTTTGCACACTGTGGAAATTTATTACCTTATACTTTGACACTCCAAGTTCACACTGATATTAATAGTACGATGTCAATCCCCTCACTTGCTGAGTACCATCCCCCTTTAGGTACTCACTCCTCACATTCCCATCTTACAGGTTTAGTCTTGGACTGAGGGCTAATAGAGCTTTGATTTCATTGGGCATTTCGGAGACACTGGGTTTGGGTACGGTTACCCACTCTTCCGTGGAAATCATTTGAGGTTATTGTTATATTTGGAGCATTTAGTTGACCATTGTATTTATATACCTGGGATGACTATATTATACTTATGTTGACTTGTGAAAATGATAACTCTCATTTGATTTGATATATTGATGCATTGAGGCACATTGTGATGACTTGGGAATTGATTTGGTCTGTGATACATTAGATTTGATGTTGTTAATAGCCTTACGGTGTCTCGATATGCGGGATGTTGTGCTCGTGTATCGAGGTACCGCGGCGGTTATTGCGTGCTCGGCTTGGGGGCGGGTCGGGGCGTGACAGTTTACTTAGGAAATTATCTTTAATTAAGTTGGTTTAGATCTCTTAAGTAGGGACTTGTTTTATATGGTGTGGATTTGATTGGAATGGTGGGTTGGTCTTGTGCATGTATTTGGATTGAATGATCGGGTTGGCCTTATACCTACATGTTTTGAGCCGTGATAGACTGGGCTGATCTTTTGGTTGTGTGATAAATGCATGTTGGCTTGTTTGGAATTGTTAAATTATTTTAGAAAATGGATGGGTATCGGTAAATGCCTTGCAATGTTTTATTGTATGGGATAGACTCACCTGTATTTCAAAGTAATGAGACGGTTGTCGCGTGTTCGATCCGAAGTTCAGGATATGACAATTTTATTGGTTTTAGAACTTAGACTCTTATTTTTGTAAAAGTTTAAGAGGTTTTTAAATATTTCCAAATATTTTCAAAGGTTCTCAATTGCTTTCAAATTATTTTAAAATTTTGGTATTTAAAGTGTTTCAAAGGATTTTAAAATGTTTCCTATGAGTTCTAGGAAGTTGAGTTTATTTTTAGGGGTTAGGTTTTTAGTCCTTTACTTAGTCTTATGTGCTAAGCATAGTTTTTTCCTTTTCTAGAATTATGCCTCCTCAAGGAAGAATATGGAATCCGAATGAGATTTCTCCTACTCCAACTCCTTAACCCAAGACCGCATTGTTTTCACATGCACCTCCTTTAACACTGCCACACCCAACTCCTCTACCCAGGATCCCTACTCTTCCCTTAGCCGCCCTTTAGCAGGTGATAAAGTAGTGGAATGTCTGTGGAGCTCAATTGCAAGCTCCACATCAAACCTCAGTTCCCTTACTGGTTCCTCTTTCAACACCGCCCATCGTACTGAGTGTCCCGATGGCACTACCTCCTCCTCAAGTTGTTGCTTGAATTGACTGCCCTACCATAGAGTTGTCAAAATTGATCGAAAAGGTGAGATAACTCAAATATGACTCCGATTGTTGCTTCAACCAACCACCTTACCATAGAGTTGTCAAAGTTGATCAAAGAGGTGGACAACTCAGATGTGAGATGTTCTCAGGTATGTGTCACAGTTGATCAAAGTCCTTAATGACCAAGGACTAGATTGGGCAAATCCAAGAGATCGTCACTGACATGAGGTTGGATGACAAAATGAAGTTGTGGGTGGCTATGAAACTGTTGGATTAGGGTGCAAAGATTTGGTAGGAGAATATGAAAGGTAGGACTTCTACTCCTACTTGGGGAGAATTTCTTAAGGCCTTTGAAGAGAACTACTACACTCGTTCTGTAGGGATCAAAAGAGGGAGGAATTCTTCAAGTTAGCTGATACACGATTTTGATGTCACGATTTTGAACAAGTATACCCTGCTCGATTACTATGTGTAGTGCAAGTAAGTGTCTTTCCTTTGAGAATATTTTATTATACTAACTATGAATTAACCTATCTAAATCAAACAAATCAAATCATAATAATAAAGATATTAAAAATCAAGAAAATATTAAAAGACTTGAATCGATCAATAAAAACTCTAGGACATCAACTTTATCTATTTTTAATCTTTTCATATGGCTAAATCCTTTCAATCCCCTTAATTTTATTGAGTAAAGAATCATTGTTGATGATGGTAGATTTCTCAAAATTAGACTCACCCAATAGTAATGCAATGAATCCCTAATTCGACTAATCAAAATTTAATGGTCATGTAATCTTGATTATATTGAATTGTATTAAATTTTATGGAATATCTATAATTTAAATTTTCCCTAAAACCCCACACACAGAATTAATCATCCATCAATCTCATAACCCTATGTGGATTTTATTGTATTGGACTAATCTCCTGCAATCTTCTCTCGATCTCATGCATTCAATCTCAAATCATACAAACATAGGATCCTATACGTTTGAAACATTAAGATCAATCATAAAATCTCATCAAATAATAGTAACACTAGTAAAAATTTAAGGGAAAGAAATAAATCAAACTATGCTATTAATCAAAAGAAAAAATCCATCGAGTTCTAGGAACAAAAGAAATTAACTAAATGTAATAAAGAAAAATAAAATCCTAAAATTTGTGTGGAGAAAGTCATGAGAAAGAAAGAATGAATGCCTTAGAGATATGCCTCTTATTTATAGAACTAAAACCTTAGATCAACAAAAATATATGAGTTCTTGGAAACTTGGCTAATTTGAAGACTTGTTCTTGATAAACATTATTTTATTGCTTTCCCAAAATTGGAAATGTAATCCTTATCTTGATTTTTAACACCGCAACAATTTGTTTCCAATTTTTGGATACTTTATGGTCTGAACTAACTTTTGGACTCTCCACAAGATTTGTAGATCTTGAAGTATTCTTTCGAACCCAATAATAATCAAGTCAATCGGACATTAGAGTAGAAAGTTATGCCCAAAATATTAACAATTGTCTATGTAGTCTGAATTTTCTTAAATAAGCCCAATATTTCCTAAATAAAAATCCACAAATTTAATTAGTACAATATCATAAAATAAAGTCTAAAATAATCCTAAAAGTCATAAATAAAGGTTAAAATAAAATAAAATAATATAATTCAAGTGTTGAAAAATTATTGCTGTCACTAGCACAAGGGATTAGGGTGGTGGCGGAGTATAAGACGGAGCTAAGAGAGCTAACTAATTATGTTCCGAAGTTTGTGAATTCTGAGGAGTCCTTATGTGTAAAGTTTGAATCAGGATTGAACTTAAATATAAGAGAAAAGATGTTGATATCAAAGAGACATACGTTTCAAGATATTCTAGAATTAGCCTTGAGGGCCGAGAAGATGGTAATTTAAAGGGGAAATGTTATATATAGCCATGGTAAGAAAAAAAAGTCCGGGTTCACATCGAGCCAAAGCTCAAGAAGAATAGGAGCACGGGCTCCTATGGTGACATCTACATTATCGAGTTCATTGGCTCTCCAAAAGGCCAACAACCATCAAAATTTGATGCTCCCATTTTTAGTATCGCAACCTAGAGCAAGTCAATGGGGTTAAGGAAAAAGCTTTATAGGAATTGCAAGAAGTTTTACCTTGAACCATGTATCGAGCCTCCAAAAGGCGGGGTATTTCCAAAATGCTTGCGCTAAATTTAGGCCTACGCGGACATGGAAACCATTCGAGTCTAGACCATTTGAGTGGCTCAAGAGTGGTTAATCAAACGCCCCTGCAACATTAGCTAGTACCGCTCCATAGACAGGGACTGGGAGCAACACTATGGCCGCTCCTTCTCAACGTCCCCAACGAAGAACTCAATCGAGAATCTATGCGATAACAAATGAAGAGGCACAAACCTACCCAGATGTGGTTACATGTACCCTTTCTTAGACTTAAACTTTGATGATTTAGAAATCATGATATGAATACCACATATTTTATGATGCTGAGGTAAAATAGTGGTAGGTGATTTTGATTGAAGATAATGTTAATATTATATGATGGTAAAATCATATGTAAAAATGTAAATTTCGATTGTAGGAAAAGTATATGATATGTTCATGATTGTGTGGCATGATAAGATGTTATAACGAGTTATACATGAAGTATGTGTTTTGTGGATAGACTAATCACTGTTTGATGATTTATACTATTAGGTATAATAAAAATCATTGGTGATTATACCCCTATGCTTATTGATACGAGTTCTAATAATTCATTTGTGAGTACAGTGTTCACTAGGCATTTTGATAAGCCTTTGACTTTGCTTGAGGAAGAGTTGTTGATCGTCACTCCCTTGGGGGAGTAGTTGGTTAGGGATACGATTTATAAGGGTTGTGAAGTGAAGGTGGGTGAAGTGGTTCTTGAGGCGGATCTGATTCCACTAGATATGGTGAACTTTGATGTCATTCTGGGTATGGATTAGCTACACCTCCACCAGGCATTCGGGGATTGCTTCACAATGAAGTAGAGTTCCGAAGATTGGGGTGTCTAACACTTGTGTTTACTGGTGAATGGCAGGTGTTGCCGTGTTCTGTAATTTTAGTGATGGAAGCACGGAGATTAGTACATAAGGGGTGTGAAGCCTACTCGGCACATATCATTGACACCATAGTGGACAGTCCAAACTTGAATGATGTTTGGTGGTGAAGGAGTTTTCAGATGTCTTTCTGGAAGAGTTGCCCAGTTTGCCTCTGGTCTAGTAATTCGATCTCACTATTAATTTGGTTCTTAGCACTGCTCCAATCTTAATCGCTCCATATAAAATGTGTCACATCTCGATCCACGAATTTGAGCACGTGACAATCGTCGAGTTGCCTCAGACAATGTGCAACCCCGGGCATGCACTTTAAGACTCTACAAGGCTAACTTGTTATTAACTTGAATTTAATCCACATCCAATCCCTATAATCATAAAACATTATCCATATGATCTTTTCTAAAGTGAAATAAGTAAAGTTTCATTCTCCTTAATACAAAGTGGCCAATCAAAATATAAACATATATATACAAAAGCATTGGACCTTATATAAAACCAAAAATACAACATAATTCTGCTTTGATTGACCTTCCCCATGGATATGTCTACAACTATGTAAGCCCAAAAAGAGACTATCTTACATGAAGTGCAAAACTCCAGACCAAACGGATCTCACAGATCTCCAAAGAATGCCCTTTTCTTGCACTTACTGTCTACACACCGAAAAATAGAAGGGGAAGAATAAGATGAGTATAAATGTACCAAGTGAGTGAGAAATCTATATACATGCTAATGAATGGGAGTGTGATCATGTTCTAAAGCCATTATCAACAAATTCCATGTTACCATTGTAAAAGCATTCACAAGTTCACAAACATTCACAAAGCATTAACAATCAATGTATTCAAAGTAAAACATTTCGAATTGCATCAAATGGGTTGCATTTCGTTCAAAACTTTGAGACTGCCGAAAGCATACTTTCCAATCCAAGACCTTAGCTAGGGTCAAGGATTAGAACCACCAAGGGTTTTATTCTATTATTTATAAAAAATGTCCCATCCTTGGTGTTGGCTTAGACATCACCATTGGTGATTCATGACTGTCCAACCGTAACCTTGGGTAGGTTAATGCCTAGCATCACAATACCCCAATCCAATATCTGGCTGCACTTATACTGTTCTTCCTCCCGCTGGTCATGAGTGAGCAATAAACCATAACAGCTGCGTGAACAATTGGTCACCAAAAATAGAGTTTTCATTTACAATCAAATTCTAAAACCAATTTACAACCCATACTCCTTTTTGTCCCAATGAACATCAATCATCAAACAATATAGAATTTTGTGGCAATAACATATCAAAGTTCACATTTGCAATATCATGGTTCATGAAAATACATCACACTCAAATAAAGTTATAAAACCACATTTCAAAATAAAGTATTCAAAACACATAAAAATATTTCTCACTAAACAAGACATAAAAGTCTCACTCACAGTTTGGGGAGGACATACACTCCCACTAATCCAAAGTCTCAACTTTATCCCGATTCAGTGGATCTTCGCCTAATGGTTATGTAAATCACAACATAGGATTTAAATTAGACACCATTCAATACTACTAAGATGACAAATGCATGATATATAAAGTGGAAAATATGTCTTTATACTTAGAGTTCTCACTACCCATTTTCAAGACTCATTCTTATACCTTCATGTCTTAAGAAAATCATTGCACTTTGAATTAGCATTCTTGAATTGTAAAACTTCTAGTTTTCACTTAAAACTAGCCATAAAACAACAATTTTGTTATATTTCTAGCTTAGATCTACTCCAATTACACAAAGACATGGAGATTTATTCTAAATGGTCTTGACTACATAATTTTCAATCTGCACACTCATGGGAAAATGGCTGTAACTTTCACTACACCTATCTTATTTACATGATTCTTATCTCAAATTAAAGATATGACGTAGATCTACAAATTTCATGTTCATAGCTTAGCTAATTCAGCCTAGAAGGCATCTCAAAAGTGAGCCAATGTCTCAGTCAAAATAGGGCAGAAACATAGTTTTATTTGTAGAAAACCTCACTTAATTTGCATTCGTGCAGGAAATGTTACAACAAAAAGACTACAGTTAGGTCAGACTGCCCTACTTGCAGAAATTTAAGGTTTCCATGTTCAATCCAATCTTTCATCACTCCTTTAAGTTCAGATCATCAAACCTGATATTTATCATGATTTCTATGATAAATAAGAACTTAAAACCATGAATTTAAAGTTTACCTTGGACTAGATTCAAGGATTCCTCAAGCAATCAACAAAACCATCTCCAAAGTGCAAGTTCCATGACCAATCTTGTTTCAATCCCAAAATTTTCTCTTCTAGCCAACTCAAGGATTTGCTAAATGATTTAAGAGGGGACTAAGAGGGCTTAGAAATGAAAGACTTAGCTGCAAATTATTTGGAGGACACAAACGAATTGAAGAAGAAAATGAATAAAAGTAGAGAAATTCAAGAAGGTTCAAGAAATCCTCTCTATCTCTCTCTCTCTCTCTCATTCCTTTCTTCTTCTTTCGGCCAAACACACAAACACACACAAATGTGTGTTCAAGAAGGTTCAAGAGCATGACAGTAGTTATCTCTCTCCTTCTCTCACGACCACACAAATAACACACTTTTTTTTTTTTAAAGTTTCCCAATCAATTCATCACACCTCTCATGTATTAATTACATCTCTTTCACTCATTGTCTATTCTAGGCTTAATTTAATATATGGTAAGAGAATAAATCTTCGGCTAGACCTTGGGAGTTTTAATTCAATATTGGGCATGCTAATTGGCTTTGGGTTTAAACATTGTATTTTAAACATTGGATTTCATTATCTTGGCACACCAAGCCCAATTTCATTCCTTACTTAACTAAATTCCATGATTCAAATCTACAACATCAAAATTCATTCTATAGGTTAGAAATTATTCTTGCAATTAAACCAAAAATTTTCGGTTGTACAGAATGGCGTCTGCAGAGTTAAAGGAGTTGAAAGTTTGGCTCCAATAGTTGTTACATAAGGGATTTATCGGGCCAAGTACTTCTGCCTGGGGTGCTCTGGTCTTATTTATGAAGAAGAAGGATGACACTCTCTGATTGTACATAGACTACTGGCAACTTAATAAGTTGACCATAAGAAATAAGTACCTATTGCCATGGATTGATAATCTTTTTAATCAACTTCAAGGACCTTCGATATTCTCAAAGATAGACTTGAGGTTGGGGTAACACCAATTGAAGATAAAAGGGGATGACATTCACAAGACTGCATTTAGAATGTAGTATAGCCACTATGAATTCCTAGTGATGCCTTATAGATTGACCAATGCTCCTGCCGTTTTCATGGAATTGATGAATCGGATTTTCCACTCCTATCTTGACATGTTCATCACAGTCTTCATCAATAGCATCTTGGTTCTAAGAATGATGAGGAGCATTCTGAATACCTTCGGATAGTGTTGCAAACTCTTCAGGAGAAGTAGTTGTACACCAAGTTCTCCAAGTTTTGGTTAAGGGAGATTGGCTTCTTAAGACATATTATATCCATAGATGGTATATTTATAGATTTGAAGAAGGAAGAGGCGATCCTAAAGGGGGAGCAACCTAAGATTGTTATCAAGGTGAGGAGTTTCCTCAGATTAGTGGATTATTACCAGAGATTTGTTAAGCGGTTCTCCAAGATTGCAGCTCCATTATCCAAATTGATTTGGAAGGGAGTCAAATTTGAGTCGGGTGATAAATGTGAAGAGAGTTTTCAAGAACTCAAAAAGAGACTTACATCCACACCCATCCTTACTCTCCCTACTAGTGGTGGCGACTATGTTGTGTATAGTGACGCTAGCAAATAAGGGTTGGGTTATGTTTGGATGTAAAATAATAGCGTGATTGTGTTTGCCTCTCACCAATTAAAGAAACACGAGTTAAACTATTTCACTCATGACTTAGAGTTGGTCATGATTATCTTCACATTGAAGATTTTGTGACATTATTTATATGGGGTGACATGCTGAGTCTTCACGGAACACAAAAGCCTCAAATATTTGCTCATGCTAAAAGAACTCAACTTAAGGCAATGAAGGTAGTTTGAGTTGATAAAAAATTATGATCTAGCTATAGATTACCACCCCCGAGAAAGCTAATGTGGTCATCGATGCCTTGAGTCAAAAATAGTCTTTTACTCTGGCATCTTGTGGGGGTTCATACCTCTCTTGTTTGGTTGGACTCTAAGCTCTTGGTGCTGAGCTAGCCCATGATGACCAAGGTGCACTTTTGGCCAAGTTTAAAGTGAGGCCTACTTTGGTGGATCATATCCAGGAGCTTCAAACTATCAATGGAGAGTTAAAAAGGGTAATAGAGAAAGTTTGCAAGGGAGTAAATAGGGAATTCAGAATCCGGGATGATAGAATGGTTGTATATGGGAAATAGATCTGTGTTCCCAAGGATGATGAGATACAGAAGGCTATTCTTGAGGAAACACACTATTCGTCATATGCTATGCATCCAGGGAGTACCATGATGTACCGTACTATCAAGAAAACTTATTGGTGGTTAGGGTTGAAATGGGAAATAACTGAGTTCATGGTTAAGTGCCTTGTATGTCAACATGTCAAGGCTGAGCATCAGAAGCTAGCCGACACCCTCTAACCGTTACTGATTTCCGATTGAAAGTGGGAACACATTACTATGGACTTTGTGGTGGGATTGCCATATGCTCTGAGCCATCATGATTTTATTAGGGTGATTATAGACCGATTCACCAAATCAGCCAATTTGTTTCCAATTCAGAACATTTCCTTCTAATTCAGAATACCTACTCTTTAGAGAGATTGGCCAAACTATACATTGATGAGATCATAAGGTTTCATGGAGTTCCAGTGTCTATTGTCTCGAACAATGATCCTAGATTCACCTCTCGGTTTTAGCTAAAACTATAAGAGTCCTAAGGGACTAAGTTGAATTTCAGTACCGCCATCCATCCTTTGACTGGTGGATAGTCAGAGCACATAATTCAAACCTTGGAGGATATGCTTAGAGCATATGTGATGGACTTCCAAGGTAGTTAGGATAGGCACCTCCTATTAATCGAGTTTGCATACAATAATAACTTTTAAGCTAGTATTGGGATGCCACCCTATGAGGGTTTATATGAAAGGAAATGCCAAACACCATTGTGTTGGGATGAGGTTGAAGAGTAGAAGATTGGAAACGTGGAGTTGATAGCGACAACTAAGGGAAAGGAGAAAGTGATATGGAAAAACATGGAGGTAGCCCAAGACTGACAAAAGCGTAATGCCAATAAGAGAAGACGGCTTTTAGAATTCGAAATAGGGTACATGGTATTTTTGAAGATCTCACCTAGGAAGGGAGTAATTCGGCTCTAGAAAAGGGGGAAATTAAATCCCCATTACATTGGCCCTTTTAAGATCCTTGATAAAATTGGCAAGGTAACCTACCAGTTAGAGTTGCTGTTGGAATTGGAGAGAATCCACGATATCTTCTGTCTCTATGTTGAAGAAATATTTATCAGATCCTTCACATGTTATAGAGACTCCACCGATCGAATTAAGGGAAGACTTGAGCTTTGAAGTCCAACCCATAGCTATTCTTGATTGACAAATCAAAAGGTTGCAAAACAGACAAGTTCTTATTGTTAAGGTCCAATGGAAAAGCGATCGGGTTAAAAAAGAGACTTGGGTGTATGAGAATACTATGAAAACGTAATACCCCCATCTCTTTGATGTATGGTTTTGTCTTTAAATTTTGAGTACAAAATTTATTTTTAGGGCGTTAGGAATTGTAATATCCCAAAGAAAAGGAAGACAAAAGAAAAAAAAAATGAGGAAAGAAAAGTCAACACACACCTCCACTTATTCTCTCTCTCCCTCCCTCACCTTTTCTCTCATCTTACGAACATATACCCCACCCCGACCCTCTCTCTCCCCCTATCGGCTTCCCTTACTCTCTTCTTCTTGCCAAGCTCTCTCTCTCTCTCTCTCTCTCTCCCTCCTTCCCTCCCTCCCTCCCTCCCTCCTTAGTAATCATCCATATCACATCCAAAATTAATTGTTAAAATTTCTAGACACCCAAAACTCTAGTGAAATATCTATGAATTTTAGAGAGAGAGAATCTAGGGTTTTGAAAAATTTGGGTCTTTGACGAGACTAGTGTCTCGAATTAAGGTAATAACACATTTTCAACATATCTTTGAGTTATTTATGATTGTATTGATGATTTACAGAACTTTTAAAAATTTTTATAGAGAGAAATTAGGGTCGTTATGGATCGACTTTGGGAACAAATTGGTGACCCTATTTGTGGTCAATTATCTTTTTTAACTTAGATTTGTGTTAATTATGCAAGTATTTGAATTTTAGTGTGAGAATGAAATGAAAACCATAAATGTTATAAGTTGGACAACTTGAGCTTGCTATCATTTTTTGACCATAACTTTCTCTGCACAATAATAAAAAGAGTTGAGTTTGTTCTTACTAAAACTAGACTTTTAGGGCTTTAAAATGACATATTGCAGTAGATATTTCATTAAGAATTGGATTTTTGGTGGATTTTCAAAGGAGACAGGCTATCCAAAAATTCTATCCTATTCTGACTACAAATTTTGCATCGAATTTGAATAGGCTTTTGGGCTAAATTAGGCAAACCCTGAACATATTATATATCTATGTCTTATCTTTAATTTGAAAGTTGAATCACTTAAATCCAATGTTTGTTGTGAAAGTTATGGCGATTCTTTGATGACTATGTAGATGTGGGTTATGAATTTAGGACTATCAAATTCATATATTTGGATATTTTTGTGTAATTAGAATTGACTTGAGTCATGAAAATAAAAGTCAGTTTTATATCTAATCTTTGTGAGAAAATTTGAATTTCTATAATCTGAGAATTGTAAGTCAAGATATAGCCATTTTTCTAGACATGTTTGTGTTGGAAATTTGTTAAAAATTAGGGTTGTGTAATATTGAGGAGAAACAAACTAGTCGTAGTGTTGGTCTATGATTTAATGGAAAATTTGGCAGTTATGATTTTGATTGAGAAAATGTTTTACTTAAAATTTAAAATATTTTTGAAATTGGTTTATAAAGTAGTTTGTGATTGTGGAGTATCCCAAAAGAGAGTTTGGAATGAAATATGCATCCAAGTATTGAAATGAAATAATGTGCCATGTGTCTTGATCTATATTGAACATGTTGGCAATAAACTCATGATTTGATAAATGTTTGAACAATGTTGGCACATTTGGATACATATTATGATATTTGTGAAATGGTGCTTGAATGCATGACATAATGCTACAATCATTCCCTTCCGCAGTGTGGCTCGATAGGGCGACATAATTGGGGGGGTTTTATGACCTAGGAGGTAGCCGCACTTGAGAGGTGTCTTCGAAGCCCTCCCCTCGGACTAGCTTAGTTGCACCCCAAGGGAGGTTTGAGCTAATGTCAATGTTGGAGGTATTTGTGAGTTGGAAAAATATGAAAACTCTTGATGGTTCCGCCCTTGGTCATGGTAAACTATTTTTAGGAGATATTATTTTGGCAATCCCATGATTTTGGAAAAGATATGGATATTATTGGATGCATGAGTTGTTTATTATGATTTATTGAATCTTATTTAAAAACTTGATATTTGTTGATGAATTTTGAATTTTATGGACACGATGATATGATTTTAAGATAATTGTTTGACATATCCACAATCATTTCTTATTTACTTTCATAACGTATCATTCACTCACTGAATATTGTTTATACTCACCCCTCTTACTTCCATTTTTACAAAAAAAGGCTAGTTGAAACTTGTGGTTGCCTGGTACCGGATTGAAGAAGTTTATTTCATCGGATTCCCTTCAGGTATTGGTTTCTTTTGATTATATTTTGAGATATTAGTGGATTCTTGTATAGGCATTGGTAGTAACTATTTTTGGAATACTAATTTGAATTCTATCTTTATTGATTTTGAACTTTGAATTTTATTTGGTTTTATGTACGTATATTGAGAACATATTTGATTTTTTGAAAGTTTACTTAGGAAATTGTCTTTGACTAAGTCCGTTTGGATCCCATGAGTAGGGATTTCTTTTATATGATATGGATTTGATTGGAATTGTTAGGTTGGTTTTGTATATGTATTTGGATTGAATGGTCGGACTGACCTTATGCTTGCATGTTTTGAATAAGGATAAACTGGGCTAGTTCTTTGGTTATGTAATAAATGCATGTTGACTTGTTTGGAATTGCTGAATTATTTTGAAAAATATATAGGTATCGATGAATGCCTTGTGGTATTTTGGTGCATGGGATAGGCTCACCCATATTCCGGGATAACGCGGCAATTGTCACGTATTTGATCCGAGGGTTAGGGGTGACATGAGAAAATTTGCTACTCAGAATTTTGTCAATACACCAATAGAAATATAGTTTTATTTGACACACTTGATAGTTCATTTTCAAAAAAAAATGCCACAATAATTTGATTAACCTGGCATTCACATTTAATGCCAGCAAAAGATAGATAAAACTTCGTCATTTTATTAATTCTTCACTACAAAATGACTCCCTTTTACTTTAGCGCTTATTTTTTAGGGAAAATTAAACACCCCCTCCATTTCACTGCTTTTTTCTTAGCAAAAGTTAAAAACACTCACTCCACTTCACCCACTCAATCGCTTCCCTCTCTCACTGTCATTCTTTTCTATTATGAAGTCTCTATTTTTCTGTAAAATGAAATCCACACTGGAAAATCAACTACTATTTTAGTTTTAAATCAAGGGGATTTCTAGTTCTGATTGCAATTTGCGAAGATTCCATTACTACACGTTAATTAGGGTTGCAAAGATTGGAGTTTTTGTAGATCAATTAGGAGGATTGATTATTGCAAGCTTTTCTTCAGGTAATTTATAATTGAGTAAACCCTTTAGATTTTTCACAACAAATATTCTACTGATATTTCTAATTTCCCCTTGATCCATGCCCAATAGCCCTATTTTGTTCAATTTTCTAAGTGCACGTACTGTGTGTTTCTCTGTGCAGTCATGTCGTCATTTGTAATCGCTAAACCCTAAAGGGTTTGTGGTGTTTTCTTAACTTGATTTACACAAGTTTAACTTTAAAATCTTTATGATGGATAAAAAATGGATGAATATGCCATGATCAAGTAACAAATACAAGATGGGAGTAAAAGGATTTCTTGATTTTACATTTGCTAATGGTAATATTGGTGATATGATCTTATGTCCATGTAAAGTTTGTAAAAATATAAATTGTGTAACAAGGAAGGAAACAAATGACCATCTATTGTGGAAAGGATTTCTTGATGGGTATACTAAATGGATAACTCAAGGGGAGATATCTTTTGGCAGTTACCGTAGTTCATCACACAATCCATCAACTGAAGCTACTGAATTGAATCCAGCTGATGATATGCAAGGAATATTATGTGATGCGTTTGATATTTTAAATAAAGATATTCTCATGGTTGAAGAAATGTTAAATAAGAAACCTAAGGTTCATGTCGTAAAGTTCTATGAACTAATTAATGACTCTCAGCAAACTCTTTACCCCAGATGATTTTGATGGGTGAGCAACCATTGGGATCACATTGGTGTGCTGTTTATGTAAATGTGGTGATTAATTTTGATGAAGAATTAATGAGACCTTATGAAATGTTCAGAACAATTGGAGATGCAATTGGAGTAACCATTGCTTGGCCAACTAATCTGGTATTGGTTTATTGCTAATACTGCCTATTGCTTAATATGAGTGACATGTCTCTTGATGGTTAGATGAAAAATATTAGTATTAGTTACTCTAAAGTTCAATTTCTATCTTGTGATACTATAATGATCTATTTTACCCATGTAGATAAAGAATATAATGTCAATACTGACTACCCTTGTGATTGGAGAATAAAATCTAATGTCTATGAGAAGAATCTAGCACTACAAGAAAAAAGGTTTTCAGTGACGGAATCCTCCGTCGTTGAAAATGATATATCCATCACTAATGACTATCAGCGACGGATCTAATCCGTCGCTAATGTGCTCGGTGAAAGTGACCTTGCTTATTTTAGCGACAGAATTATTCCCTCGGTAAATATTGCGACACGTTAGCGACGGTTTTATCAATCGCTAAGTACAGATCGACGCTAATCCGTCGCTGATTTTGGCCTTAACAGTGATGGATTTTTTGACGGATAGCTTGCCTCGCAAAGATATCCATCGTTGATCTGTCGGTGAAGGGTATACTGGGTCCAAATGATTAGCAACGGATTAGCGATGATATATTTAACGACCCCAACGATCGTCGCTGTTCTGTCGGTAATTAGCGATGGTTTAGCGACTGAAACTTTAGCGAGGCAAAGGGATTATGTCACTAATTCCTCGAAAATTAGCGACGGATCTGCGTGGGCATAGTTTCCGTTGTTGATTTTCATCGGTGATCCGTCAGAAAAACCTTTTCTTGGTTAACAGAATCAGCGATTGATTAGTGATGAGATTTTTTATCCACGGAATATATCCGTCGGTAAACCGTCGTTGATTTCATTTTACTGCACCACAAATTTTCTTTTAAATCTGTAACGTATGACCTGTGAATCCAAAGATCATTTTTCAAAAACCTGTATTCCAATAACTTGTAAATCGATGTACCTGTACCAATGCATTTATGAGATTACCTAGTATATCAGAAGTTCAAATTCCCAAAGTTCATTTTAAAAAAGAAAATGAACACAATATTGTGTGACTGAAACTCAAATATTACAACATATAAAAAAACTAAGTAAATTAAAGTACAGTCTCATGTACCGTGCGTGCAACAAATACATCAAACATGTGTTTAAAATGAGCAATAAAAAAGAAAGTACAAGATGTTATGTGTTTATCAAAGTATAACTTATAATGTTCCATGAAACAAAGGACAACAAGAGAGAATCATCAAATTCATTGAGTTGGGTCTGGGGACTGGGTGCTATCACAGCCAGGTGGTATATTTTGGATACCTATTTGTATTAGGACCTCACGAATCTGTGCCTCGGTTTGCTCTCTCACTTGGCTTTGCACTTCTTCCAATCGTTCACTCCGCATGTTCTATATGACTTGATTTCTCATTTCATCCATCATTCTATCAACATCCTCCTTAGTATACATCTGCGAGGAAGGCATGTTGGGAGCTAAAGTGGCACCAGAGGACATTTTGGATGCTATGTCATCAATTCTCTCTCCAAAGCCATATACATGTCCCTTCGTTCGACCCCCTGTGACCTCACACCACGAGCCAACATCAAACTCTGGCTAACTAGCATTATCAGATCCATATTTCTCTTCAAGCAATTATTTGTACTTGCCCTACATCAAGCATACATAATTAGATTTCTGAAATGATAGATAAAACAAAAACAAAAAAAAAAACAATCAGAATACATGGAATGAGATTAAGCTTCAATGTGTGTGTGTGTGTGTGTGTGTCTGTGTGTTCCAGTCAGTCTCTACATTAAAGCTTCGGAGATAAGTATGACTGGCGTGTGGCTACAGTCAGAGTTTAATCAGAGTCCTCGCTCAGTCATTCAGCCTCTAGCTGGAATATCTGAGACATGGGAAGTTGCAATCTTATGGAAATATCCTCAAAGATGGCAGCTGAGGTCTAGTTCACTTCACTCTTGACTTATTTTTGTGTACCTCCATCTTGACACCAGAAAATAAAAGAGAGGAAATTGGATCAGGAAACTAAGGATCTATTGTTGTATGTCCCAGAATAGTTTTGGTGAAGCAAAAAATAAGGCAGCTATTTTGCTGCAGCTGAAGGGTCATCCGAGGCTGAAAGATAATGTTGTGCTTTCATAGTGTGCTCAATTGATGCAGAAACCCAATATCATGATTTCATTGTATGGCTTTCTTGTATGCCTTTTCTCTCTTAAATATACTCCTCTTACTAACATGGGTCTTTTCAATCCTCCCACAGATTCAATCAAATCCAGTGAAGAGGCTGTGCAAAACCCATGACATAGTCACATTTAATGGTCAATTCCCAGGACCAACTTTGGAAGTACACAATGGAGATACTCTAGTGATCTAAGTCCAAAACAGTGCTCGCTACAACATCACCATACATTGGTAAACATAACTTATATGTGATTATTCACATCAAAACAAGATATACATTGACCAATTTACCACTTAAATCAGTAAATCTAAGAACATAACTCGTAAGGGAAAAGGGTCCCACATGGCACATGATTCAAGCGAACGCGTGCATGTTAATAACCGCATATATGGGCAAGGCAAACATCGCGTCCACCTATTTTCTCAAATTTTCTTTTTTGATTATCAGGCATGGAATCCGTCAGATGCGTACACCATGGGCAGATGGACCTAAATATGTGACACAATGCCCAATCCAATAAGAATATTCACTGCCCCAACAATAATCTCTAGGACCCCTCCTTTTTCTATAAAAATACATATTCCATGAGATAGCTAAAAGGTACCACAGGACTTGAAATAGATATGTAAATATTAGAAAAAAATTAATAATAATGAATGTCTCTTATACTAACTGATTCCGACTTCTTGTCAACGTACTGTCTTTTCCCTTTATCACGCCTATGAGTTCAATTGAAGAGTTCAAGATGGGAAACCGATTGTATATTTTCTTGAGCCTGAAAAAAAAAACTAGTAATTATAAAAAGTGTATTAAAATTAGGAATACTTTGAAAAGAAGAAAGAAATACAAGCCATCCTCTTCATATGTGTCGCAAAGGGAATGGAACCGGATGTGTGCTTTGTAATTTCTCCTTCTTTTTCTGTGTTTCGGTTTTGTCTAGCAGCGTTTGACTTCTGTTGCCATTTTGTTGTACTCCAATGTTTGTCAATCAACTCATCCCAAACAGCAACTGTCATATACGGGGGGGCATGACCTTTGGTTTCAGACAAATTGGTTGTTCCAAGGGCGTCCATTGCTTGCTTCCTTGCTAACGAAAGCATATCCGAATATCTCCGACTGCATTACGCTTTCCATGCATTGTATATCGAAATAGAATCTTCGTCTCGCCATTTGAATGTTTGCTACACATATTCAGAAGGGAGCAAAAAAAGTATAAGCTAAATGAGTGAAATGTAACCAAAATTTAGAAAGGATTTTGAAAATCCAACAACATAGTGACCAAATGAGGAATAAAACATTGACTACTAACACTCGATCATACAAATAACTTTCCCTTTTCTATAGGCTTTGTTCTTCATGATTCGAATATGATTCTATAATACCGAAAAGCCGGTTTTAGAAATTTTGTTAATATCTTTATAATATAATGGAAAATTTAAAATTTTATTGATTTTTGATTTTGGGTATTAAATTTGAATTTTTGGGTATATTTAAATATCCGTGTTTGCAATATTCTATTATTGGCAAATCTGGAGTTTTAATATAATGAGAATATATATATATTTTTATTTAAAGAATAAAAAAATTAATAATAATAATAAAATAAAATGAATTGTTTGCATTATGTGAAAAAAAATTGTGAGGGACGGTAGAAAAGGGCAGTGGAACTGGGAGAACAAGATGTGAGTGTAGTGTGTGTGTGTGTGTTAAGCCAATTGGAGTGAGAGAGACACAAATTGAAAAAAAAAAGGGTTTGTGAGTGGGCGGTGGAGCCGTGGATGCTCACGGTTCCACTGTGAGTCAAACATAACAATAATACTAGATGTCCACTGTTTGGGCTTATTCCTTCTGGAAGCTTTTCTCTTGCTTTCCCTTGTCCTAGGGTGTCTGCCATTAGTTTGTCCAATCTATCCATCTCTTGGTTATGTTCATCTACATGTTATTCTTTATATCAGAGATCTCCTCTAATTGTTTTCTAGTGTTTGGTGTGGGTTTTGTTGTTCTGGAGGCTGCCATTCAGTTTTTCTTCTTCTGTCATATGTTAAATAACATTCTTTTGTTGCTAGTGAGAGGAACCATAATCTTAGGATACATATATAACCTGTGTATGTCTAATGGTTGTTTACATGAAACTTGTACTCTTCAAGTGCAGCCAAGGGACATAAACTATGTTTCCCTCAATGATGGTCGGAAGCTCTGCAGTTATGGATACCAATGAATGTCAGCCTCTTTATTTTGAGATACAAGAGTTTTATGAAGCCTTAAATATGAAAATAGAGCAACAAGTTCCATTGCTCTTGGTAGAAAGGTAGGCACTAAATGATGCCATGGAGGGAGAGAAAAATGTAAGCAATGTGCCATACCATTGCATTTTGTATAGTTAGCAAAAAATGAAACCTTTTAATTATTAAATTGATTATTTCCTCTATGTTTTATCCTGTTAGGGCCACTATCATATGCCTGAGACTCAAGGACTATGTCTATCTGAGGAGCAAACAGTATAATGCCAGTGATTTAGAAAATTGCGAGGTCGATCAACAACTCTCTCTCTCTCTCTCTCTCTCTCTTTGTTTTTTTTTCCTTCACCTACCAACAACTTTTGCAGATTCAATCCTTCCAGGGTTGATTCTTTGGATACAAGTGGGAAGAATACAACCATCTTTTGGATAGGCAAAGCCCTCATTCAGCAACCAAGATAGACCCCACTATGCACGAACTTCTGACCTACCAACAAAAATATTACCATACTTGGAAATAAAGCACCACTGCTGTTTAATCTATTAATGATGGTGTTTCTTGTTCTTACTTGTGGTGAGGATTCAAAGCCCCATATATCCTTTCTCACTAATCGCAGAAAAGAGCATTTAACTCTCCATCTAACTTAAAAAAAAAAAAGAAAACTATATAATATGATGTATGTTTTTTAAATAGCTGCTCAAGAATCTATATACGTTGAATTTCCCTCTACGTAAAATAGGTTTTCATGCCCATTTGAGTCAATCCTTTTGAGGTAATGTGATATTTACAAAATTATAATTTCACCCAAAAATTTTAAGGAAAAAGGGTCATTAATTGGGAGGAGCTTCTACCACAATAGGAAAATTTCCCAACCAAATCAAGAAAGGATTTGTTTACGAAAAGAAATAAAAAAGACAAGGGTATCTTTCGAATGGTGCTGTTGGAGTTTGGTCAGATAATCTTATCAATAATAGTAGTGGATGGTCCAGCTATTAATATAAAGATAACCAAATGAATAAGTGCCGAAAGGCATGGCTAGTTGGAGGAGCCGAAAGCATTATTCAGGTAGACTAATTTTGGCATTGTTGTAGGGATGACTTTATGTAGAGAACAGGATAAAACATAAATAGGATAAAACATAGACCAGTTACGAACAGCTGAATGGTAAAGCATAAAAAGGACTGCAAATTCTGATAAGAGGATTACTACCCTGATAAGTATATAAAATAAACATTCAAAGAGAAAAGCTTCCGGTCTGAAGGATCTTAATAATAAAGATCTAAAAAATCATGAGGACTAAACAAATCGGAATCAAGAAAATAGAGTGAATCCAGTTAGGGCGAACAATCTAGGCAACAAAATTAAACTCATCAAGAACCTAGTTGTTCTACTTATTCCATTTAATATCTATAAAAAATTATTAATTTTTATAAACGAATACTAACCTGAAACTTCTCCCAAAGCTCATTCTTTCTATTCTGTGGAATCTTGCTCCAACTAGGCCACGGCCCTGTCAGATGTCCCTTGATGGCCTCAGTGATAGCGCGGACAACTTTAGGTTCAATAAAACTATTTACGAAGAAAATTTTAAAATTTAAGTCATTAAATGGCTTCGATAAACGTTCGACCCTCTAGAGTGAGTGGCACATCAATCCCACAATTTGGGCCTCTACCTTAACAGGTAGAGGAACTCGCAGGAGTCTCAACCTCAGGATTTGGCACTTCAGTTACAGCAAGGTTCTACGCCGTATCACTTAAATGCGTCAACCCTCGCCCACTCTCATTTCCGCTCCTAGAGCTTCCTCTTGACCTACCTCCTCTGCCTCGAACCATATCTGTATTTCAGAAATACATTTGTTAGGTCAACATAAATATCAAAACATAGAGAAAATATTTAGAAATTATAATAATTATATATGTATCAAAATATAACAAGATGATCACCCAATATTTGCAACTCTGTAATTGTAGACAACTTTTAAATGAGAGGAATAAATTAAAATAACATAAATTGAAGAAATACAAACATCATCTACTTATAAAAACACCACAAAGTTTTTAACATAAATCACAATATAAAATCAAAACGATGTCAACATTAACGTCACGAATCGAAAACATACAAATACATAAGTGAAACAAATATAAAGTCATTCGATGTCCTCATCGCCTCCATTAGAATCAAAATCTCCATCTCGCTCTGTTTCAGAGGAATCAAACTCTTCTTCTTCTTCTTCCTCCTCCTCCTTCTCCTCCTCATCTTCTTCATCTTCTTCTTTTTCTTCTTTTTCTTCTTCTTCTTCTTCTTTAGCATCCACTGAGAAATGATAGTGGTTGTGTTCTTCTTGTGGTATCTTAGTTGAAGTTACCTCTTCCATATCTCAAACATTTAGAAATCTTGAGTAATCAAGTTCAGTTGTACGGTAAACAACTATAGGAATTGAAGATTCTTCTTCTTGATAAATGGATTCTGGAAAATTCGAAAGTGTTATGCCATCATAAGTTGCTCGTCTAGCCTTAGTTTTACATACAACCCACCAATCACTTCTCTCTCTCTTCTTAGAAGGGTATGATGTGTAGTAAACTTGTTGTGCTTGTGAAGCCAACATAAAAGGCTCGTTAGAATGCAGTCTTGACTTATGATTAACTTCAACTAAACAGTGACGGGGGTGCACTCTAACTCCTTTTTCAGTATCATACCAAATGCATTTAAATAACACCAGTCTATTACAAACCCTAAACTACTCTAACTCTATTATCTCAATTAACGTGCCATAGAAGTCACGTTCATAATCATTGTAACAACTCCCTTTCACACATACACCGTTATTCATTGTTGATTTATCTTGCCCATACTCGTGTGTGTGAAACTTGAAACTGTTGACGAAATATCTGTTATAACATTTCACTGAGCGTGATGGGCCTTCTGCTATATCTCTTACATTTTTAGTGACAGAATTACTCTCATCTGCTACCATATATAAAATAAAGAAACATAACATAGCTATATAAAATAACGACAAACATATACTTTGAAATTAGTCTAAATTTGTAAAAAGAATGCTGTACTTACAAACAGCCTTAACCAACTTGCAAATTCTTGTTCACGCTGTCTCTCAACTTGCTCATCCGTAATGTATGGATTTCGTTGCCTAACAACATCATCAAGTATCCTTGTAAAGACAATGATGTAAGACGTAAGTAAATTTTCATTTATTGTGTTAGATAAAAAGTAATTGGTTATCAAGAAACGTACTCAATAAATTGATTGAGTTCAATGCAATTCAATAACACATAAATCATTGCAGCGTTGTATTCTGATTCAGAGAGAAATCTCCGATGACATTCCCCAAGTGGTCGAACGACGAGAGAAAATATTGATAATCTCCCTATAGATTGAACAGCTCCCCCATCATCATTTCAAGGAAGTTGATTCAACCTTGTTTCTAAATGAGGTTCAAAATAAAAGGAACAAAATGTTGAAATCTCCTCAATAATATAGTCCTCACAAATGGTCCTTCAACGCATGCTCGATTTCGTATTTTTTTCTTTAATTGATACATACACCTACAAATTATTTAACTTTAATTAGGAGATAATAAATAATGTTTATTCAATAAATGTTCTTGACATTACCTCTCAAATGAATACATCCATCTATATTGAACCGGTCCTCCCACCTTGGCTTTATAAGCTAAGTGAACTGGCAAATGCTCCATATTGTCAAAGAATAATGGGGGGAAGATTTTCTCAAGTTTACAAAGCATGTCGACTATATTTGTCTCCAATATCAAAATGTGCTGTTCATGCAACTCAGTCGAACACAAGTCTCTAAAGAAATTACTGAGTTCTGTTATAGCATCCCACACAGCGTTTGGCACAAGGTCACGAAATGCAATTGGGATCAATCTCTGCATAAAGATGTGATAGTCATGACTCTTCATACCATAAAATTTGCCTTCCTCCACACTAACACACTGAGACAAGTTTGAAGCATACCCATTAGGAAATTTCAAAATTTTCACCCATCGACATACATCTATTACTTGATCTTTACTTAATGTGTATGAAGCATTTGGCTTCCAAATCCTCCCATTAATTTCTTTCAATTCTAATTCTGGCCACTTGCAATACAATACCAAATCGAGTCTCGCCTTAACGTTGTCTTTGGATTTTCCTTTAACATCCATAACAGTATTGAAAATATTTTCGAACACATTTTTCTTAATATGCATGATATCTAATTTATGGCGAATAAGAAATGTTTTCTAACAAGGCAACTCCCAAAATATACTTCTTTTCACCTAGTTATGTTCAACCCCAAAACCCTTAATAGTTTGTCTACCATATTTTGTGTCAAAAATAATATCAGGAAGACAAGAAACGCGAAAAACATATCTTCACCAGATAGTCGCAGAGGAGGCGCATCACGCTTAACTTTTCCTTTTCAAAATTTATCCCTTTGCTTCCGATATGGATGATTCATCGGAAGAAATTGATGATGACAATCAAAAAATAAATTTTTTCATCCATTAGCAAAGACAAAAGACTTCGTCTGCTCTATGCAATAAGGGCATGCTAACTTCCCATGACAGCTCCATCCAGATAGTATCGCATAAGCAGGAAAGTCACTTATCGTCCATAAAAGTGCTGCTCTCATTTAGAAGTTTTGTTTTCTTGAAATATCATAAGTGTTTACACCTGCATTCCATAACAATTTCAATCTATCAATGGTCTCAAGAAGATATCAATATGCTTAGTCAGATTTCTTGGCCCCGGAATAATCAGACTCAAATAAATAAAAGGCTGCATCATACACATAGAGGGAGGCAAATTGTACACAGTGATAAAAATTGGCCAACAAGAGTACGGAATGGTTGATTGACCAAATGGGTTAAATTTATCTGTGCATAACCCTAAACGCACATTTCGAGATTCAGAGGCGAAGGATGGGTGTGTATAATCAAAATGCTCCCATGCTTCACTATGGGCTGGGTGTGTAACAACTCCATCATCACTACGTTGATTTCTAGCATGCCATGTCATGTGCTCTGATGTAGCTCTTGACATATATCAGCAACCTTTGAAGTCTTGGTGTTAGCGACAAGTACCGTAACACCTTATTTGGTACTTTCTTTTATTGTCCACTACAAAAATTTCTTATTTTATATCGGGAATGACCACATACCGCACACTCGGTTTTATCTCGATTTTCTTGATAATATAACATGCAATAATTTTCACAAACGTCAATCTTCTCATACCCAAGGCCAAGTTTTTTCAATAGTTTCTTTGCTCCATAAAAGTTATTTGGCAATTTCGAATCTTCCGGTAACATAGTTTGAATAATCTCATTAATGCGATCAAAACATGCCGCACTCATGTTGAACTCTGACTTGTAATTTAATATTTGTGACACAACTAACAACGTTGTTTGCATTTTGTACCCATTCCATAATGGTTCTTCAGCACTTTTCAATAACTCATAAAACAATGTCGCATCAGGATTAGGAGGCTCAGTACCCTCAACATTGATGTGATCATAACCACAATTCTAATATATTTTAGGGCCTAAGGCATCCATAACCATGGATCTATATGGAGCCTCAACATCCTCTCCACCTCTAGATGATTGTCCTTCCATTGATTCTTCATTTCGGACTTCTCCATGACAAACCCATGTGGTATAACCATTCACAAACCCTGTTGAGAATAAGTGCACCACGACATCGTCTCGACAAAAGAATTTATGATTCCGACATTTCTGGCAAGGACATCTAATCTTGAATCCATCCATAAACATATGTTGAGAACATGCAAAATTCAAGAACTCATTAACACCCTCCACAAAGTCCTTAGTCAAGTACCTATTAATTAAGCAATGATACATCCAACTACGATCAATTGATCCCATATTGAAGGACATTCTGTATAGGAAAAAGAGGAAGACAAAAAGGATATTTATAATCGAGTATATTCTGTGTAGGAAAAAGAGGAAGACAAAGAGGATAATTATAATCCATCTATGAACTAATGTTGAGTACCTTCTTTTACTATCGAGTTTATTTATAATTTGAGGGCGCATGTGCACGCTCATGTACTCATTAACTATATAGAATAGCTCACAAACCATGTATGGAGGACAAGGGCATATATAGCATCTTTTGAGTTATCTCTTGCCATTTCACTTCAGCTTTTTCATTCATAGGGAATTCATAGAGTTCGAGAGGTCCAGGTGTAAGCAGATAGATTAACTTTCACAGAATCACAAAAGATCTCTGCTAGAAAAAATGAAAGACTAATAGTTGTCCAAAATTCATAGCTCAAGAAACTATAAAAAACAAGGGTTTCTCTCTCTATAAATTTGTGGGTCTCTCTTTCTCTCTTAGTGTGTCCATTTTCACGAAACCCTAAACTTTTCTTGTTGGCCAACCAGAACCCAGAGATTAGGACGACCATTTTTTTGAACATGAATTTTGGATTTGTTAATATAAATTTAAACAAAAATAAAGAAAGAATACACAGGTACAGTACTAATTAAATCTAAAAAAATTCAACAATATTTGAGAATAACTAGAAAGATTATTTTGGACTGACAATGTAAATCGACTGCTTAGGCTGCAAACGGAATCTATTGCTGAAAAAATGGCACCGAGAGCTGCACATGCAATTTTCCTTTTAGGAAATTAAGATTTTCTATAAAATAGATATGAACTGCGACTACCGAACTGAAATTGTATGAATTGTCACCTAAGTAATCTTGAACATTGAGAGATTTCACACCAATCTTCGTAGACAGCAAATAGGTGCGGGCAGATTTTGAGATGAATAGCACCAAGCATAATCAGAAACTTCCAAATGGCTCATACATAAAAAAAGAGAAGATCTACAATAACCAAAAGATTAGGTTGTAGATCTCACCGGCCGACACAAGACATAATGAAATAATTGTCCCTACTACTCCAAACAATAAAATGATGGAGAAATTATGGAAGAATTGCTTTTTCTTGACCTGAACATTGAAAGCATGTAAAAAATTTAACAAGTTGTAATAATTGTGGTTCTAGAAATGCAGACAATTTAAATAGTTTAAAGCACATTAGATATTATGCTAAGAACATAACAATGGGGGTGAAGAATCTAGCGCGGCCCCGATTAACATGATCTCGTCTCACAACAACTGACAAAATTTATATAATTTTAAGCCCAAACTCCACAACAACAAAAGTTACTATTATGGCCTTAATCTGAGTGAAAGAGAGACAGACAGACATTTAAAAACCCTAATTTGATGTCAATCCAAAGTATGATTTAATGTCAATTAAATGTCAAAAGGAATAATTGTGATTAGATGAAGTGTCATTTTGTGTGCTATAAAATTGTTTCTGGTGAGATTTGTTAGGTGGAAGAAGATGCTTGGCACTGTTTGGGACATTAGAAAACAATTATTTACATCAAGATAATGTAGATGTGTAACCAAAGACGATGGGTTCCCCTTTCACATGAAAAAGGTCCAAATCAAATACAATTGGACAAGTCCCAAAACCAATCTAGAGCAGCTAAACATTCCTCACAGCACTTAAAACTCCTAATCTGAGTGAGAGAGAGAGAGAGATGAACAAGGTCCAAATCAAATACAATTGGACAAGTCCCAAAACCAATCTAGAGCCGCTAAACATTCCTCACAGCACTTAAAACTCCTAATCTGAGTGAGAGAGAGATGAACCTAAAAGTGGTGGACGGCGACGATCAGAGTCGGTCGATTAGCCTACTGAGGAGAGGCGGCGAGCATCTGACACAGTGAGGCGAGGGAAGGGAGCATAAGAGATAGTCACACGAATGAAGGGTTTCGACCTTTTTTTTTTTTAACTCTATGAGGATATAGCGACGGATTAGCGATGTAATATATCCGTCGGTAATTCCCTTGAAATACCATCGTTAATTCATCGTTATTCTGTGCCCACATATTAATGCGATGTTTTGCTGATAGATAATTTCCATCGCTAAGTACATCACTAATTCCTTCACTGAGTACTCGGTAAGTTTGAAGTTTTTCCTATTTGAAATCCATCGGTAATCCTTCACTATTCTGTCGCTATTAACAACGGATTTTTTTTCCTCGCTGAATTCCGTCACTGATGCACTGTTCTCTTGTAGTGTAGGTGCCTGGGAATTGCTTTCTGTTGTTTCCAAAGCATAAGTTCAAAGTTCTAAATTTTGTATTTGATATATCTTATGCAAGTGACCTATGCAGAAGCCTAGGAGCAGCATATAGTTATTAGATATTTTGCATGTCTGAAGCTTTTCTTGGGATGAAGCTATAAGATAGGTGCCTTTTTGTTGGCAAATATTTTTGTTGGGATGGCATTGAATGGACAGTACTAACACTACTTTTGTGCTAGTTTAGTAATTTCAAAAATGCCTAGTTTATTTTAGTTTGGTTTAATTAATTTGTAAGAAGTACCTGTGATACTTTTGGCAATGAAGATACATTTTTGTTGACTTGTCATTTTAAGTTTTGTGGCTGATTTTGGTCTATAATTTGCTATAGTAATTTTAAAATTTATTCTAATTGCTAAAATTTATTGTAAGCCTGTTATGGCACTTCTAAATGTCATATTAAAATACTACAGAAATTAAACCTCTATAGTGACGGTAATATTTATTGTTAGTGACCTTTAGTAACGGTTTTTTATGGTCTATAGCAACCTTTTGACGAAACCGTTAGGAAATGTATATATTTACGATGGTATAAAATGGTTCGTCAGTAAAAGTTTAGCAATTGTCAGTAAAGATATCACAAACATCTATAAAAAGCGATGTTGAATTCTCATGGTAATTATTTGTGGTCAGTAAATGTGATAGTTTTTAAAGACGGTTTTAAAATAGTTACTATATGACTCATTTTACTATCTACTTAATCATACCGTCTATTTAAGTTCTATATCTATACTAATCTATATAGTCTACGGTCTTTAAAAGTTATGTTCAATTCTAACACTTATCATTTGTGGTTAGTAAATATGATAGATTTTTAGGGACGGTTTGAAAACAATCTCTATATATGACTTTTTTTATTGTCTACTTAAATATACCATCTTCATAAGTTCGATTCAATTTTGACATTTATAATTTGTGGTCAGTAAATATGACAGAGTTTTAGGGATAGTTTGTAAACGGCCTCTATATGACTCTTTTCACTATCTATTTAATCATACCATCTGCATAAATTCCATAGGCATGCTAATTGAATATGTAATGTGTTTGCATTGAATGCTTCCAATGTTATTTGAGATGTGGAATCTAACATTTTACAATAAAATATTTATAGATACAGTGTTCCATTAAAATTTGGCAATCAAATCAAAATCTCTTTTTTGCGCTCTTCCTTTGAATCCAAAAAAACTAAACCTAAAAAGTAAAATAGAAAAAAAAAGAAATTCGATTTTGAAATATGCATGAAAACATACACAGAGGCCTCCACCATCCGCCCTTGCCACGTCTTTAAGGGCGCTCCAATCTCTGTGTGTGGGTGCCCGCCCACGCAAGGCGTTGGTGCCCGTACCCATCCGCGGGTGCTTGAGCAAGAGGGGGGCACTAGCCCCCTATGCCCAGGCACCTGCCTCCCATGCGCAGGCGCCCACGCACATGGGGGCTGGCGCCCGCCCCCATCCGTTGGCGCTTGCACAAGCGGGGGACTGACGCCCACCCCCATGCGTGGGTACCCATGCAAACAGGGGCTGGCGCCCGTCCCCCATGTGCAGGTGACCACCCACACAAGTCGCTGGTGCCCGCACGCTTGCACGGGTGGTGTCCCGTGATGGGGAGCGGCGCCGTCCCGAAGCGTCTTGTCGTTACTATATATTACTATATACTACTATATATTAGTATTATATTATATATTGTTGCATTATGCTGACCCCAAATTTTAGAATTAAATCTCAGGTTGTTGTTTTTATTGTTGTATTATATATTACTATATATATTAGTATCATATACATTAGTATCATATTACTAACAAAATATAATATATTTTTTTAATTACAATTAGTATGTTATTATACATTAGTATTAAATTACTACTATATATATTAGCATTATATATTACTACGATATACTACTATATATTAATACTATATATTACTACTATGTATTACTATATATTATTATACATTACTATACATTACTATATATTACCATAAATTACTATGTTGGTAATTGGAGTGGTAATGTAACACTATATATTACTACTATATGCTACTACTATATATCTAATGCCAAATTATAATTTCATTGCCACTCAAATTACCAATTTTAAATAACCAATTGGAGTTAGATATATATGAGTAATATTTAAAATAAGCAATTTAGGATAAACTAAATTAAGTGATCAATATTATATAATTTCATATAATTAAGTGATCAATATTATATAATTTTATATGAAACCAAAAAAATCTAATTCAAGAATTAATTATCATTATTATATAATTTCATATAAATTCCAGAAAAACAACTAACAACATTAATTTTAATTAATTTTAATTAATTTTATTAATCTTAATTATTGACATGTCAATAACTTTTTTGGTGCCAAAAACATATTTGCTTCTTTTTTTAGAGCCAAAACCAATCATCAGTATTTATTTCATTTTTCATTTCATTTATTTCCCTGTTAGCATATACAAATATTTCTCTAATATTTCTATGTTGGCTTGTGCAAAACAATGGAGAGGTCATGGATGTATTCTAAATTAAGAGCAAATAATGAATATATTAGTGGAGTTAATGCATTTCTTGAATTTGCATTAGCAAATATTCAATCCATGGATGGTAAGATATCATGTTCTTGTGTTAAATGTTTCAACACATTGAGATTTCTTACACACATCGTGTTCAATCACTTGTTACGTCATGGATTTCAATGTGGATATCAGAAGTGGATATATCATGTAGTGATGTGACTATAATGTATGGTAACAAATGATAATAGTATGGTAACAAGTAATAACAAGTAATAACAGAGTGATATGGCTATGATGGATAGTAATAAGTGATAAAGCATGGTAACAAGTAATAACAAGTAATAAGTCCTAAAAATTACATTGCATGAAATGTAGTAATATCAGATGTAGTAATGGTTCAGATAATAGTATATTATTAATTACATGATTTTAATATTAGTAATTATGAATATTATATAATATAATATTAATTAAAATTAATTATCAATGAAAAAATTAAAAAAATGAAGAATTCATATTAATTACCAATGTTATATAATTTTATATAAATTTAAAAAAAATGACGACATTAATATTAATTTAAAGACAGATTAATTAATTAATTAATTAATAAGTTTAATCAGTTAAAAATATTTTTCTACTCTCTTATTTATTTTGCTTGTTCAAAAGTATTTGCATTTGCATTTAATATCGTATCAAACCCTGTATTTGTATTTAATATTATAAGTTATAGATATATTCTAGATATTTCTTGAATTTGAATCTAATTTGTTTCTACATATGAAGATAGAGATGTATCAACACAAAATGAATGAAGATGTATCAACATAGATATGAATAAATGAAAGATTTTGTGATGTCTTATCTATTTTATTCTTGGCTATTATGCATAGTAATAGGTGATAATAAATGGATCCTATCTCACAAAAAATTAGGTTTTGATGATAATAATTTAATTTGAAAATAATGTAATAATAAATTTTAAATTAAGTGGCGTCTTATAATTATAGGCTAAACCTTACTGTAATTATATTTTAAGTTACTTAATCTAGTAAAAATTGTATGAAATTATATGGTAACAAGTTGTAAAAATTGTATAAAATATTGTAACTGATTTTTTAAACAACCTAAAGGAAAGACATGTGACCAAATAAAGTATAAAAAATATGAGGCGAGGGCAATGGCTAATAAAAGGTAAGGGTTTTAATGAAAAAAAGGGCGACTAAAGAAGTGTGAAAAAGTGTGGGTAAAAAGGCGAATTAAGGTGTTGCTTAGCAAAAAAGTAAGGTTTAAAGAAATTATTTTATGAAAATCTAATCCCAAATATATTATATTAACTTTAAAGCTTTTTTTAACTGGCGATCTCTCGTCCAAGCTATAAAATCAATAGAAATTTTAACTCAACAAAAAAAATTTCAAACCTTATTCTCAACTAAACATATTTTCAGCTAAACTTTCACTACATTTTAAACACCATCTATTGTGAGAATGAGTATTTAAAAAATTTTAAATATTTCCAGGAACTATGGGAAGGACTAAATGACGGATGAGCATTGTAGCTAACCATGAAGAATCACAACAATCCCAACAACAAGTTCAATTTGAAGAAACCCAATCATGCAAAGATGTTACCCCAGGCTACCGATCATTTTAATTTGAGGTTTCATATTAACATGCCATCAAATAATTATCCATTTTTAATTTTTGCTCAGTAGTTATCAAGAAATGTAGAGGCCCAATACGTTGTCAAGATGTTTGGGACATAGCAAAAGGACAACACATGATCGTTGAAATGAACGAATTAAATCAACCAATAGGAATCGATGGTATAATCTTTACCAGATTTCTTGGCTCTATAGTTAGAGTGCATGCCATTGCTCCAATAAACTATAAGACTTGACGTGACATGCCAATGGAGTATACAGATGACATGTGGAAGATTGTATAGGTGTTTAGTAACCTATTTTTATTACTCAACGCGTAGATGGAAAAGCTGATATATCTAATTTTATTTCTTACATATTTCTTTTATTTTAATTATAGTCAAAGATTACTTTCAAGCCACTCAGAGATGACACTAAGAAATGGGTTATTAGAAATTTGTATGAAAAAATGAAGAGTTTTAAAAATTCTCTAAAATCAAAATGGATCGATGATTCACTTGAAATAGATGAAAACGTCAAGAGAATGGAAGATGAAAGGGTTGATCCAAATCAGTATAGGGAGCTTGTTACTTTCTGGTTGACTGATAAAGGTACAAGTTATCAATTTTTCTTGCTTAGTACTATATAATGCAATCCACTATACAATCCACTTGTTGTTCTGAAACTTTTTTCTCTATGCTATGAAATTAGTAAAAGAAATTCAAAATGTTGCGCCAAGTTAACTGATCCACATTACTTAGGATTGAAATCATTTGCAAAGCTCATATATAAGAAGGTATAAAGAATTCATATTTTATTTACTTACAATTAATTGTAATTAATTTTAGCCATTTAACATTCCAAAGTGGTTTGTTTTTATCATTATAGATGACACAATTTGGGAGGAAATCTTCTAGAGCTGAACTTTACATTACAAGTGGAATATGATCAGATGGTAGTTTAGTTTCTACAAAAGATCAGAACTTGTGGAATGGATGATTATCTTTTTATGTAGTTCTAATTGATATATTTATGCGACATTGACATTTAATTCACTTTACTTCTTATAGGAAATGATGAAGAGTGGAATAGAGTCTAGTGAAGAAGTGCAAATAGAAAGTTCCAATTTGTCTTGGGAAAGTGATATTGTATGTAAAGTTAAGGGGTCTGATTCAAGGGGAAGAATTAGATGTGTGTAAAAGGTTACAACTCTGCGTGTGTATTCAACTAGAGTTGAGAACGAAGATATGACTATTATGAAGGAATATTTAATGGAACAAAATCACAATCTTACTAATTTGGTTAGCAATGTTCTTATGCATGTTGCTACACATGCTGGAAGTCGACAACAAAATGAATTGATGAACTTTGTTAATAAAGCAAGTTTATGGTAACCAATGTAACCGAGGATAAAGTAATAACACATGTAACCCGACCCTAAAGATAGTAAAATTTTCAATCACTTATAGTAATTGACAATAAAAAATAGTAACATTTCCTAACACTAGTGTAACAAAAATAAAAGTTAAAAGTGTAGTAACATTTGGTAACACATAGTAACCGACGAAAAATGGAGTAACATTTCCTAATACTACTAGTAATTGACGATAAAAGGTATTAACATTTTCTAACATATGATAATCGATGATAAAATCAGTAATATTTCCTAACTCAATGGTAACTGATGATGAAAGTAGTAATATCTCCTAACACATGGTAACCAATGATAAAATTAATAACATTTTCTAACTCAAAGGTAACCGATGATCAAAATAGTAACATCTCCTGACACATGGTAACCACATGGTAACCGATGATAAAATCAGTAATATTTCCTAACTCAATGGTAACAGATGATCAAAGTAGTAACATCTCCTAACATATGATAACTGATGATAAAATCAGTAATATTTCCTAACTCAATGATAATCGATGATGAAAATAGTAACATCTCCTAACACATGGTAACCGATGATAAAATTAGTAACATTTAATAACTCAATGGTAATCGATGATGAAAATAGTAACATCTCATAATATATGGTAACTGACCATAAAAATCCTAATTTTTCCTAACACTGTATTAATTGACGATAAAACTACTAATTTTACTAACAGTTTTC
>JBAMMX010000021.1:7185152-7272246 GCA_037126225.1 Dillenia turbinata | reverse complement strand
ATTCTCATTCTTTAGAAAACTTTTGTTTTATGGTGGGATCATTTTCTTAATCGAAAGATCCTAAAAAGACTACTCTCAAATAGGAAATAGGAGTCATTAGGATACTTTGACATTCCCTTAGAATCGTTAGAACCATTATCTATCGATCGGTCGTTCGACCGATGAAGGGTCTTCAAAGCTCGTTCGCTTGAAGGACCGACGGTTGAATACCCGATCAGGACTGTTACCTTTGCTTGATAAACCATATCCGACTAACGGGATTACTGAAACCCTATCGTTCGAGAGATTTGGACGACTGAGGCCTTTCGATAGATAATCATATTTAAATATCGAAGGATAGTCATCCTTTGTGGGCTTTTCGTGTGGGCCTTTCAAGATCCCTCCAGTTGGGTCTAGGACCACGTCACATCAGTAGTGTGAAGAGGATTTTAGACTGCTGAGAGTCTCAGCCAATTCAATTCAAAGGATATGACTAGAACATTACTAGGAGGGCACATAAACAAGGGCCCTATGTGAAAAATCTTAACTTTTCCCGTTTATTTTACTTGTATTTTCAGTTAAAATGTTTTTTGTGTTGTATTTATAATTCTTTGAATTGAAAGTTTATTTAATCACAGTTGAACTTGAGCTCAAATTTTCAAATCTGGCCCCAAGGAACATCGGGAATTTTCATGAAGTTTTCTCCCTCTCCCTATATTTTTTCCCATATGAATTTATATTTTAATTGTGAGTTCTCCCCCCCCCCCCCCGGCACGGGGACGTCCTTGCAGGGACTTGACCTCGCAATTTTTTTTTTCCCCATAATGTGCATGTTTTATAGGGCATAGGCGCTTCCTTTGAACCTAAAACTATAAGTAAAAATTATTAAATTGGAAAAAATGTTTATAGGAGAAACTTACTGAGAAGTTATTTTAAGAGTCTGAATCAGGATTAATATAACAAAATCTGTAATTCATTGTCGATTTACTCAGATTTTGAGTACATTGGAACAAAAAGAGAAACAATCTTGCAAACTTATTTCAAGTCTAAAGGGTCCTAGAACTTCAGCTCCTATTATTTTTGCATCAACTCCCTGATCTTTTACATTGGCCTTCACTCAGAGCTCCCACACTTGAGGAAAAACATCAAAGTCCCATAATTCTTGTTCAATTTCAAAATTGCTTGTACTCGTACTAGTATTAGGACTTGTTCCATTCACAAACTGATTTAGTCGATCTGATATCCTAGCAGCTTTACTCTCAAATGGTAAATTTGAATTCCCCATCTGCATAAACAGCAAAACCTATACATTATCATCAATTATTTATCAAAATAAATCATCAAAGATTAAAGGAAAGAAAAGTGGGAAGGAGGGCCATAGTTCCTTTTAATTTTATTTTTTTTAATAATTTTTTTGGCTCGACGAAGGAGGCAATTTGCCAAGGGAAACTTTGTTCTTGAAATAATATATTATATTCACTTTATAAATATGTGGGATAGAAGCAAGATGTATAATGTCCACATGAGTTTTGACAGTAAAAATGAAATAAATAAAAAAAAAAAAAAAGCAAGATGACAAATCGTATTTTAGTCCATAGTTTAGAGGACAAAGCTCTATATATTAAAGGAGATTTGAAGCCTTACCTCTGCATGCACAACATGAAAAATAACATTTCCGACAACAGAGAAATTTGCATTGACAACATCTGCATTTTCTTCGTGAAGCATTCTAATGATCTCATAGAATATGAACTGATTATCTAGTCCAGTAATCAAAGCCACCTCTAATGTAGGACCATTTGCTTTGATCTCGATCCGGGGAAGATTACTTGAGCTTGTCATAGGGCTATTACATGGGCACCTTTTCAATCTTTTTGTGCCCCCCATTATTCTGTTCCTCTTCTCCTTGCTTTCCTCCAAGCTCTTTTGCAGGCTCTTTATGTAGTTTGTGGCTTCAGTTATTTTATCAGGCACAGACATCGTTTCCTGCAAAAGAAAGGTTTAAAGTGTAACCATATTAGTTACAAGATCTTAATAAAGTTTTTGTACCATTTAGATTATTTATTTATTTATTTATTTATTTTGTGCTGTGAAGAGGGCAGGAAAAAAAAAAAAGTACGAAAGTTGGTGTCTGCTTGGTGGATTTAGACAGAAGCAATGTCTTTTGTGTACATTAAGTTAGCATAACCTTCGGTGGGTTTACTTGAATTAATTTCTCTTGGTTCCTATGGAACATGTACCATGGCAATAACGTAAGGAACCTGTGGCCGAATTTTAGTCCCTGAAAGGCTTACATGTTGTCTCTGGGTGGAAGTATTCTAATTTGACAAAGACAAAAGATTAGGTAATGCTTTTTGGAGAGATTTGGTTTCAATTTCACTATTCCTTTTAAGAGAGAGAGAGAGAGAGAGAGGACCTTGGAGTTGTGACTTGGAAGGAGTGAACCAAGCATGGCATAAAGGATTTTCATTTGGCATCTCCTATTCTTCTCTATAATCTTTCTTTCTGGTCTTGCTGAAGAATTCTGACCGGATCCCTCCATTTTTCTTCAATTTTCTCCTTATTTAGGATCCAAAACGACCTCTCTTTCTCTCTCTCTCTCTCTCTTCACACGAAAATAAGAAATATTTGTACTTGTGCTTTACTAGGTTGATGGTTATATGTACTTACGTTGTTGAAGGATTTGGATATTGGGAACTGTAAAACAACCCTCCCTCCCTCTCTCCCCCTCTCTCTCTCTCTCTCTCTTTACTAGGTTGATGGTTATATGTACTCACGTTGTGGAAATCAAAAGGATTTGGGTATTGGGAACTGTAAAACAACTCTCTGTCTCTCTCTCTTTCTCTCTCTCTCTCTCTCTCTCCAAGTAGAAGATGATTGGAAATAAGATATCTCTGAAGTCTTGCGTTGTAGTAAGTTGATGCTTATATATATATAATGTTGTTGAAATCAAAAAAACTAGCATAGAACACCATGAAACACCCACCCTGCGAACCCACTTTTTGAATTTTTCCTCCTAATAAAAGAAAGATAATGACATGAAAACGTGTGCATCATCCTTTATACGTAAGCACGAATGATGTGTCTTTTATATCTCTCACTTTCACCCTTCCTCCCTCTCAGCCGTCTATGTGGAACAAGTCCCCAGCTCTGCCACATGACCAAGTCAAGCCTTATGCCTCAATTCAACCGTAGATTGTGCAAGGTTTTTCGATCATTTGGACGGTGAAACATAGCATCTTAGTTTTCTGACGCCATCATGATTATTATTATCCTATTTTTATCCTTCTCAATTATAAAAAAAAATAACTATTTATATTATATAAATACCAATATCATGCCGTTTTTAGTTATTTCAATACTAAAAATAATTTATAAATATTTATTGCGACCAAATATAACAATTTATAAATTCATAAAATACCTTGTAAAATATTATATCTTTTCTATCCAAAATATCTTTATAATTTATTTTAAAAATAATCTTAGACCCAAGAACCACACCAATGTATTCCAAACTTGGTGATTAGCCTCTATTACAGTGACGATACTGTAGGGGAGATACTACAGAAAAATAACTCGATTTAACCCCTCTCATTCTTATTATCTTTTCAATATTAAAAATAATGAAAATGAAAAAAAAATTGAAAAATGAGAAGGTTGACTGATTCAAAACCCCAATTATAACATCCCCTCTCTCCTTCTACATACCTCGGGATGCACAGTCCAAATAGAAACACTCTTTCACATCTTCTTAACCCAAAATGGCCGATGAGAGGAAAGGCAAATTTATAAATTTTATAAATTTTATAAATTTTTTTATGTACTGTTTAAAATAAATGTAGTTGACACATACTTGGGTTTTAATCTGTGTGCTCAAACTTGTCTGCAAAAGGGACCAAGTCTTCCGTGCGAAGGAGAAAGCTATTCCTCTCTATGGAGTGTCAAAGGCTTCAATAACCAACCTAGTATTCCCCCCCCCCAAAAAAAAAAAGAGTTGGAATGGTTGAAACATGATAAAATAGCTCTAAAGAATCGCATTTGTCTTTTAATTATTATAATAATAGAATCATGAATTGCTCCACATTTTTTTCAATGTATGCAAAATTTTAAAATATAACCTCAACCTCAAAATGTGGGTTGACCTCAAAATTTTAACAAAAGAAAGCGTTATGCAATTTGTGGATCATTCTTGATCTATCATGGCAGATTTCTTTTCTCTCTCTTACCTTTTCTCTCTCTATTTTTACTGTATCTTTTTTCTTTTTTCTCTGTTTTCATCGGTTTCTATTTTAAAAGTTTTTATCTAACTATGCTAAAATTTGATTTTGATACTGTTTTATAAATTTTAAATTTCGGCACGTAGAATCCGTAGTTCTTCCAATTAGGGAGTTGCCATGAAGGTCCTGCGAGTGCTCTGCGAATGTATGATATGCAGAATTTGTTGTTCCTCTCTCTCTCTCTCTCTCTCTCTAACTTCAAAACTGTGACAATTGCGGCCGTCCACGCGATCACACTTGAAGACCTGCAGCACGAAGTAAAGTTGAAGGACTTTGACTTCTGACATTGCGAGTCCTTTGCCTTTTGATTTCGACCCTTCAAACTGAAAGAAAAACCAAGTTGAAATTGCATGGTAATCACGACAACCAATCTTCTTAACCCATGTCACCTTATCAGGATGAGCCTTCTCTGCTCTTCTTCCTCCCTTCTCCCATGATCATCTTCATTGAGATTCAATTGAAACTGTTAATTAGAATATTTTTAAAATTGGACTTTGATATTATAAAAAAGAAAAAGACGGGAATTAGTAATTTTTAAAAGGTCATTGTCAATTTTGGCATTCTTTCTTTTCTAGCAGTTATAATCATGTCCACTTAAAAAAATAATAATAATAAAAATAAAAATGAGAAAATACATAAATGAATTTTTCTTTTTTAATCCAAAGAGAGATTTGGGTCCGATAGTAGTTATATTCTAGAAATTCACCAGTTTTAGGTTATTGTTTTGTTCTATTTTTTGTATATTCTTTTTTCTTTTTTTTTTTTTTGTTATACCAACCGATATTTGAAATCATATTACAACTATTCTAATCGAGCGCTTGTTGAGTCTATTTTAGAGACCAACTCTCCTAATATAGGTTTTCATTCTCCAATTTTGAATCCAAAATTTACTTAAAGGATATAACACTCTTGGGTAAGCATGTGCATGTTATTTGTGCAAAGCTGTGACTAGCCTAAACGTTAGGCCCAAAAATCATGCTTAAATTGCATTACATTTTCATGTTCAGCTTGACAATCAGCTCCTTTTAAATTGTTTGGACAAGTTTTAATAAATAAAACCAAAGGATTCAAAAGTTAAATAAATTAAATTTTAAATAAGTATTGCGACCGATTTATACTAATACAACTTTGAACGGTTTTAATTTATTACTATATAGACTGGAGTAGAATTTGTCTATTTGTTCATAGATTTATTTACTCCCTATAACACTACTCAGATTTATAATATTTGGGTCACAAAAAATAAATTGCTGTCTATGCTCAAAATCTTTTAAAAAAAAAAAAAGTTGCTTCAAAGTTTTAATAACAGATTGCTTATAAACGAAAATTGAAAACCTTGCAATAGGATTGAAATTGATGGAGCCCTTGCACTTGATTGCCGCAATGCTCAATTTCTTCTGGTTACACCCGGGTTCACCGGATTGGGAGAGAGTGATTGTGCTCAATGATCTATTATTTTTATTAGAAAGTTTAAAGATCATAATTATACTGTAACACAAAAAATTCGGTATTAGAAAATTTTTATTTAATTTCTAATAAAATATAGAGAAAAAATTGGATTGTAATTGATTTTTGGATTTGGAGTGAAACATTAGAAAAATTCAGAGCATGAATTTTCATTTTTCAATTTTGTTCTTTCATAAAACTAGGAAAAAAAATTTATAATTAAATTAGCAATTGTTAGCATATGGGGCGGGTCCGCCCATGAGGGTAGACCCGCCCCCTTTCATTTTAAATTTTGAAAAGGGAGGTTGGAGTAGTTTTATGGAAACCACCCCCGACCTCCATCTCCCTTCTCTCTCAAAAACAAAAAGAAAATTATCTCGCCTTTGTGTAAAATGCCGATAAGAAATACCGAAAAATGAGAATGATAGAATGTCATATAGACTTGTTTTTTTTCTTTTTTTTAGAGTGAGACACAAGACAAAAGGAGAGAGCATCATCCCACGTGAAGGAATAGAGAGAGCATATTTAAAAGGTTAACTTTGTTGATCATTATTTTGCACCAAAGTGGCATTTGGATTATGGAAATTAGGAAGTGATCCAATTCCGTCACACTTTTTCGATCTAAAATATCCATTGTCGAAAAAAGGTAAGTGATCCTAACCTAATATCAATCCAGGAATTTTCGCTTGCAAATTTTGTTTGATGGCTTGTACGAATATTTTCATTAGTATCAGAGTCATTTAGGGTGTTTCCTGTCTCTTTATTGGGTATTGAAAAAAAAAAATGTCTAGAATAATTTTCAAAGTTTATTTATGGCAACTTGAAATTGGCTTGTCAAAATACTCTTAATTTTATATCATAGCATGCTTATGATGTGTAGATCTGATCTGCAAAATTTCTTATACAAAAAAAATGTTTTTCAACCATATAAAGATCACAAAAAATAGTTAAGAATTGAGAGTTATATGGCCATTTAAAATTTGGGTCAAAAACAAAAAAAAATGTTGAAGAAGATGAACAGTGATTTTTCTTCCCCACTCTTAGTCAGGGCATGTGAGGCTCACATCCCAAGCTATAGAAGTCTGATTTGAAATCTGAGAACACCACTAAATTCAGAGATATTAAAAATGGGAGGGCAGCCAAAATTTGAGGGACTGAAAATGCCGGTAAGGCAGCACGAGGCATGCACACGCTGCCTCGGGAGAGTGCGGGCGTGTCCAAACAAGGCAGCCCGTTCCAGAGGCACGTGGGGGTGCGTGTAGGCACTGTTTTCTATCAGATTTTTACTGAAATAAATATTTTATCTGTTTTGATTTTTTTGTGATTTAAAATTTATTTTTCGAAAATGAAAAGTATTTTTTATTAATTATTAAATTAATAATCTTTTAAAAAATTATGAGAAAATATTTTTTAGTATAAAAAATTCTAAAAAGTTTTATATGAGTTTGAAAAATCATTTTTGTTTTTTCTGTGAATTATAATTTATTTTTCAAAATTGAAAAATTATTATTTATTAATTTATAATGAAGAAATTGTTAGAAAATTACATAAAATTAGTTTTTCAGTCTAGAAAATTCTGAAAAAATTTTATTGGATAAGAAAATTATTTTTCTTAATTTTGGTTACCTAAGTGTAAATTATTTACACTCTTTTGATTTTATGCTCTCCTTTTATGTATGAAAAATTTATTTTTTCAACATAAAATTATTTGAAAATTGAGCATATTATTTGAAGTAAATAATTTTGAAATTTATTATAATATTATGATTAGTTTAGTATTCAATCTAATATTGTACCCATTTTTTAGAGTAATTGTTATATTTGGACGGAATATTGGAGTTGACCCAACTCATGTTTTATCATATCTTTTGGAGATCATGAAAGTATAATGTTTGGAACTTCTTAGATCAGGTCATTTTTTTTTAAGAATGACGTATATATTTTTTAACAAATATTTTGACTTTTAATTGAAACAGCATGGTTGATGAGATGATTGACGAGAGAGAGAATGTATTTCTTGATAATATGAGACCTATATTAATAGAAATACGGAGAGTCAAGAATCTGAAGATCTAAATGAAAAAAAAAAAAAGCTATCCTATAGTATAGATAGCACTACCCCACATGCTATAAGGAGATTTTTCTCCTGGGGATAGACAATCCAATGAGATAAAGAATGTGATTAGTTAAATGGAAATATTGCGAATTGAAATAATACATTTGCATGTTTTCTTATGCACGCTATGGTTGATTGTTCGAAACATGATCATATACTAGAAACTTTTAATTTTTTTTAAATAAATTTTCTATTGAGAATATGATTGGGAATATTTGATATTTTTTTTATATGATCATGTATGCAAAAGAAATTTAGGGTACTTTGAAAGGAATTTTGAATTGCTAGAATTTAAGTAATTTTCATCCAAAATTGAAATTATTTAAATACTCTATGCATTTAAGTGAGAGATTTTATATTTGAAGAATTTAAGTAATTCTTACCTAAAACTTATAGAATTTTGTAATTTTAAATTAAATTAGTGATAGTGATACATCAGAACCATAGATGATGATTGAGAACCTGGTAAATTTTCGATTCTATACATGATGTTGACCTGTCATGGATGTTAATCTTGAAATATAAAATTATGTGTATGATGTGAGCATTAGTATATATATGTCTACTCTCTTAGAAAAACTCAAATCATAATATTGAAGTCCATTATTAAGAATTTGAATAGAAATGACAATTTCAATGGCGACGATCATGAGATATGATGCCATACAATATGAAATGTGCTGAAAGAATAATATGCTTTGGATGGTATCAAACATGTCATGTAAGACTCTGGAGTGGACAATGCTTCCTTTTTTAAGGGAGAGAACTAGATGTTAACCAGGTGTGGAAAATGATAGATTTCACTACTCGAGATAACCTAGTTAGCTTTATCATTGAAGACATGATATTTGAGTATAAGTAATACTTTGACTGCTCATGATATTAAGTTATACCTCAAAGAGAAATATAGAGGTACCAGTGACTCATTTTAGACAGTTGACCATGAAGTTTGATACCTATAAAAGATGAAATGATCATAATATCAAACAGTATTTGAGGGTCATATCTAACATTATTAGAGAGTGAGAGTCAGCTGGTCATGTACTCTCCAACGAATAGAAAGTTCAAACATTGATCCGATTCCTTCCTGCCAAGTGGAAATACTTGAAGGTCAATTTGATTCACAATAACATTGTGAGAACTTTTTTGGATGTTGCTCTCCACGTCAACGTTGAGAATAAACAGCTTTGTGCTGTCATATTCATAGCAGATGCTCTTGTTGTATAGTCTAATTTCAAGAGAGTTTCATACTCTAAGTCTTAGAGGAACTGGAACAAAAGAAAGAAAAGGAAAGGAGATTACAAATGGATCATAAAAGAACAACCTTGGAAATAAGAATAGGTAGAAAGTATCTATGAGTTCTTTCATCGATTACTTTCTGATAGTAGATAGTATGTGGAGAACGATGTAAGAGTAAACGTTAGAGAAGTTGGCACTTGTAAATTAGAGTTATGAAATGATCGAACTATCATTCTGCATATTGTGCTCTACATCTCAGAAATTCGACGGAATCCTATCTATTCTTGTTCTTTTAAAATTTGCCTATGATTTGAACTTTCAGAGATATAGAGTTAATTTGTATTTGAATGACATGTGTATTGATTCAGGACAGCCCACAAATGGTTTCATCATTTTGCAAATGTTCATAATGTGATACGATAAATTTGGTCATTTAGGGTAAGATAGAATGAATAAACTAGCGAGAGTAGAACCATTGGGTTCACTATCAAAAGTTGATTTACCAATGTGTGAATGTTGTCTTATCAACAAAATGATGAGAAAACCATTTGGAAAAGTCATATAGGCTAAAATTCTTTTGCGTTTAATCTATTGAAATATTCGTGATCTAATAAATATAAAGACCAAACATGGAATTTTGTATTTCATTACGTTCATTGATGATTTCACACGTTTGACCATATCTATTTGATTTCACATAAGTTTGAAACACTTGAGTGTTTCAGATATTATATGAGCAAGATAGAGAATCAAATGGATAGATGGTGTGAATATCTATCAGATCAATTTAAGGATTTGAGTAATTAATAAATCATAATATGACATTTGACCATTCCTAATGCACATTAGCAAAGTGGTGTTATAGTGATAAGGAATAGGACATTGTTGGATATGACAAGATCTATGATGACATATATTAACTTGTCAATTTTTTTAGAAGATATCTTGTTAACTGAGGCATATATATATATATTAAACAAAATTCCCTCACAGAAAATACCAACGACATGATATAAAATTTGGACTAGTAGAGGGTCGTGTTTCAGTGACTTCAGATCTTGGGGATTGGTAGTTTGTTTTTGAGATTTTCAATAAATTTGGAAAACTTGGGTCCCTATAAAAGTAAGAGTATCTTTGTTAGATACTCCGACCAGTCTGAAAATTAAATATTCATTTGTGAATAAGAAAATGATACTACAATAGAGATTAAATCACGGATATTACATTTCTGGAGAATAATTTTCCTAACAGAGGTGACATGAAAGACGTAATTATTTGAATTAGTTAATTCAAATGATAGTTTTGTCTATTGCAAATTGTTAGAATGGTACTGATCCCAGTGGGAGTGATTTAAATTTTAACGATCCAATTAAATTACTGACTCAGAAAAGTGTTACACCTAAGTATCACTTGGAGATTGAATGACACGTATTTGTTGTTTTTTCAGAAAATATAGAAGAGTCTTAGAACGTATATGAAACTCTATCTTGTCCCACCAAGGGTGAATGGAAAAGGCAATGGAAGAAAAAATAGAAATCAATGAAGTCCAACCATGTTTGAGAATTGATTGAACTTCTATCAAGGTACAAAGTTATTGAGAACAACTGGGTTCTCAAAACCAAATGTAGGACATATTGAACTATTGAGAGATAAAAGGCTCAACTGGTAGCAGAAGGTTATACTCAGTAAAAGAGTGTTGATCATGAAAAAACCTTTTTTCTCGCTGTGAGATTTATTTCCATTCACGTCTAGTTGATAATAGTGGCCAATTTAGATTTAGAATTGCGTCAGTTGGATGTGAAGACTGTTTTCCTCAGTGGGGAATTTAAGGAAGAAGTCTGTATGGCACAACCAAAGGGTTTTGCCATTAAAGGTCAGGAAGACAGAGTTAGTAAATTAAGTACATCAATTGATGGTCTTAAATAGTCTTCAAGATAATAGTATTTAATATTTCACAGAGATGTGATCTCTTATGTTTTCAGCATGATAGATGAAAACCACTGTTTATATTTGAAAAGTCCATTGACAAAATTGTGATTCTATCCTTATATGTCAAGAATATATTGATAACGTGAATGATAAGGAGTAATTGTTATTTATTTATTTTTTAAGGTGAAGGACATGGGTGAGACAAATTGGGAATTGAATTCTAGAGAAATCGTTTCAAGAGATTACTGAAATTACCTCAAGAGTCTTATATTATAAAGGCTCTAGAACGATACAAGTAGAAATCTGCAAACCTATTGATACTCTTGTGGCTAGAGGTGATAGTTCAAGAGATGACATATGCCCTAAAACTCCTAACAAATAGATGAAATGTCTGAAATACCATATTCTATTATAGTTAGGAACTTGAAGTACACTATGATGTGTACTCGTTCTAATATTTGTCATACTATGGGGTTGGGTCAACAGATATCTATCTAATCTAGGAAGAGTAATTAGATTATTGTGAAAAGGATGTTAGAATACCTAAATGGAACTACAGATTATTTCCTTCATTATTAAAGAAAAGATCTACTACTGAAAGGATACACGAATGTTGATTGAGGAGGTGGTTTAGATGAGAGAAAATCTATCTCTGGTTATATTTACTTACTCAATAATAACGTTATCTCATGGAGTAGTAAGAAATAAAGCTGCGTATCACTTTTTATGACGGAAGCAGAATTTATGGTCAATGCTTCCATTGTTCAGAGAATCAGTTTAGTTAAATGGATGTTGCAATAATTAGGAGTGGTAACCAACTCAGTGAGAGGTTGACGATTCATTGTGACAATCGATCAGCTATTGTTTATACAAGAGACTCCAAATATGATGGCAAAACCAAATATAAATACAAAAATCAATCTTATTAGAGACATGATTGAAAAGAGAGAATTGACACTGAAATATATTGCAAAACCTAAAATTTTCTTTTTAATTCAAGAATAACTTCTAATCTATAGAATGAATTTTTATGTTGTCGATTGGAATCATAAAATTTAGTGAAGTAATGAATGGAAATTGGGCTTGGTGTGCACAAATAATAAAATCCAATTTTTAAAATACAATGTTTAAGTCCAAACCCAATTAGCATGCCCAATATAGAATTAAAACTCCCAAGGTCTAGTCCAAGATTTATTCTCTTACCTTATATTAAATTAAGCCTAGAAAAATCAATAAGTGAAAGAGATGTAATTAAGACATGTGAGGTGTGATGAATTGGTTGGATAACTTAAAAAGAACAAAAAAACAAAAACAAAAAAACAAAAGACCAAAAACAAAACAAAACAAAACAAAAAAACAAAAAAAAATGTGTGTTGTTTGTGTGGACGTGAGAAAAGGAGAGAGATAACTACTCTCATGCTCTTGAACTTTCTTGAACACACAATTGTGTGTGTATGTGTGTTTGGCCAAAAGAAGAAGAAAGAAGTGAGAAAAAGAGAGAGAGAGAGAGAGATGGACAAAATTTCTTAAACCTTCTTGAACTTCTCTACTTTTATTCATTTTCTTCCTCAATTCCTTTGTGTCCTCCAAGAAATTTGCAGCTAAGTCTTTCATTTCTAAGCCCTCTTAATTCACTCTTAAATCATTTAGCAAATCCTTGAGCTGGTTAGAAGAGAAAAATTTGGGATTGAAACAAGATTGGTCATGCAACTTGTACTTTGGAAATGATTTTGTTAATTGCTTAAGGAATGCTTGAACCTAATCCAAGGTAAACTTTAAATTTATGGTTTTAAGTTCTTACTTATCATAGAAAGCATGGTGAATATCAGGTTTGATGATCTGAACTTAGGAGAGTGATGAAAGATTGGATTGAACATAGAAACCTTAAATTTCTGCAAATAGGGTAGTCTAACCTAGTTGTAGTCTTTTTGTTATAACTTTTTTTGCACAAATGTAAATTAAGTAAGGTTTTCTTTATCTGAAACTAGACTTCCTTAGCTTGAAAATGAGATATGATTCGTTGGATTGTGATGAGAATTGAAATTTTGGTGATTTTTCAAAATGAGACCTTCTGCAGAATAATCCCCTATTTCTGCCCTATTTTGGTTGAGAATTTGGCTACATTTTGAGATGCCTTCTAGGCTGAATTTTTCTAAGCTCTAAACATAAAATTTGTAGATCTATGTCTTATCTTTAATTGGAGGTAAGAATCATATGATTTGGGTATGTGTAGTGAGAGTTACAGCCATTTTCCCATGACTGCACAGATTGAAAATTTTGCAGTCAAGACCACTTGGAATAAATCTCCATGTCTTTGTGTAATTGGAGTAGATTTAAATTAGAAATACAAAAATTGCTGTTTTATTGCTAGTTTTTAAGTGAAAACTAGAAGTTTTACAATTCAATAATGTTAGTTCAAAATGCAATGATTTTCTTAAGACATGAAAGTAAGAAAATAAGCCTTGAAAATGAGTAGTGAGAACTTTAAGCATAGAGACATATTTTCCACTTTGCATATCATGCATTTGACATCTTAGTAGTATTGGATAATGTCTAATAGAAATCTTATATTGTGATTTACATAACCATTAGGCTCCTTCTTATTCTCCTTCTTCTTATTTTTTTATTAATATTATTTATTTATTTTATTTTTATTTTATTTTTATTGTTATTTTTATTTTTATTTTTTTATTTTTTATTTTTTTTATTATTTTATATCATTATTTGAAGAACTCCGCCACGGCCGGTCCCAAACCCGGATAAAGGAGTAAGGTTGCGGTAGGTTGACAGCCAGCGTAAAAACCTTTTGTCAAATTATGAATGGGAGACAAATATAGAAAAACGTATGGGGCGTTTCCTCCTCAGCGACGCGCTACATCGGGTCTCGGGTGTAGTGACAAGTTACCAATGGATGTTAGGGTGCGGACAAATAAAATAGCCTATGAGGATAGGATTCGCTTAGCTACTTGAAATATAGGATCTCTAACCGGAAAGTTAGGAGAAGTTGGTGAAGTAATGAATAGAAGAAAAATTAAGATTATGTGTCTTCAAGAAACCAAATGGGTGGGAGAAAAGGATAGAGTAATAGAATCTTATGGTCATAAGTTTTGGTACACAGGTAGAGATAGAACTAGAAATTGGGTAGGAATAATTGTACATAAAGACCTATTAGGAGAAGTAGTAGAGATAAGAAGGAAGTGAGATAAAATCATACTTGTTAAGTTAGTAAATGGAGTAAATATAATTAATATAGTTAGCACATACGCACCCCAAATAGGTGTAAATGCGATTAGTAAGAAACAATTTTGAGATGGTCTAGAAGAATTTATACAAACAATGCAAAGTAGCGAGAAATTATTTATTGGAGGAGATCTAAATGGACATGTGGGAGAGAAAAACGATGGATTTGAAACCGTACATGGAAACTTTGGTTTCGGTGGTAGGAATGAGGAGGGAAGTACAATTTTAGAATTTGCAGTAGCGTTTGATTTGGCACTAGTAAATACGTTCTTTAAAAAAAAGAGTCGCACATAGTTACCTATAGAAGTGATGCAAATACTAGTTAAATAGATTTCTTTCTTATTAGAAGATGTGATAGAACGATTTGTAAGGATTGTAAGGTCATACCGGGGAGAGTGTAACGACTCAGCACAGACTCTTAGTTTTAGATGTACGAGTACCTAAACGACAAAAGCAATGTCAACCATATATGGAGCCAAGAATTAAGTGGTGGAATCTAAAAGGGGAAAATGTGACGATTTTTAAGGAGAAAGTAATTGGAGTAACAAATTTGTCTATTCATGATAATTGAGAAACAATATGGAATGACATGTCTAATAATATTAAGAATATAGGTAGAGAGGTTCTTGGAGTATCCAAGGGCGGGGCTCCAAGAGGCAAAGAGTCGTGGTGGTGGAACAAAGAAATAGAAACTGCGATTCGAATCAAGAGAGAGTGCTATAGGAATCTTAAAAATGATAGTAGTAGCGAGATCTACAACAAATACAAGAAGGCAAAAAAAGAAGTGAAAAAGATTATACATGAATCAAAGAGTAAAGTATATAGTGAATTGTATAAGAGACTAGAGACTCGAGACGGAGAGAGAGAGATCTATAGAATTGCCAAACTAGGGGAGAGGAAGGGACAAGATCTAAATGAGATTAGATGTATTATGAGTGAAACAAATAGTACACTTGTAAGAAACGAGGATATAAGAAAGAGGTGGTGGGAATATTTTAATATCTTATTTAATGTGGAGAGTACAGTAAATATAGAAAATGTAGAGATCCCTATAGGAAAGATTAATAAAGATTTTAAACGTAAAATCCGTCCGAATGAGGTAAAGGAGACCATAAAGAGAATGAGAAATTACAAAGCTATAGGACTGGATGACATCCCTATTGAGGTATGGAAATGTTTGGGAGATTTCGGGATAACAATGTTAACGGCTCTTTTTAACAAAATTTGACAAACAAAGAAAATGTCCAACCCATGGAAAGAGAGCACAATTGTCCCGCTATATAAGAATAAAGGGGACATACAAGATTGCTCCAATTATAGAGAAATTAAACTCATGAGTCATACGATGAAATTATGGGAGAGAGTGATAGAGTATAGATTGAGACATGAGATAAGTGTGTCTCAAAATCAATTCGGATTTATACTAGGGCGATCCACCACTGAATCAATTCACTTGTTAAGACAGTTGATAGAAACATTTAGAGCGCAAAAAAGAGATTTACATATGGTATTCATTGAGCTTAAGAAACCATATGATAGGGTCCCTAGAGACGTGTTGTGATGGGCGCTCATAAGAAAATGGATCTCTTTGAAATACATTAACCTTATTAGAGATATGTATGAAGGAGTTGTGACCAATGTAAGGACTTGCGGAGGGCTGAGTGATAGATTTCCTATTAACATTGGGCTCCATCAATGTTCGGCTTTGAGTCCCTTACTATTTGCAATAGTGATAGATGAAATCATAAAAAATATTCAAGATAAAATACCATGGTGTATACTCTTTGCAGATGATATAGTTTTGGTTGATGAAACTAGAGAGGATATCAGTGCTAAATTAGAGTTATAGAGAGATACGTTAGAATCAGAAGGAGTTAGATTGAGTAGAGCTAAAACTGAATATATGAGATGTAAGTTTAATGACAACCATTAGGATAATGAAGAAATAATCAGATTAGAAGGAAGAGAAGTCCCAAAGAGCGAACGGTTTAGATATCTTGGTTCCATCATCCAAAATGATGGCAACATAGATGAGGATGTCAACAATAGAATTCAAGCGGGTTGGTTGAAATGGAGAAAGGCATCCGGAATGCTCTGTGATCGCACGATGCCATTACATTTAAAGGAAAAATTCTATAGGACTGCAGTAAGACCTGCAATATTATATGGTGCTAAATGTTGGGTCATTAAACAGCAACAAGAGCAAAAAATGGCTGTAGCTAAAATAAGAATGTTTAGGTGGATGTGTGGTAAAACTAGACATTATAGAATTAGAAACGACATACGTAGTAAATTGGGAGTCAGTTCAATTGTAGACAAGATGCGAGAATATTGTCTAAAATGGTTTGGACATATACAGCGAAGGCCTATGGACGCATCTGTTAGGAATGTAGAGAACTTAAATATAGGAGAATTAATAAAACGTAGGGGTAGGCAATTGAAAACATGGATGCAATGCATTCGTAAGGATATAATAGTGATGGATTTAGTTAAGGAGATGATTTCAGTTAGGAATGAGTGACGTAAGAGAATCCGCACAAACTAAATCTTTCTTCTTCTCTTCTTCTTCTTCCTCTTTTATTTTTTATTTTTTTTTATTTTTTACGGTTTCATTATTTATCTCTCATATGGCTGACCCCAAATTTTTGGGACAGAAGGTCTAGGTTGTTGTTGTTGTTGTACATAACCATTAGGCGAAAGTCCATCGAACCAAAATAAGGTTGAGATTTTGGATTAGTGGGAGTACATACCCTCCCCAAAATGTGAGTGAAACATTTATGTCTTGTTTAATAAGGAATGTTTTTATGTGATTTGAACACTTTATTTTAAAATGTGGTTTTATAATTTTATTTGAGTGTGATGTGTTCTCATGAACTATGATGTTGCAAATGTAAAATTGGATATGTTATTACATCATAATTTTGTATTGTTTGATGATTGATGTTCATTGGGACAAAATGGAGTATGGGTTGAGATTGATAACATGTAATTTATTAGATTTATTATTATTATCATAGTTTGAATTTGAATTGTTTAATACCCTAATGATTGGTTTTATTGGTTTTTATTTTTAAGAGATTGAAATTGAAGACTTGGAGCAAATTGGGCTTAATGAGGCAATTTTAGAGCTAATTGGATTCAAGAATTTTTATTGGGTTTTGAAGAATAAAAGCTTGAATCCTGATTTTAGCATTTTTAAATTCTTATTTTGTTGGAGGAACACACCAAAGGGAATTGGTTCCTTAAACGGCAGCTTCAATTTTGTTTCTAAAAAGAAAATGATGCTGGCGGCCATTCATAAGGGAGCTCTTTTCTCAAAAGCAAATAAAGGGAATGGCTGCTCATATTCCCAATATTTCTACAAATTATGCCTATTCACCAATTTTATAATTCCTCAAGAAGGCAAGGCCACCATATTTTATTTTCTTTCCAAGAAAACAAGGAGTCGGCTATCCAATATACAACAATTTTTCTAAACAAGAAGAGGCAGCTACTATTTATTGGAGAGAAAAAAAAAGACGGTAGCTTCTCATTTTTTGGCAACAAATATGCAACTTTTCTAAGAAGGCACCACATCCACAACAATTTCTAATAGGAAGAGGTGGCTACATATTGAAGGCAAGAGGCACATTCTCAACATTCAAATAAAAAAAAGGAAAGAGTCTACTCATTTAGAAACAAGGGCCAGCTGCACATTTTGACAAAAAAATATAAATGATACAATGTTCATTATATAAAGAGCAAGGGGCTGCCGGCTGGGGTCATTCCTTTTCCTCTCCCAGAATTTTTTTTCTTTTTTTTTATGTTTTTCTTTTTATTTTTATTTTCTTTTGTTTAAGACTCACCACCATAATTGGGTAGTTCTTTTATTCTGATTCAAATGGAATTTTAATCGATTGTTCTTCATTGTGAGGTTAGGTATTTAATTTAATTTCTTGTCTATTATTCAAGTATTCGTTGATTCTTGATTTAATTTTAGGAAAACTTAATATTGGTTAATCTGATAATTTAATTCAATATTAGTTTTTCAATTACTATCCAGAAATTCAGTGATCCGTAATTGTCATAAACGAATAGTACAAGTAGCAAATAGGTTATTTTTGTTTATGGATCTTTTACCGATATTCATATGACCTAGGGAATCAATGGAAGAAAATTGAGTAATTGCGGCTATCCCAATTAATTATATTTTGGTTTAACTATTTTCACAGAACATAATGCTATCATTAAATTGATATGAAACGCTACCGTACCTAGTCGATTAATGATAAATTTCGATTGGATGCTGGGTTTGGTCGATTAACTTAGGAAAACGTAAGATTTATTACGGCTATCCTAATAGATCTAAGGTTAAATGCTTGAATCACAAGAATAATATTTTTGACTAATGATCAATAAGACAATCGAATATATAAACCCTTGGATCAGTATTTAATAGATTGAACTTTCTTTCTAATTTTAGTTTGTTGCATTATTATTTGTTTCTAAATTTTAGCTTATTAATTTTTATTTAGCAATTTTTATTTTAACAATTTGTTTGAAAACCCCCAACTTTATTTTTAACATTAACTAGGAGATTAAGTTAATTAGTTCCCATGGGATTTGATCTAGTAACCACTATTGCTACAGTTTGTTGCATTGGGGGAATCAGTATTAATTTGAGGGTTTCGACAACCCGACCAAATTTTAGCATCGTTGCCAGGAAACTATATTAATTTCTTAGTTTGTATTTTTCACATGTTTATTGATTTTTGAAGGAAAAAAAAATGATGGCAATTCATGGAGGAACTTTGAAGGAGTTAATTACACAAATTTTAAACCAACAACCCTTGTGCATCGGGTATCCAACTCTTGAGGTAAGTCATTCGAATCTTGAAACTCAAATTTATGAACTAACCGCTTTGGTTCGTCAGTTGACTATAGGGCAATTGCAAACAGCTAAAGTTTGTGACATATGTTTAACTCCCGGACATCCTACGGATATGTGTCCAATGTTGAAAGAAGAACCTTTTTATACATATGATCTTTATTTTAGCAATTACAATTTTGAATGGAGGGATCATTCAAATTTGGGCTATAGGAATCAAGGAGAACAGCCAAGACATCAATCTCAATTTTTTAATGGACCATCGTCAGTACCGACACAATCATCTAATTCAGGTATGTCACTAGAAGATATTATAAAAGCTCTCGCGATTAACACTCAACAATTTCAACAGGAAACGAGAGCTAGCATTCGGGAAACGATGGCAAGTTTATAAAATTTGGAAAATCAAATCACTCAACTAGCCACTTCGGTTAGAATTTGGAGGCTCGAATTTTAGGGAAATTACCTTCACAAATGATAGTGAACCCTAAGGAGAATGCTAGTGCTATGGTGTTGAGGAGTGGAAACGAATTGCAATCATACCCGTTATTACCCAAAAAGAGAAACAAAGGAAAGGATAAAGAGGAAGAAGCCGAAATTCCCAATGAAAATTCAAACAAGGTAAAATCTGATTCTCCTTTACCTACAAACTCTAACCCAGTTGTACCACGTTTTCCTAGTAGATTGGAGAATTCAGAGAAGGAAGTTAAGAAGTTAAGCGGTGATGAAATTGGTAAGAATATGTCAGATGCGATCAAAGGAATTTTACTCGAAAAATATGCGGATTCAAGTATGTTCACTCTACATTGTGTTATTGGTAAGAACAAAATTGAGCATACCATACTAAACTTAGGAGCACCGGTAAATATCATGCCTTATTCAATTTATAATGCTTTGAAATTGAGTCCCTCAAAAGAAGTTGGGGTTGCTATCCAGTTAGCTGACTATTCTTATGCTTACCCAAAGGGGATTGTTGAGAATGTTTTGGTACAGGTTAACGAACTAATTTTTCTGACTAATTTTTATATCTTGAAAATAGAAGCAGACACAATCATAGATTCAGCTCCACTTCTATTAGAAAAATCATTCATGAAGATATCAAAGATTAAAATAGATGTGGACGAGGGTACTCTCTCCATCGAGTTTGACGGCGAGATTATTAAATTTTTTATTTTTGATCTTATGAAGTGTCCAAATGAATGTCGATCAATTTGTTTTGCTGATGCTACTGATTTAATTGTGCAGAAAATTTATGAAGAAGAATGTGATATTTATTTTGATTCGATACATAATTAGATATGGAAAGGAAGTTATATGAACCTCTTAAATTGAAGTTAAAGCCTTCTCGAAAAAAATAAAAAAAATATCGAGCATAAAGACGTTAAACAATTGCGCTTGTTGGGAGGCAATCCAATATTTTTTTTTCTTGAATTTGTTTAGTTTGTTATTTGATTAGGCATATTTGATTTGTGTCATTTGTTTCTTCTTTTAATTTTTGTAGGTGCCCAAGATGAAAATTTTAAGAGTTGCATCAAGCCAAGAGACACCAAAGTAATTTGAAAAAAAAAATTAGACAGATGGCGTTAAGAGATGATCACGCGATTTCTGAAGGAAGTTCAAAAATTGGACAGAAGCAGTCTTGGTGTTAAGAGATGATCACGCGGTGTATGAAGGAAATTCAAAATTTGGACAGAAACAGTCTTTGCATTACCAGATGATCACGCGGTTTTCAGAAGAGGAAATAAAAAATTTTTGACAGAAACACTCTCTCTCTCTCATATGATCAAGCGGTTTTAAGAACTCACATCTTTATCTTCGCGGTTCAATTTTTTCAAAACCCTCCGCAATCTCACCATCACCATAGGGGAGTTTTCTCTCTTCTCTCTTTTTTTTATTGTCTTATTTTTATATATTGTATTGGGTGATTTTTTGAGACTTGCTGTGATTTTAAAATTGTGCTAATTTTTTTGGGTTGCATGCTAGTTTCTTTTCTCTTTTCTCACCTTTTGCATACATTGAGGACAATGTAGAATTTAGGTGTGGGAGGATTTTATGCATCCATGCCATTTTTTCTACTTTTCTTGGAATTTCATACTCTTTTGATTTTTGTCTGAAAATAATTTTTAAGTTAGCATTCATTGTCGATTTGAGTCGGAACTCATGAAAGAGACAAGTATGATTAGTTGTATTTTGGATAAAAATTGTTTTAAGTATCCCATTGACTTTGATGATTGAATTATATGCAAATGTGCAAGATTCGATACAATGCTACACACTTTTGTGAGCATTTGAGCCTTGAGAGCATATTATCATCTTTGCTCTAATTTTTTTATGTGTGCATCAATCATAGCATGTTTATTCTAGAACTTGCTTTGTAATACTTTTCAAGACCACATTAATGAATTTATGCATTAATATGATGGGGGCAATTAGGTTTACACACTTTATCTATCTTAAAAAGACGTTCTTGTGCATATTCATCCCCTAGTGAACCGAATTGAGCATTTATCCTTTTTTTTTAATAACCGTACAACTTTACACACAAGCCTTCTTTTTACGCTTAACCTTCTATTTGATCCTCATATCAAAGAAGCATGTGTATAGAGGTTGAATTGGTGGTTATTTATAAAGGGAATTGGAGAATTTAATGTTGGGGATTGTTTTTAGAGATTTATTCATATGATTTGGGGAAATTTTTGTACGCACTCTTCATTCATCCTCGAGATTATCATTCAAAAAAATTTTGAAAAAAATGAAAAAAAGAAAAGAAAAGAAAAAAGAAAAAAATTCCCAGAAAATTCAGATGAGGGAATTTGAAAAAAAAAAAAAAGAAAAAAAAGCTCAGAAATTTTGATCGAGGAATGAGATGATCTTGCTTAGGATATTTTTCTATAGGTTGATTATACTTTATGTTATGAGATGGGTTAGTTAGTAGGTCTGTTTTGTAATATTTGACATACTTTTTTGGTATGCATTACACATCATATTTACCTTTTACCTTACATTTACCCAAATCACGTTACAACCCTTGCAAAGACCCCCGGATTTTTGTTTTGAATTCATATATTTAGTGGTGGAGATTTGATTAATAAGCAAGCCTATGGTAATAGCATGCTATATTTTGATTTTGAGAGTATTGAAAAAATTTTCCTACATACTTTGAGTGCATAGAGTGAAATCCCTGTGAGGGTATTGAATTTTGGTGCATTGAATTCTGATGAAATTATTGAGTTTAATGGGATGTCTATATTTTCTTTTAAAAGTTATGAAACTATGATCGCTTATTCTCTGAATTGTTGTTTTGGCTTGAATGCTTCAATATGTGTACTGCTTGGAATTGTTGGATGATGAAATAAAAGAGGGGAAGAAGTGAAGAGGAGAATAGTTGAGAGACATTGGTATAGTAAATGCTTGAGGACAAGCATTGGTTTGGTATGGGGGAATTTGATAACATGCAATTTATTAGATTTATTATTGTTATCATAGTTTGAATTTGAATTGTTTAATGCCCTAATGGTTGGTTTTATTAGTTTTTATTTTTAGGAGATTGAAATTGAAGACTTGGAGCAAATTGGGCTTAATGAGGCAATTTTGGAGCTAATTGGATTCAAGAATTTTTTTTGGGCTTTGAAGAATAAAAGCTTGAATCTTGATTTTAGCATTTTTAAATCCTTATTTTGTTGGAGGAACACACCTCCCTAAATGGCAGCTTGAATTTTGTTTCCAAAAAGAAAACGATGCTGGCGGCCATTCATAAGGGAGCTCTTTTCTCAAAAGCAAATAAAGGGAATGGCTACTCATATTCCCAATATTTTTACAAATTACACCTATTCACCAATTTTATAATTCCTTAAGAAGGCAAGGCCACCATATTTTATTTTCTTTCCAAGAAAACAAGGAGTCGGCTATCCAATATACAACAATTTTCTAAACAAGAAGGGGCAGATACTATTTATTGGAGGAAAAAAAAGACGGTAGCTTCTCATTTTTTGGCAACAAATATGCAACTTTCCTAAGAAGGCACCACATCCACAACAATTTCTAAAAGGAAGAGGCGGCTGCATATTGAAGGCAAGAAGCACATTCTCAGCATTTAAATAAAAAAAAAGGAAAGAGGTTGCTCATTTAGAAACAAGGGCCGGCTGCACATTTTGACAAAAAAATATAAAGGATACAATGTTCATTATATAAAGAGCAAGGAGCTGTCGGCTGGGGTCATTCCTTTTCCTCTCCCAGAATTTTTTTTCTTCTTTTTTTATGTTTTTCTTTTTATTTTTATTTTCTTTTGTTTAAAACTCACAACTATGATTGGGTAGTTCTTTTATTATGATTCAAGGGGAATTTTAAACGATTGTTCTTCATTGTGAGATTAGGTACTTAATTTAATTTCTTGTCTTTTATTCAAGTATTCGTTGATTCTTAATTTAATTTTAGGAAAACTTAATATTGGTTAATCTGACAATTTAATTCAATATTAGTTTTTCTATTGCTATCCAGAAATTCAGTGATCCGTAATTGTTATGAACGAATAGTACAAGTAGCAACTAGGTTATTTTTGTTTATGGGTCTTTTATCGGTATTCATATGACCTAGGAAATCAATGGAACAAAATTGAATAATTGCAGCTATCTCAATTAATTATATTTTGGTTTAACTGTTGTCACAGAATGTAATGCTATCATTATACTGATATGGAACGCTACCGTGCCCAGTTGATTCATGATAAGTTTCTATTAGATGCTGGGTTTGATCGATTAAATTAGGAAAACGTAAGATTTATTATGGCTATCCTAATAGATCTAAGGTTAAATGCCTGAATCACAAGAATAATATTTTTGACCAATGATCAATAAAACAATCGAATCTATGAACTCTTGGATCAGTATTTAATAAGTTGAACTTTCTTTCTAATTTTAGTTTGTTTCATTATTATTTGTTTCTAAATTTTAGGTTATTAATTTTTATTTAGCAATTTTTATTTTAGCAATTTGTTTAAAAACTCCCAACTTTATTTTTAACATCAACTAGGAGATTAAGTTAATTAGTTCCCTTGAGATTCGACCTGATAACCACTATTGCTACAGTTTGTTGTATTGGGGGAATCAGTATTAATTTGAGTGTTTCAACAACCCGACCACAGATTGATTTTGGAATTTGATTGTAAACGAAAACTCTATTTTTGGTGACCGATTGTTCACAAGTTGCTGTGATTTATTGCTTACTCAGGACCGGCAGGAGGAAGAGCGGTATGAGTGCAGCCAGATGTTAAATTGGGGTAGTGTGATGTTGGGCATTAACCTACCCAACGTTACGGTTGGGTAGTCATGAGTCACCAATGGTGATGTCCAAACTAACACTAAGGACGGGACATTTTTTTTAAACAAGTGGCAGAATAAAACCCTTGGTGGTTCTAGTCCTTGACCCCGGCCAATATCTTGGATTGGAAAGATGTTTCGGCGGTCCCAAAGTATTGAACGAAATGCAACTCATTTGATGCAAAGAGAAGTGTTTTACTTTAAACATATCAATTGTTAATAGCTTGTGAATGCTTTGTAAACTTATGACTATTTTTATAATGATAACATGAAATTTGTTGATAATGATTTTAGGACATGATCACACTCCCTCTCATTGGCATGCATATATATTTCTCACTCACTGGGTACATTTGTACTCATTCCATTCTTTCCCTTCTATTTTTAGGTATGTAGATAGTAAGTGCAAGTAAAGGGCCTCCTTTGGAGATCTGATCCATTTCGTTTGGAGTTTTACAATTTATGTAAGATAGTCTCATTTTGGGCTTACATAGTTATAGACGGATCCTTGGGGAATGTCAATGAAAGCAAAATTATGTTGTATTATTGGTTATTTATATAAGGTTCAATACTTTTGTATATATATGTTTATGTTTAGATTTGCCACTTTGTATTAAAGAAAACGAGACTTTACTTATTTCATTTTGGAAAAAGATCATATGGATAATGTTTTATGATTACAGAGATTGGATATGGATTAAATTCAGGTTATTAATAGGTTAGCCTTGTACAGTCTCGAAGTGTATGCCCGAGGTTGCATGTAGTTTGAGGCAACACGACGATTATCACGTGCTCAGATTTGAGGATCGGGGCATAACATATATGACTACACATTTGGTGGTGGTTGGTCCTTTTTTGAAGACCAATACCTAAATACATATTTATGAGACATGTTACATAATATGGATTGCATAAATTATGACAGTATTTGTTATTGTGGTAGTGATTATGATTGTGATTATATACAGAAAGTATATATGTTGTAATATTCATATTCGTTGACATTTGAATTTTATTTTTGTATCCAAAATTCTTGTGTCTGGAATTAAAAGTATATCAGGTAAGTTTTGAGATTGGCTTTCTCACACTAACTATCGCCTCTAATATCTGTGTGACATGTAAAGATGAGACATGTTAATTCGTGGTAGATTAACACACATATAAGCCGCCTTAGTTAAATATTAATATGAGAATACCGGTTAAATATACTACACATATAGTAATCAAAATGGATTTCCCACAATCTATTAAACTTGTCGAATAGCCAAATGTAGGTTTTTCTTGATATTGTGATATTTTAGAGGATTTATAAGAAGGAAAACTCAGATCAAGTATTGTATACACTTGAGCTAAAACCTGTATGATGCATTATTTTTTTTTTTTAAAAAAAAAAAGGACATACGCTTCCAAATAGAAAGAAAAGAATCGTAACATGTGTTTCATACCACGTGTACTTATGTGACGATATGAGTAATGAGATGGTACATCCCTCTTAATCTAATTATGTCCATCTCATTGTGTGAGACTCAAGATTTATATTTAATCTCAATTTATACCTTTAAAACTTTCATCTGTCTCTTAAAATTTTATTTTAGTATTGCTACTTTAACATGTCACCAAGAAACTGTGGATGATTCGGTTTAGCAATACATGTTTAGAAAAACAACTAAAATAAAGTTGAAAGTTAGTAGTATGAAAGAAAAACCAGCTTTGACCGACACATTACTCTGTATTCACAGGTCGACCAATTATGTCTGTGACTTAGTGTTTTGAGACATAATTATAAATACATGATTAGATTTGAATCAAATATACTATTACATTATTTTGAGGGATAAGAGATACATTGACTATGTCGAATAAAAGAGGTTTGGGATATACCAAGATACGATGTCCTCATCATCACTTTGACGATGAGGTGATATATATCCTTAGCCTATATATAGTTTTAGAACTCTTTATATTCTTGCAGGTCACATAGTCCTCTTATCTGTACGAAATTGGTGTTTGACAGTAATGATCACGCTATATGCGAGTTTAGCTCTTATGTGCGAGTGGGAGATGTTAGCATCTAGGGCGAGTCCGCCCATCAAGGTAGACACACCCCCTTTCATTTTAAATTTTAAAAAGGGGGATTGGGATAGTTTTATAGAAACCACCCCCAATCTCCATCTCCCTTCTCTCTTAAAAACAAAAAGAAACTTCTCTCTCTTTTGTGTAAAATGTCGAGAAGAAATACTGAAAAATGGGAATGATAGAATGCCATATAGACTTTTTTTTTTTAGAGTGAGACCCAAGACAAAAAGAGATAGCATCATCCCACATGAAGGTATAGAGAAAGCATATTTAAAGGGCTTGAACTTTGTTGATCATCATTTTGCACCAAAGTGGCATTTGGATTGTGGAACATTAGGAAGTGATCTAATTCCATGACACTTTTTTAGCCTAGAATACCCATCTTCGAAAAAAGGTAAGTTATCCAAACCCAACCTTGATTCGGAAATTTCCGTTTCCAAATTTTGTTTGATGGTTTGTACGAATATCTTCAGTAATATTGCAAGTGTGGAATAGTCTAGTGGTATAAATATTTTTTGGAGAAACAATAGCACATGGTTTCAAATCTAAGCAAATGTAAATTGTCGAAGGACCAAATCGATTCATGCATGTGCAAGTTAAATTGTGCAATTTTAAGTTGAATGGGAAATGTGAGTGATGAATTGATTTGTGAAGAGACAAATCAACTCATGTGAGAGGCAATGGAAGAAGAGAGGAATCAACTTGTGTGAGAAAATGGAAGAGTTGAATCGATTTATGCGAAAAAAATAAAATAAAATAAAATAAAAAACTCAAGTTGATTTAGGTATGGGAGTAAACTGATTTAAGTGAAGGAACCAAATTGACTTGCACAAGGAACAAGTCGATTTGGTGGAGAAAATAAAAAGGGGTGAATCGATTTGCATGAGGAAATTGGAGAGGACGAATTGACTTAGGAAATAAAGGAAGCAAATCGATTTGTACCATTTACAAATCGATTTGGTTAATGTACTGAAATAGGTTCTGGTTTTTGTGCTTGACAAATCGATTCATGCAAAGTGGAAGGTTGATTTGTGTGAAGAAATAAGGGAGGCAAATCAATTTGTAAATAAGACAAATCGATTTGGTTAGTGTACAGAGGGAAATTTCGTAGACTTGAGCTAGGCGAATCGATTTGGGAAAGGAGGTGAGTCGATTCGGTTGGTTAGCAGGCAATGGATTCTGAGAGTTGAATGCCACAAGTCAATTTGTCTCCATTTACAAATCGACTTGGTTAGTGTTTCAGAAGAATTTTTGAGACTTGACAATTATAAATCGATTTGGCATTTAAAGGAAAACACTCAAATCGATTCGATTGTGCAATTGTGAGTCGATTTGCTTATATTGCAAATCGACTTAGCTCTTGAGCACCCACACACACAAGTCAATTTGTAGGACATGTGAATCGACTCATGCACATGGTAAAACTACAAATAACCAAAATGTCCTCCAAACACAATGAAACTTAAAAATCATAAGGGATAAAATGGTAATTTCAGCTCCAAAAATTTACATAAGGATTATCAAGCTCCAAATGCATTTATTCGACTTCCCCATTCTCTCTCTCGCTCTCTGCAAACTCTCTCTCTTTTTTCTTCTCATACTCTTCCAATCTCTCTACAAAATCAATTTTTTCTCCTACAAAATCACTCAACCCACTCAATTAAACCTCTAAAATCCTCAATCAACTTGCAAAAGGGAGGATTTAGAGGAAATCTAGGGTTTTTCAATGGAGGGAAAAATTAGGATTTTGAAACTCAATCTTTAAAACTCCATCCAACTCCGAAATAAAGGTAATTTCTCCTTCCTAATTTTGGATTTAACTTTTTTATTACTTAATTGAAATGTATTATTAAATTTGTTGGAGTTTTGTTGGAGATCAAACCCTAGAGTTTGTGAATGATGGAAATTTGGGAAATTTGTAAATGAAAAAATTTCATATATAGACAAATAACATATAAATAGTGGAATTAGAACATATATTTTTGGATTGGAGAAATTAGAGTTTGTGATAAATTAGAAAAAATTCATAAACCCTAGAATTGGAGGTGAATTAATATTAAAATTATGGTTATTGGTTTAAGATAATTGAATTTGACCCAATGAGGGATTTCATTGGATTGGATTATGGAATTGGGATTAAGCATCCTTCCAAAAGGAGAGTGGATGGTTATTTTGCATATAAATGGATAAAATGACTTCAAAATTGAATTGTGAAATGAATTTTGAAATGAGTCTTAAAATGAATTTGAAATGTTTTGTAATTGTGGTATACCCAAATTGAATTATTACCAAGTCCATGACTCTTGTATTGATTTGATAAATTATTTACACTGTATTACAATGAGACATTGATATATGAATTGTGGACTGCTCTTATTTATATATGAGCACACATTTTGATTGATGAATTAAATTTTTGTAACATGATGTATGGAAAAAAAATAACTATAGTCTAAACCTTGTCACGGATCGGAGCCATCGGGGAGGCATGATTAAGACTAGTTTGAAATTTTGCTTGGTGATAGGTAAGTTGGAGAGTCTTCTCAAGCCATTCCCATGATAACGTGGTGGCACCCCCGAGCTAACGTCAAGGTGAAGGAAATTTTATGAAAAATTGTGAAAAACCCCTTGACGGAATCCTACCAAAGATCATTGGTAGGAAATGGTTTTGCCATACCCCAAGGATATTGAAAGAAAAATTCAATTTGTTTATTGAATTGAAAATCATAAGTCATGATAAATCTGATCTGAATTACATTTTATGTATATAGTTTTATTTCCATATTGAAATAAATTTTGATATACATGTTTACCACCACCACCATCACCCCTCATTCATGTTCATCATGTCATTGCACTTCATTCACTGTCATCATGTCATTACACTTCATTCACTGAGTATTTATGTCACTCACTCCTTTCTTTTTCACTGAGTATTTATGTTACTCACTCCTTTCTCTAATTTTTCAGAAGAAATTTGTGTTGGAGACTTAAATGTCAACTAGTGCCAGACAAAGACAATATTTTTGTTGAATCTCAATAGGTAATAGTTGTGAGATTATTTGTAGGATTTATGTTACATGAATAATGGAAGGAATTATTTTTGTACATCTATCATGTTTGGATTTAATTAATACTTGTTTGATTCTTCTTAGGCAAGTATAGGTAAAATCCTAACTATTTCAATATTGAACTTTTTTTATTTTGTTTGAAATTATCTTTGCAAGGTATTTTACTTTCATTGAGACATTTGGACTATATTGTAAATTTTGATACACATTTTAAAGTTTGGGAGTTATTTCAATTATTTAGAATTGTTTGGACAGTCGGGATGGCCTATGAATGATTTGGTATTGATTTTTATTCATGAAACGAGTTGGATATCGAAATGACTTGCGGTATCACGGGACACTGTATGGAGTTCACACGTATTTTAGGGTAACATGATGGTTGTTACGTGCTCGATGAAAGAGTCGAGGCATGACATATACAATAGAGATAATTTTTTATATAATTATAAAATAAACCGAATTCACTAAAAACTTCAATTTACTCTCTAAAACATGCTTAACAGCTTATATAATCCCCCTTCTATGTTTGCCAGTTTCTATTAAAGTACTTCAATACTTTTATTTGTGTAGCCTGTACATAGGCCACCGTACATAGGTTACCACTATTTTTTTTTCATCGGTCAAATATCTAGGTTGCACCGACTAATCTAATTTGATTACTGTGGGACCCGTTATAGGGTTGACTCTCTCAAATTCTGTTTTTCTATTCTCATGACTTGAAATTGAGACTTATGATTAAAAAAATATAGCATCCGAAAGCTACACTTATGGTAGTTAGGTATAGGCTACCACTAATATATGCATTTGAAAGAGAAGTTAGGAAAAATGTCTAGTTGATTTAATAATTGAATATTGATTTTTTTTTTAAATGAGGTTTTAACTTTAAATTTTTTGTATAGAGAGAATAGGAATGAAAATATTTTAATTTTTAAAAATTCAATTCAACTCCGATGCAATTTAGTTAAATCAACGTGATTATCAAATACATATATTTCATTAAAAAAAAAAGGGAGAAGTCATGAGTTCTCTTTTCCTCCCATGATAGGATTAGCATGCGCTGCCGCATTTTTAGGGGGAGAATTTTGCAGGTAGATTAGGCGGGCACAAGCGCACCAATAATGAAGTATTCGAGCCCCAATTGTGGACTCGAGAAATATACATTTTGTGCTAAAAGTAAAGAAGTAAAGAATACAAAGTTCTATATAGTAAATTTATTAACATTTGACATCTGAAAACGCCACGCGACTTTTATGAGGAAGACTTAGGTCTCCACAAAACAAATTCCATGTGCTAATCTTTATATATTGTGTGTCTGGACGTGGCTGACACGAGCCCAATTTGGATTATAGAGGTAGAACATAATTACGGTATGGACCAATTCCAAATTTCCTTTTTGGTATATAGAAGCCTTGAACTCAAGACATTTATAAAGGAGAGTGGAGACAATGTTAGTTGAGTTAGAGTTTAGTGGCACTAATTCTGATTTTTTGGTAAAGCATGCCATGCCAAGATAACAAGAGCAAAGAAAAGCAAAAGGAAAATTCTCTAACTTTTGACCAAAAAAAAATATGGACATTAAAAAGTGCTTGTATTGGAAAAAAAAAAAAGGGCTGGAATAGTCTAATTAATATCTAATAATCCAAAAATGATTATATGATTTCCTTTTTTTGTTATATTTTCCGCATAATTCATCCATATTGCCATCATTTCATTTTTAAATAAATAAAAAAAAGCCTATAATTTTTTCTTACAAGATATTATTAAAAAATAAAAACAAAGGCGTTGAAGCAAGAGCAAGAGTCTCGATTTTTCGCTCCAAAAAAGAAAGAAAAACAAAAATGTCACATTTCTTTAAAAACCCTAAGGAGGCTTTTCATATTTTTTTCCACCATCGGCATTTGGAGTCATATTCGTATTAATCTATTTCGAGTATCTACAAGGACCCTATTTAAAGGTAACTCTCCCAATATAGTTTTTTTTATTTTTAAATTTGAATTTAAGATTTGATTAAAATATTTAATATTTTATCTCATTAAATTGAGTGTTCGTTAATAAAGGATTTTCATATTCAACAATCTATATTAAGCCAAATATGTAGTGCTTGTCAATTTTGCAATTTTGTGGTATGTTCTTGCTAGGACAATTAAGTGAAGAATCAAAAAAAGCATCATTTGCAATAGTATAGACAACGTGGGCATGTCTCATTCAAATTAAACCCCACCACCTTGAACCCAAAAAAAAAATATTTCTTTTTTGAGTGCATATGTGAGTTTCTAAGAACCCACTTCGTATCATCCCACGAGTCTTTAAAAAAGGGCAAACTATATATATATATATTTTTTTTTTTTTTGGTGATAAGGGCAAACTACTTTGATTTCTTTTGGTTTAGTCACACAATTTGTTTCCCTCACGTGGTTCCACTAACGTTGTCTTCGGTCTCTCTAGTGGGGGATGACCTCAAAATTTTGATATGATTTCTTGGTAATAATTAGATCCTCAAAATTCATATGGGGTGCTTTGAAAAAGACTTGCACCGAAATTGGTCGGATTTTATTATTATTTTTGTTAATAAGAAATGTACGAGATTAGTGGCCGTTCAGATCGGATAAATCAAATTTTGATTATCTAAAATTTTTTAAAAATCAAACTAAAATTCTTTGGATGCTCTAGTTGTGGGTTAACAAAAAGGACATCATCCCTTAATGAGTTCTTTCTTGTAATCTAATCATATCTCCATAGAAGAATTTTGGACTCCATAATATTATTGTGACCCTAATCCTTTATATCCTTCATTTGGATTCATTCTCACGCCTACTCATTACCTTTGTATATTTTAGAGTTTTTATGTGCATAAAATTCTCATGAGAGAGAGAGAGAGAGAGAGAGATGTGCATTTAATTTGTTAAATAACATTGCCTTATTAAGACTGGCATTTTAGGATAAGACTTGGAAGATTTAAAATTATTTTCCTTTTGGCCTTGACTAAGTAAGATTTCTTTCTAAGACCCACATAATTTTAAAAAGGAAAAAAAGAAATTGTCCTCCAATTGTTTGGCCCAAATGACAATATATATTTTTTTAAAAGTTAGAATACAATAATAATTTTTGACAATTGGGTATGCTCCATTAGCACCACCATTGTCTATTTTCTTTTCTACCCACTATTCTAAGTGTCAAAATATCACAATCACAAACAATAATCAAATTGCCTTCTTATGTATTATTTTTTGGGATAAGTTTGGAAGTGTGGGGTAAACTTACTTTGGGGACATGGGGAAAAGTAATTTTTTACATTTCGAAAATATAAGAAGATTGTATCAAGAAAGAAGAATTGGTTATCCCTTGTTTGATTTTTCTATTTAGAGGAATCATGTTGATCAATATATGGTGAGGCAAGTCTTTGTTCTTGCGAGAATACTAATACAATTTTATCAAAGATATTATAATTTTTCCTATAAGCTTCTCTTATGTGCCAACCATTCTCAATCTCTTAAAATCCTTCCAAAAAAAAAAACCCAAGAAAACCTGAATTTGCTGAATTTTTAAATTTATTTTATTTTTGAGTAAAAAATTTGAATTTTACTCAAGAAAACAAACTAATATCTATGGTACATAGAAAAATGTTACAAAAACAATCTTTGATCTACAACTAATGACAAACTAAAAGCAAAACTAAGATAGTGCTTGCAGATTTAGAAATAAAACTCTCAAATTATTAAGTTTTTGAAATCCAAATGAAAATATGGATTTTTTAAATCTATTTTCAAAATTTTTTATTTCAAATCTAATTTCGATTTTTGAATACGAATAACTTACGAGGAATGGGCAGGCATATAACCTTCCTTTTTAACATGAGGAGAGAAGAAAGATGAGAAACCAGAGGGCATGGCAGCAACAACCCCATTTTATGGAGCTCAATTCTTAATTAATTAAGTTCTCCCTCTTAATGATTCTTCCACATATTTAAAAAAAATAATAATAAAAATAAAAATCTTTAAAAGTTCAGTATTATTTTTCCTAATTTTTATTTATATCCTTTTAGCACTATATGTTTAATATCTCCTCATATTGGGCCTGTTTGTGGGTCCAGATAAATTGGGGAAATGAAAGATGGGAAAGAAAAAATCCAAATTATTTTTAACTTTTATTACATAAATAAGTCTTTTAGGTTTTGTCCTTTTAGTTAATAATCATACACCGCCAAACAGTTGGTCTGATTTTGCTCTCCCTTATGATGCGCCTTCTTTCAGGAACATACATATAAAGATTCTCTCTCTCTCTCTCTCTCTCTCTCTCTCTCTCTCTCGCGTCTTTTGCCTCCATGATTTAATAACAAGAAGAAAAATAATTAAAAATAAAATATTTATTTTACAAAATATTAATATAGAGTTAATAGAATCAATGATGGATTTATTTCTTTTAAAGAAAATAAAATAAAAATCTAGACGATTTGAATTTAACTAAACTAATGGATTAAAGAAAATAAATATTTAAATAAATGAACAACTTAAAATAAAAAGAATAAAAATTAATAGAAAATTAATTTTTTAGCCAAATGAATTATTTCTACCTTGATGTACTTGATTGATTATCGATCTAAAAATTACTCAAAATATGTAAATAAATTGGTTATAATCGTCAAGTACCACAAAACAACCAATCTCTCCTTAATTTCTCGGTAATCAAGATATCACTGTTAATTATTTCCCTAATCGAAAGACAACCCAAGAGACTTTTGTTGGATTTAGTATTTTGACAACTTTATGATCTACAGAGACCCAATTCTAATTAACAAACACACACCGGGTTCATTTAAATTAGATTATTTAATCTCTTATTATAAATTAAATTGCTTGCAAGACCATAAAACTATGTCAATTATTACTTCATTAAAAACGAACAAACTTTACCGTTTTTAATTGACTATAGATTATTCAAGAGTTATCAAATATAGACTTCTATTCAATAAATTTAAAATAATCATGAATATTAAGGTACAGAGAAAAATAAATACTTACAAAATATTGAGTAAATAACCTTATTTAGATCTCACAATCATCTTCTATCAAGATTCCAATAACCCTCTGACTAGAAAATAAAATTAAAATGAAAACATAAAATAAAAAAAGAAAACTCACAATACTTTTATTCAATGTTAGAGAACAATATGAAGATGAAAATAATAATGGAAGCAATCCTTCCCCATGAACAGCAGTCGGCAGTAGCAGGAAGGAAAAGCAACAAAAAAAGAAAAGAAAAAAACCTAAATTAAAATACGTTGGATGGGGGGTGCTATAGAACATGGGGCGGCTGCCCCTTTTCGGGCCTCCCTCTCTCCTCTCTCTCCTTCTTGCACAATAAATCACTCTATAAATAAGAGTAGTTAACCTAATTTTTAAAGAGAAAACTCTCCTAAATTTTAGGTAACTACTAAATAATAAATTACAAGAGATTTGAAATTTTCAAAATTCTTATTCCCAAATATTTAGGAATATCTAAATATTTACAAATTTTCCATACTTTCAAATTTATTCTCATTTTTCCTTCCTTTTTCTTCATGTCTCCTCTATCATTCCTATTATATAAATTATTACAAAACACAATAATTAATGTAATATTTATTCAAAAATAAAACAAAATCAATTGTAAATATTACACCAATTTATGCCCTATCAAATTCCCCCACACTTAGATGATACTTGTCCTCAAACATTCCTAACTCAAAAAATTAAAACTACTGAAATCAATATATTTTCTTTCAAACTACTAAACCAAAATATGTCATGCGAGTCAAGCTAGAAAAATAATCAAAATAACAAGTATTTCATAGTATTTCGTACAAGAATAACTATTACAAATCCCAACAATTCCCAATGAAATCAAAACTACAAGATTCAACATTCTCTCCAAAGGTTCATTCAAGTTCACTTAAAATGAGGTGAAGAATATATCAATAACACTCAGATCAACACATTGGAATTGGCATTACCATATGCTTGCAAATATATCAAATCTCCACCACTTATAAATTTGAATTTCATACTTCAATCTAAAGGTCTTTCATTTGGTTGTAATGGAGTTAGGGTTAAAGGTAGGATAAAAGGTTATATAAAGGGTTTAAAATGTATCAAGAAAAATATGCAACTAATTATACAATTTTTCTCTGTGATAATACATTTGCCTCTCATAAATAGCATATCAAAAATACATGATCTCACTATCCATACGTACTCAACATAACCAACAGTCAAGAATACATAAAAAAGTAAGACTTTTTCGATCAATGACTGAAATGAAAAGATGCAGTACTTTTTTTTTGCTCATTTTCTCTTCCTTCTTTTCTCTTTTTTTGCTGTTTTTTTTTTTTTTTTTGTTCTCTTTTTTGTTTTCATGAAAAACTTCTTAGCACAAAAGATGAACAAAATTAAACTTTTTCTTTCTTTTTTTTTATATGTAGCAAATATCATCATCAAATCTCTAATCAATACATATTTCATGAGGCAATCATATAACTAATATGATACAATTAATTACATATATTCTTGGTATAAGAGGGTTGAAATGCAAGCCAAAATAGGGTTAAGGTGTTGTATAGAAAGGTTTTGTAGAAAGAAAGGGTCTCAGATTCAAATTGGATCACTAAGGGGAATACAATTTATGGTAGAGATTTTTACGAAAGCCAAAATGTGATAAAATCTAGGTGTCTTTATCATTTCAATGCATGAAATCCTAGATGTGATCTCGAAATGCATAACATTGCAAGTTCTTAAAAGTTCAATCCAAGTGTGATATTCACTCAAGAAGAAAAGAAATTCCAAACACAAAGAATGAATTTACTCATTTTAGGCTCAAAATCTCGTTTTTAAATGAAATTTGTGCCGAATGTTACGTGCTTATCATTCAAAGAAAACTATTAAAGATATGTATAGTCATTACAAGTACAAAAACTATTGATACAAATTATTTTTCATAAATTTCTAGCCAACCAAATAACACATATCAACTTAGAAAGTTTGAGATTTTTTTTTTAATTTTTCTCTTTTTTGTCTTTTTTATTAAATAAAATGAAACAAAACTAAACATATTGTAGAAAAAGAAGCAAACTAACAAAAACAAAATATGAAATATCTCTCACACCTAAATCATATATTGTTCTTGGCAACGGCATCAAAATTTGGTTGGTCGTCAAACAATCAAAAATAAAATACATACTTCATAAAATACTAGTATAGAGTGAATAGGGTCATCTCCACAGGGAACGGTCGATTTACTTCTTTTAAGGAAAATAAAATAAAAATATGGAGGGTTTGAATTTAACTAAACTAATGGATTAAAGAAAATAAATATTTGAATAAATGAACAACTTGAAATAAAAAGAATAAAAATTAATGGGAAATCAATTTTCTAGCCAAAGGAATTATTTCCACCTTGATGTACTTGATTGATCATCGATGCAAAAATTACTCAAAACATGTAAATAAATTGGTTATAATCGTTAAGTACCACAAATCAACCAATCTCTCCTTATTTTCTCGGTAATCAAAATACCACCATTAATTACTTTCCTAATTGAAAGACAATCTAAGAGACCCTCGTTAGTTTAGTGTTTCGACAGCTTTATGATCTATAGAGATCCAATTCTAATTAACAAACACACACTAGGTTCATTTAAATTAGATTATTTAATCTCTTTGCATGAGTTAAATTGCTTGCGAGACTATAAAACTATGCCAATTATCACTTCATTAAAAACAAACAAATCTTGCCGTTTTTAATTGACTATAGATTATTCAAGGGTTATCAAATATAGATCTCTATTCAATAAATCTAAAACAATCATGAGTACAAAGATTAAATAAATACTTACAAAATATTGAGCCAATAACCTCATTTAGATCTCACAATCATCTTCTATCAAGGTTTCAATAACCCTCCGACTAAAAAATAAAATTAAAATAAAAACATAAAATAAAAAAAGAAAACTCACGATACTTTTATTCAATGTTGGAGAACAATATGAAGATGAAAATAACAATGGAAGCAATCCTTCCCCATGAACAGCAGTCAGCAACAGCAGGAAGGAAAAGCAACAAAAAAAAGAAAAGAAAAAAACCTAAACTAAAATGCGCTGGATAGGGAGGTGCTACAGGATATGAGGCGGCTGCCCCTTTTCGGGCCTCCCTATCTCCTCTCTCTTCTTCTTGCACAATGAATCACTCTATAAATACGAGTAGTTAACTTAATTTCGAAAGAGAAGACTTCTAAATTTTAGCTAACTACTAAATAATAAATTGCAAGAGATTTAAAATTTTCAAAATTTTTATTTCTAAATATTTAGGAATATCTAAATCTTTGCAAATTTTCTATGTTTCCAAATTTGTCCTCATTTTTCCTTCCTTTTTCTTCATGTCTCCTCCAACATTCATATTATATATATTACCACAAAATATAATAATTAGTATAATATTTATTTAAAAATAAAATAAAATTAATTATAAATATTACACCAATTTATACCCTATCAACGAACAAGTATATTTTGGTGAGATTAAAATAAGCAAGTCATCGGCATAATAATAATAATAATAATAATAATAATAATAATAATAATAATAATAATAATAATAATAATAATAATAATAATAATAATAATAATAATAATCGAGTCTACAAAATATCTACATGGATTTGATATTTGCAAGTCCAACAATGAGACGCGAGAATAACGACTGATTAATCATAATAATAAATTTAATTATAAATAATTTATTTTGAGAATTAATATAAAAGGGACAATTTCTTTAATTAAGGAATTTTAGTATATATTTTGTCAAAGAATTTCAATGATCAAAAGCAATTTTGTCTAATCAATTTTAATTATTTTTGTTATTAACTCTATGGGTACATAATTACTAATATCCCTATTTTTAATAAAAGAAACATACGTATCTTCTTTTTTTTTATTATATTGATATTTGAATCTGAAATTGTTGAATTGAAAAAAGAAATTTGTGACCACTAACTAAATTGTCTATTTAAGAATGAAACACACATATCTTCTCCGAAGGTGTGTGAAGCGGTGTCACTTTTACCCACTTTTACCCGACTTTGCTTAGTAGCAATTCAAATTTACATGGTAACTTGTCATTAATTTTCCCTTTACATACAATTACAAAAATTTGTAATCTTGAAAAGATTAATTTCTCTCTCTTCACGCATGTGAGATTGCAAAATAGTTGGAATTAATTTTTTTAAATAATATTTTAATTAAGTAGAAATATAAATAACGCAATGTTAATGAAGCGTATAATGGTGGCAGGAGGAGAAGGACCCTAAACTCCGAAACCAGACTCACAGTGCCATGCTCTTTTTTCCATTTTTTTAACAAAAAAATACAACCAAACATATTCAAATCATAAAAAATAGATGAAAGTAGAAAGACTCCACTGCTAAAGTTGTCGTTGAAAGACTTTTTAATACAAAGAGATGTAATCAAGTAAAATCAAATCAGAAAATAAAAGATAGAAGTAGTGAGATTTTACCGTTTAAGTTGTTCTGAGAGACCGCAATGCCATGTAGACTAGGCACATGAGATTGGAAAGAATACTTGAATGACTAGTTAAATCTATGTAGTACCAATTCTATGCCCAAAAAAAAAAGGGTAAAAAAGAGACGTCCAAACATCAATGTCTACCTAGTTAGTGATTTAATACTGAAATTTTTTAATTAAAATCTTGAGTAGGCATCTTTCCTCCTCAAGGCCCAATCCTATACCAAAAGATAAGGGAGCCATGGAGGCATGCATAAATTGGACCCTTTTCATATCAAAAGCAATATTACTTATATTCACGTTTCCATCTGATAAAGAAACATTCATTTCCACACTTCTGTAGGGGATGTTCTCAATGCCTGGGAAAAGGTTCTTGTTAAGGACACTCGAATGAAAGAGTTTTAGGCACCCGAGTGAAAGACTTTTTGTTAAAATGTCTCTTCCAAGATTAAGATTTAATGTTTGAATTTTAATGCATACGTGTTTTTTCATAAATCATATATAAAAAATAAAAAAATGCCTAATGAAATATTTTCTTTTATTTTTTTTAGTAAATAAGGAATTAGAAAAGATGTTATGATTAGGGATGTTATGACACTCGACTCAATTCAAGCAATGTCAATATCCAAGCTCAACTCGAGCGTTGGTTAGGTGAGCTCGATCTTGTCTAGCTTGCATTTCTCGAGCTCAAGATTGGCTCAAAGTATTATTAAGTAGCTCGAGCTCAAGTATCATTAGAGTTAGCGGTGTTGGATTGTGTGAGACTAAAATCTGAGTATACCTATAAATATAATTTCATATATAAAAATTACTTTAAAAAATATTTATAATTATATCAAGTAGCTTAATGAATCTTTGAACTTGATATAGTATGAACTCGAGCTCGATCTCAATACCGACTACTCAAAATCAAGCTCTACTTGAATTTGATTTGACCGAGATCGAGTCGTGATACTATCCAAGTCTCGTGACACCTTAGCTATGATGTTCAAAGCATCGCCAGAACCACATATATAATAAACAATATCTTTGTTTCCGGACGGTATTGCTGTCAAAAGTAGGTGTTGGAATTTTACCAATTGAAAATTAGTTGAGTAAACTTATGTTTTAATTGAAAATTTTTTTGTGTATTAAAAAAAAAGAAAATGAAAGATTTTTGTGAATTTTGGGAGGAAAAAAGGTATCTTGTGGAACTCCCTTTTGTCAATTTTGAAAGTTTTCCATCTCCTTATTTTATGGTGTAAATTTAGGAGAATAGTAGTGAAAGCATTTTTTGATGGAATTATAGCGAAATAAATATTTGATGTCCCAAGATTTAGAGTCGAATCATTAACCCTTTTGATGTTCGGGTCTCAAAAATGTCACGAATGGATCAATCTCTTTTGTTTTCACAATCCAAGAGTCTTTAATCTAAACAGTATATATGGTATAGATCCTTTTTGTTTTGTTTAAGAATACTCCCCTTGTATGGTGTATTCTTTCTCTCTCTCCTCAATGTGCTTTACATTTGTTGCATTCTACAGGAAGTTGATTTCCTTTTTCAAAGAACCCTTTTTTGAAATTCAAACACACATGGGTGGTTACCATAGGGGGTTGGAGTTGGTTTTCTATAAAAAACCACTCCCTCCCTTCTCTATTTGAATTTCAATGGGAGAAGAACTGGGTTAGGGTCAAACCCACATGGGCGACCCGACCCGGCACTCATAACTTACATCTTCCACTCGCACATGAGGGTTAGACTTACATTCGCACATGAGGGTTAGACCTACATTTAGCCCAATCACTTCCATATACCATCGATTTTATACAGACAAATGGATTGTGTGACCAGTGAGTACATCGAGAGCTCATAGCTATACACCGGTTAATGATATGTAGCAGCTCAAGATCTAATACAATGAGGACATCAAGTCTCGCTATACCCCAGACCTCTTTTGCTACACTTGGAGTCAACGTACCTCTCATCCCTCTATATAAACAAGAGCATACTTGACTCATCTCAACTATGCATTCACAATTATATTTCAGAACATCAAGTTAAAAGCATAACTGGCCAGTCTGTGAATACAAAATGACGTGTCAGCTTTAAGACAGTCTTCCTTTCACACTACTATCTTTCCACCTCACCTTAGCTGCTTTCCTAGACATAAACCGCAAAGCTGAATCAATCATGGCTTCTTAGTGACATGCTAAAGTAGCATCACTAAAATAAAGTCTCAAGAAACAGGTAAAAGTCATAAGGGTATTTAATGAGGTTAATCGCAAACCTCTGGGTCTCACACAATGAAGTATAGAGGGATTTCAACAAACTCATTGTCCATAGGGTCACAAATGCACACATGGTATGAAAACACATGCTACGATGCATTTTCTATTCAAATAGAAGCATATGTCTTATTCCAAAATTAATGCATCGTACAGATCTTAGTCCAAGTGTATCATGACACTAACTTGATTCTCTCTTCTTATAAATCCTCCAAAAAATCACTCTTTCAAGAGAGAACCACACCTAGCTTCTAGACAAGTGTAATGGATTGTGGGAAATCCATTTCAATTATTAAGAAAATAAATATAAAGGATAATCTCATCTTAGTTCTGTACTAAGGTGGCTAATTTATGTTAATTATACAAAATTAATATTGCCTCGTCTTTACATATCACACAGATATTAGAAGCGATTGCTCGCGTGAGAGAGCTAATCTTCCAAACTTGTCCGACATACTTTTTAATTAAGACATAAGAACTCGCATATGCAAACAAATTCAAATGTCATATAATAATGAGCATTATATCACGTTCATTGTATATACAAACACAATTACACTCTACGCAATCCTAGAGATTTTACATGTTTTAGAATATATCCCTAGGTATCAGTTTCATGAATGGATCAGCCACCATTAAATGCGTAGATAAATACTTCAATGTCACCTCTCTCTTTTCAATAATGTCTTGAATAAAGTTGAATTTTGTATCAATGTATTTGGTTCTCCCATGATATTTGGGATCTTTCGTGTAAGCGATAGCTGATTGACTATCATAATAAATTATCACAGCTCTCACTGTGTCGCTTACGATTCCCAAATATTGTAAAAACCGTTTTAACCAAACACAATCTTAAACTACAGAAGTACAAACTACAAACTCTGCTTCCATCGTAGACAGTGATACACATGTTTGTTTCTTGCTTCTCCAAGAGATGGCGCCATTATTTAGAAAGAAAACATAACCTGAAGCAGACTTATGTTCATCTAAGTCACTACTCCAATCAGCATCTGTGTATCTGCTCAATAACAAGTCATTTCCTTGATAACAAAGGGAATAATTCGCAGTTCCTTTCAGATATCTTAAAATCCTCTTTACAGCTGTCCAGTGACCTTTTCCTAGATTGGATTGATACCTGCTGACCAAACCCACGGCATAGCAGATGTCAGGCCGTGTACACATCATAGCGTACATCAGACTCCCAACTGCGCTGGAATAAGGTACTTTTGACATCTCTTCTTTCTCTTCGGGTGATTTAGGGCATATTTTTAGGTTTAAACTTTCACCTTTTGCCACAGGAGTATCAATCGGTTTGTAGTTATCTATTCTAAATCGTTCCAGAATCTTTTTAATATAAGATTTTTGAGACATTGTTAATAATCTCTTAGAACGATCTCTATGGATCTTAACACCCAGTATGTAATCTACTTTACCCATGTCCTTCATCTCAAAATTAGATGACAACCAATCTTTGATACTTAGGACATACTCCATATTGTTTCCGGCCAATAATATGTCATCGACATATAGAGATAGAATTTCAAATTTGTTATTGGACATTTTCACGTAAACGTAATGGTTTTTGTCTATCATTACGAAGTTGTTAGAGATTACAGCTCTGTGAAATCTCAAATACCATTGCCTCGAAGACTGTTTGAGGCCATAAATTGATCTCTTCAATTTACAAACTTTGTTTTCTTGGCCTTCGACTATGAAACCTACAGGTTGTTCCATATAGATTTCTTCCTCAAGTTTCCCATTGAGGAAAGCAGTCTTCACATCCATTTGGTATAATTCTAAATCCAAATTGGCTACTATAGCCAGCAACAGGCAAATGGAGGCAAATCTCACTACTGGGGAAAAGGTTTCCTCATAATCAATACCCTCCTATTGGGTATAACCTTTTGCCACCAATCGAGTTTTATACCTCTCAATTGATCTATCAGCCCTTCGTTTAATCTTGAGAACCCACTTGTTCCTAATAGCTTTGCACCCACGAGCAAGATTAACCAGTTCCCAAACATAGTTGGATTTCATTGAATCCATTTTTTTTCCTCCACTACATTCATCCACTCTTCCTTTGCAGGACAAGATAGAGCCCCATACAGATCTTTAGGCTCATCTACATCCTGTGGAGAAATGATAAAGGCATGCCCTTCAATCTCGTAATAACATTTTGGCATACCTTTCCTAACACTTTTCCGAACTGATGATTCAGGTAGATCATTGGAACTTGAGTCCCTCCCACTGGAATCATCTTGGGATTCAATTTGTTGCGGTTCCAATGATCCATCAGGTATAGCTCCATCGTCTGAATTATTTAATTCAAACAAAGGTTCCCCTTGTGCTATATCTCCTCTACTAGGAAAATCATTCTCCAAAAGGATTATATTTTGTGATTCAATTTCAGTTACATTCAATTTCAGTTACAGTACCATCTTCCCATTTACCAATAACACGTAACCTTTTGACTGATCAGAATATTTAATAAAGTTACATTTCTTCCCTTAGGGACCAAGCTTTTCAAATTTACTGGAAGGGTCATGAACATATGCTACTGATCCCCAAGGTCTAAGACCAATTAGACTTGAATGCCTACCAATCCAAAGTTCATACGGTGTTGTGGGTACTATTTTTGAAGGCACTCTATTCAAGATATAAGTCGCAGTTAACAATGCATTTCCCCAAAAGAAAATTGGTCAGTTAGCCTACACCATCATGGATCTCGTCATATCCAATAATGTCCTATTCCTTCTCTCAGCAACACCATTCTGTTGAGGTATGTGGGGAATAGTCAATTGTCTAGTTATTCCCTTTTCATTACATAGATCCTTGAACTGATCCGATAGATATTCACGCCATCGATCTGTCCTTAAGGCTTTAATCATTCTATCCATTTGATTCTCCACTTCATTCATATAACGTCGAAAGTACTCAAGTGTTTCAGACTTGTAAGCAATCAAATAAATATGACTAAAACGCGTGAAATCATCAATAAAAGTAATGAAATATGACGCTCCATGCCTAGTCTTCACATTCATTGGACCACAAATGTCAGAATGAATCAATTGCAATGGAAGTATAGCCCTTACGGCTTTTCCAAATAGTTTTCGAGTCATCTTCCCAACAAGACAATGTTCATAAGTTGGTAAATCAACTTTGGTGAGTGAACCCAATAGTTCTGCTCTCACAAGTCGATTCATCCTGTCTTGCCCTATGTAACCAAATCTAGCATGTCATTCTTTTTCATTCACATTAGCATCACTAGAAAAACAAACATTTAACGATGCATAACGATTTACATAGCAATTAAACATTCGTTTGTCACAATCCAAGATTAAAAAGTCATCAAAGAGATATCCAGATCCATAGTGCACACCATTGTAATTGATACAAACCTTATTTCTAGAAAAGTTCAAGTCATATCCTAGCCTAAGAAAAACAATAACATAAACTAAGTTCCGTCGAATCTCCGGTGCAAAAAAGAACATCGTGCAGGATTAGGGTTCGGCCACTTCATAGCTCAAGCTTACAAGTGTCAATCCCTCTAACCTCGACTCTTGTATTATTCCCCAAGTATATCCATCTTGTACCACGAGGAATTCGACGAAAATCCACAAATGCTTCCCTGTCCTTTATCACATGGTCTGTTGCTCCTGAGTCTACAATCTACACAGGATAAGATTTAGAAAGTAAAACAGTACTAGAGGCATTTACAATAGACACAGAAGCGTCATGAGGTGCTACCTTTTTCGGCTCGGGACATTCTCGAGCGAAATGACCAAAAGCTTTGTAATTGTAGCACTTCATCTTACTCTTGTCATTTTTCTTCCAAAACTGCTTACGCTTGTTCTTGCGGTTGCAGTTGTTCTTCTTAAACCCTCCGTCATCATCTTTCCCTTTCTTACCTTCGTTTTTGTTCCTCTTTCGCTTAAAACCCGAAACTTTCTGGGAACTACACTCAGCTACAAAGGCATTAGAAATCGATCTTGCAGCACCAAGCCGCTCATCCTCGAGTTCTACGTGGACAGCAGCATCAGAGAAAATCTTGATGCTATCATTGTGAGTCAGATTCACTTTCAGATGCTCCCACTGGTCTGGAAGGGATCTGATCAAAGCCTGAACTTGTTGTTTATCAGAGAGATTGTGACCAGCCATTTTTAATTCCCTTATCATGTTCGACATAGTTTTCAAATGTTGTTTGATGCTGTCATCAGCTTTCTTTTTGTACGTGTCAAATTTAATAGTCAACTGTCTCAGACGGGTCACACTGGTACCTCCATATTTCTCTCTGAGGTACACCCATATGTCATGAGCAGTAGGGAATTGCTCACATCCATGTATGAGAACATCAACGATAGAACTAACTAGGATGCCATGTGCAGTGAAATTTTTCTTCTTCCACGCCTGGTAAACTTTTTGATCTCTTCTCTATTAAGCAGTGTTTCCAATTCTAGGGTTTTGCATTATATGGTTGATACCCTCTAAGGCATCTTACTCTTCCAGCACATACCATATCTTATGGCGCCAAATGTCATAATTGTGGCCATTAAACTTATCACATTTATTTAAGTCTACTATAATTGATTTCGATGCCATGGTCTGGGTTTTCAGAGAGAGATAATTGTAAGTATTCATGTTCATTCATTCATATAATTTTGTACTTAAAATCCAATAAATTTATCATAAACAAACATAAGGTGTAGACTCGAAAGATCACTAAGTTCCCAATCATCATCCATCATCCAAATGTTTGATTATCATAAATTTGATTTCAAAATAGCAAAAATCCTTTTAAATCTTAGGTAAGAATTACTTAAATTCTATCAAGCTAAAAACTCCCACTAAAATCATGCGAATTTAAAACATATCTCTTCACATGCTCGCATAAATATACAAATATGCACATTCTTGATATATATTTAAAGAGACAAATATTACATCACATATTCATGACATTGTTTCATCACAGTACATAACTATGCATCAAAGAAAAGAAAAAATATATATACAATCAAATTTCTTTTTTCTTTTCTTTCTTATCTTCCATATACATGCGAGTAACCATATTAATCATCCCAACTGAAAGTCTATTTCTCGGAGTGAATCTCCTAACAGTTTGGAGTGCAGAGTCATTAATTTTTAGAGATAACGTCCTTTTCATTTTAATCTTTATCTCCCTATCTCTCCATATCCTAAGCAGTTTTAGTCTGAAATCCTTGAGGTAGAGCCACTTATTATCCTCTATTATTTTGTCAGCCATTCCAACCAAATGATCAGGGAGGGAATTCCTTATAATCTTAATCTCGGCTTCGTCACCTCCGAACCAGTGACCCAAACGCTGAAATTCATAACGTTTTCGACTCATTACCCATAAATATTGCGACAAAGAGTGCGTTACTTTCATCTTATAATACAACATCATATATAGCTTTGTCAAACGTTCCGGGGTTCTCTCGTCTCTGCATCTCCCCCGGAGAGGTGCACGGGTACGTCTGATTCTCACCATATCCCTAAAATGAGGTAAACATTAGATTGGACACGAAGCCAATCAAAAAACAATTTTAAAACACCATTGTAACGCCGACTCTGCGGTGCCGTACTTTTGTACTCTCATTCCTGAATTTAATAAAATAATCTTCAATTTATATATAGAGAGGAAAATATTAAATTTTATTGAATTTCGATTTTGGGGTTTTAATTCAAACTTTTGGTATATTCAATTATTAAAATAGAATAATAAAGTATATATAAATATATTTTTCTTTTCATTTATTAAATTATTTATTTCATCATTTATTTATTTCCAAATCTATCCAAATATATAATAATAATAATAATAATAATAATAATAATAATAATAATAATAATAATAATAATAATAACAATAAAAAAAAAAAATCGAATTAGGGCTAAAAGCCCTAATTCTTCTCCTTCCCTCTCCCTCTTCTTCTCCCACACGCCCCTTCGACTTCCGTGGCTTCCTTCTCCGCCATCCACCGCTTCCATCGCCGCCGCCCACTCGGCTCCTCCACCGCCATCTCCGACCACCCCATTCTCTCTCACTCTCCCTTCGGTTCCCTCTCTATCTCTATTTCTCTCTCTCAGTTTCGATCTCTCTCTACTCCCTCTCTCCCGCGGCTCTCTCACTCCCTCCGCCATCCTCTCCGCCGCGAACGGCCATCGCCACCACCACCGTACGTCTTCCCTCCCCGTTTCTCTCTATTCTCTACCTCACTCTTTGTTTCCCTCTCTCTATCGCGCGATCTCTCTCTCTCTGTCGCACTATCTCTCTCTCCCTCCCATGAGTTCTCTATCTCTCTCTCTCTCTCTCCCTGCGCGCGTGACTACAGCGTGCGACAACCCCCTCCTTTGCGCGCGCCAGCACGCGACAGCCTTGCACGCCCATGCAGCGCGCGATAGCTCCAGCGTGCGCTAGCCCCTGTGCGTGCGACAGCTCCTGCACGCGCGACTGCAGCGCTCCTTCCCTACTCGCTCACCTTCTACCACTCTCGCAGAGCCCAAATCGGCAGACTTTGAAACCCTAGGCCGGGTCTGCACTCATCTCCTGCGCAGGTGAGGACCAATTCCTAACCCTAGTTCTAGGGTTTTGAATTTTCTGAGTAAATATGGCTAATTGCTAACATTTGCTCCAAATTTGAAATCTTTACAGGTTTGAGCTTGAAACCACTGGTGACTAGAAGCTAGGTCTGCAAACCGAGAAACCCTAGGTGAGGTAAAATACAAATTCTTTCGATACATTGGATGAAATTTAGGGTAAATTAGAGTAAGATTGCATTTTATATATTTAGGATGTATTTAGATTTGATTTGAATGCATTAATGAAATTCTATGTTTGAATATTAAGGTTGAGTCTAGTGTCTGATATGGAAAGAGAATGTTCCGGATGATAGAATCATATTGACTTGATTTGAATTGTTGCTTTTAGAGTTTAATTTGACGAATGCATGAAAATAGTGGAAAATTGAGATTTGAGTTTAAGGATCGATACGGTCTTTCTCATTATAAGTTGTCTTGCATATAGAAAATCAAAAATACAACTTCTATATTATGAAAATAGACTTCAATACCTTGAAAATGAGATATAGTTTGAAGAAATCGGATGAGAATTGAAAAGTGTATGATTTTTCAAAGATTTTTTCAGTTCGTAGGAAACTTATTTATTTTAAGCGTATTTCCAATTTTGATTGGTTTTAGGATTGAATCAGGCTTGATTTTGATTTGATTAATTATTTAAAAATGGAATGAAATTGATGAAATGAGAATCTAGAAAGGTGATTGTGTAAATGTGTTGATTTTTGCCTAATTTGGGTGTGGAAATCAAGTAAATGAATGTTATAGTGTGTAGGAAATTTCAGTATATGAAATGTTTGATTTAAATCTTAAATGAACACATATTGAGGGGAGAAACCCTAAGGAAACATGTACTGGAAAATTTAGAACTTTGGGTATGAAATTTGATGGGTTTTAATATGATTTTGAGTGTTAAAATGTGAATTTGATGTACTTGTGTGTGCTGGATTTTGGCATTGAAATATGGTGTGTGTATATGTGTATTAGTGAAGGAAATGATGAATGAATGAGTGCAGAATTTTCTACACAAATGGAAACTAAAAAGGAAATCATTTTCATGTGAAATATGTAGTGAAATGTAAGGAAAATGGAATAAGAAAGTATGCAGAATTTTGTGGTGTGTTATTGATTTTGTGTATATGAAATTGAGGCCATGAGTGTGAGAAATTATGTATATATGTATGATGAATTTTGGATAGAGGTTAGTGAGCATGTGGATGTAAAAATGTCTTGACCGAATCCATTGGAGAGATTGGGAATGAATCTAATAAGAAAAATGGAGGCTTATATGTGTATGTAATAAGGTATAAAAAGTGTATGCATAAATTGTGATATTGGTGTGTTAAAGTGATATGAAAATGTGTAATTGTAAAGAATGAGCAAAAGCATGTGTTTGTATTTATTTGATAAATGTATAATATTGTATTAGTGTATTGAAGAGAAAAAGTTGATAAAGAATTTTGAATAAGAGTGTGTTGGTGTATATGCTGATTCTTATGTGCGGCGAGAGATTGGATTGGTGTGAACTTTGTGCAGGATTGATTGAGTACCACCACTTGAGTCTTGTGGACATGTTGTAAGCATGGAAAAAATATGAAGAGTTAAGGTAGTGGCTTAAAAGACTTGACTTGACATTGGAAATTTGAAAGTGAAAAACATGCATTTTAGCCAATTGAACAGCATGTAGTCTTTTAGCATAACTTTCTCTACACAGCTCCGAATGACATGAGGTTTTCTGCCTTAGACACTAGACATCCTTAGCTTTAAAAATGAAATAAGAAACTCCCTGATTTATAAAGGTGTATTAGAAGTTATAGCCTATTTCCTATAACTGTGCAGGTTTGAAACTTGCTGATTTTATACATTCGTAAGTGTTGGATGTCCTGATTGAGGGGAACACTTTTTTTTCGCTTCGTGGTATTATTGGGGAGTGCGCTACCCTCCCCCATACTGTGAGTGGGATTTATTTCAATGTTTTTGTTTAATATATAAACCCTGTTTTACAACATTTTGATAAATGAGCATGATTTATCGTGTGCTTGAAATGTTTTGACTAGTTTTGGAATTGACTTTTGTGAACCGATGGAGTATCTAAAAATTGGTTGAATTATGAAAATATGCATCCATGTGGTTGAAATGTATAATGTGCTATTTTATGCTATATGTTGCATTTGGTTTGTGAACCTGATTTACGGCACATGTTTGATACGATATTGATTTTGGCCTTGAGGGCTTTGGTATGTATTGTTCCATAACTATGAAGGATACCGTGAGAGGGGTTTGGGTGGCGTCCGGATATGCCTAGGCCTGGGGTATCCCACGAGTTGTCGAGATTATATTTACAACATGGTACTAGCGAGGTTGAACCCGAAAGGGGGAGGATTTGGATACTCTCTCCAAGTCTAGCACCTGGACGAGATCCGTCGCCAACGCCGGGGTAGAGAGCACTTTAAATAAATTTACATATAACACCCCCGGTGCGCCTGTCATAGGTTGAGGTAGACCTCTGCCAGGACACTTTCGGCTGGCAACTCTATGATTTTATTGACAGTGTTTTGGATGCATATTTGATTTGATAATGCGTGTAAATAATATATTGTTGAAATGAAAAGTATGATGATTGAAAATATGATTTGTATACTTATGCTTTGACACTCCAATTTCACACCCCATATTAGACGATTGCATTGACCCACTCACTCACTGAGTATTCTTCCCTGAGTACTCACCCCTCCTCTTTCCCTCCCCAGACAGGATTATGGTGCTAGGGCGACGCATTTGGCTCTAGAGGGTATGATAGCTTGTTGGTGGATTTGGTATTTACGACGATGAGATTTAAGTTTTAATTGAAAATATGAATTTCATACTTTATGTCGACCATGCGTGGTCTTGATATTGAGGTCCATAGTTGGCCGTGTACATATAATGGGATGACTGTATAATTTTTGGACTTTTGTTTGCGAAACTCTTATGTTTCACTTGCATTGAGGTATTTGTAAATATTTAAAGTGTTAATTTGGGAATTTGTAATATATTTGTATAAATTTAGGCCCGCTCGGTGTGGCGGCTGTTCATGCTCAAGTTGGGCATGACAGTAGAGGTCTGTGGTTAGGACTATTGGTGATTTATTAGCCTTGCGTTGTCTGGATGTCGGTTGTGAGATTTGGTGGATTGTTTTGAGGTTGGGATGACCATTTGTTTAATTTACAGGATGATTTTAAATTATACATGTATATAGGTTTATTTGTACATGGGAGACCTCCGATTTATGGGGAGGTTCTGCCCGATTTTCTGTAAAAATACAGTCGGCATCCAGGGCAACAGACGACTGTTCACGATTCCCAATTTGGAGCGTGACAACCATCCACAATTATTTATACTCATTAATTAAAAGATTTATGTCGAAAAAATGAATTTTTCATACGTAAATCAACGAGTACAAAATCAAATAGGTGTTACAAAATTTACTTCAGGTAGACAGAAGCTAAAAAATATTTTTTCCAAACAAGTAAGAAATTTTCAAAAAATTTTCTCTGCCACTAATTGATTTTTCTGCAATTTCAAAATTTTTAACAAACTCAAAATCAATAAAAAATAATTTTCAGTTCAGAAAAATTAATTTAAAATTACAGAAAAATCAAAAAGAAAAATTTAAAAAATTTAAAAAAAATTCCGGCCTTAGAGGGTGCCTCACGCGCCCTCACGTGCCACCCAAAGTGGCGGGGCGCAAGGGTGACCCGCCCACACTCCCAGGCGGCACGTGAAGCCCACGGGCCATCTTCCTGGCTGAATCCGATCACCGTATTTTGCCTACCCCTCATTTTTGGGATCTCTGAATCTAATGGTGCCATTAGTTTTCCAATCTGAGGTCTAGATCTTGGCATTAGGGCTTCACAGCCCACTGCCCGAGAGTGAGATTGGTTTTCTGCACTGTTCATCGTCTTCCTAAACCCAGAAAATTATTGCACTCGATCAGAATTTTTCAGACCTGATTTCTCCCTCATTTCTAAACCTTTTTTTTTTTTGTTATTTATATGGTTAGAAATGATTTTAATAAGAAATTGAATCAGATATTTTTCTTTTTATGAAACACATTATCTAAGGAGATTTTTTCATCATAAGTCTCGGCTAGGGTTTCATGATTCTTCAAAAATACATGACGGCCATGCATGAAACTTTGCAGATCAATTCCTAACGTCATGGGTACTCTACCTTTCAAATTTCAAAGCATCTCGTAGTCTATATTCAAAGTTACCATTTTCAATTTTTAAGAAAAAAATAGAACTCGAATTTATATCAAAAAAAATTAAGAAACACCCTAAATCATGCTCTGATACCAATAAAAGCATTTTTTGATGCAATTACAGCGAAATAAATATTTGATGTCCCAAGATCTAGGATCGAATCACTAACTTTTTTGATGTTTGGGTCCAAAAAATGTCACGAATGGATCAATCTCCTTTGTTTTTACAATCCAAGAGTCTTTAATCTGAACAATATATATGGTGTAGATCCTTTTTGTTTTAAGAATACTCCCATTGTATGGTGTATTCTTTCTCTCTCTCCTCAATGTGCTTTACATTTGTTGCATTCTACAGTAAGTTGATTTCCTTTTTCAAAGTACCCTTTTTTGAAATTCAAACACACATGAGTGGTTACCATGGGGTTGGAGTTGGTTTTTTATAAAAAACCACTCACTCCCTTCTCTATTTGAATTTCAATGGGAGAAGAATTGGGTTAGAGTCAAACCCATATAGGCGACCCAACCCGGCACCCATAACTTACAAGTAGTTAAAAAAATCCAAAAAAAAAATTGGTAAAGATAAAATTTGACAAAATTGAGGATCATTATGTTCAAAAAAGGCCAAGAGTGGTTAAAAAAGAAATATTTATAAAAAGAAAAGAGAGATGAAACAAAGTTTCCTAAAAGCAAATTTGAGGAAAAAAAAATAAAATAGAGTAATTTTTTTACAATTACCTGATAGTAATATTGAATTTGATTAAATTTGATTCAAATCGAATTAAATTATAAAGATATTCTAACACTTTCTTTTTCTTATATAGGATATTAAAATCTGAGACTATATTTAAGAGCAACTAGTGTCTGATCTCTGGAGTACCAAAGTATTTCTATCAAATAAAATACCAATTGTTGGGTTTGCTTTATTGGTACCCTTGATTGAAAAATTAATGGCATACAAGTGGGAAGTGCCCCCAAGAATTGGAGAAAAATCCTTTCGGGTAATTTTTAATTTTCATAAAGCTAAATTTTAATTGAGAAAAGCAGTGGCAGCAACCCACATAATTTCATTTCTCACCAAATTTAAACTCCAAAATTTTTACAGTTCGCAAGCAAAACTCAAACGTGCAAAAATATATACATATATACACATATATATTTGGATTTTTTTCCCCCTCTAACATACATCATACAACTGCAACTGCTGGGCAATGCAGTTTAGGCAAATTGCCAACCAAATCAATGGACAACAACGAGGCCTTTGGTCTCGGCGGACGGACGGAGAATTCCGCCACCGGAACAAAAGGGGTCGCCGACGTTGTCTCCGCCATGCGGCTGCCGCTGGTTCCGAGCCACTTGGCTTTCATATACTTGTGTTTCCTCCAAGGTCCCAGGTGCATTTTCTTGTCTTTCATGCACTTTTTGGCTGCACTGCACAAAATTTTGATAAGTGCTTGTAGTCTTTCTGCTTTGCCCACGTACACTTCTGGCAATTGGCTTATTAGGTGGTTGTACTCTTGACTTGCTCTTGCCATCTCAAATTCTCCTCTCAAATTCAATTCTATCACAATTCTCACTTCTCCTTTTTTGATGCAGGAGTTGTCCATAACTTCTAAATATGTGTGTTCCCCTGCATCCAAATTAATCAAATAATTTAAATTCCATTTTTTATCGAAATTGAATTTGGGTCTTGTTAATTGCATGAAAAGAAAAAAAAATTAAATCACTATAATTTGTACCCGGTAGGATTTCAGGAGAGCTTCTCCATTTCGATTTGCGAATGACACAATTATATCCCAAATTCCGGAGGGAATTGCAAATCTCTCTCTGCAAGCAATTCCGGCAGCCCTCTTCCACCGGTTTAGGGCACCTGCAATAGATTCCGGCAGCTTTCAATTCTTTAATTGCCTCTTTCGTTGAATTCCTGATTGTTGATTCTATTGAACTAGTCCTACACAGAGTTCCCTGAAAAAAAAAATAGACAGAAAATATTGTTAAGACCGAATTGTTTTCAAAAAATTCTGAAAATCCCATAAATACTTTTAATAGAAACACCGAATTTTACCTGGACGAGTTTCTCTTGAGCCTCCCAGAATTCCTTGTTTTCCTCGGCAGTACTAGAATTCTCATCCCCTGCATCATCAATTTCATCAACGAATTCTTCGGCTTGAACTTGGTCGCCGAATTCCTCCAAAACCCCAAAAACCATGTCCGAGAGAATTTGGTCGGAATTCGAATTCCTGAACATGAATTGATTTGCAGTCTCACTCTCTCTCTCCTTCTCTCTCCGTGTGAAATTGGAAATCCAAAACACGTGCCCTGAGCATCAGTTCTTGGATTTGGAACGCTTTTTGTAGTCAGAATTCAAGGGAATGTTGGGACCCGGCTAGTCCTAGATGGATTGTAAACGAGCCGCCGCTCACATGACAGACAGTTTTTGTCTTCCACGTGGCATACCATCCCGGCCGGATCCGGATCAATGCACAGCTATGTTTAGACAGCTATGCTCCACGTCATCCTCACTTCAATTATGAGATATACTCGAATATTCACGAGCAAAATTTATTCATTTTTTTAAGGAAAAATTGGTAAAATATTTGGAGGCTTATCCTAATCTTTGGAGCTTCTGGAGCCCTATGACCATTTGACAGCAGTTCACACGTGGAATAATCTTGGCCGGGGATGTCGGCATATCCGATTGAAATTTTTAACCTAACAATAATTTTAATTTTTTATAAAAAGTTAACATTTCGTATAAAATTCATATTTTTTATTATTTTCCAATACTAATAGAATAAAATAAAAATATATTTACCCAAAGTGGAGTGGTGTTCTCAGATTTATGTTATTATATTAAATCTTTCAAAACTCGTACTAATTAATTAATGCATGCAATGATTAGGCGAATAAACAAACAAAGAAAAAGACAAATGGAAAAGGACAACGTTGGTCACAACGAATGATGCCAAAATTTTCGTAGAGACCAAAATGGCCTGATATTAGGTGCATTTTGGTTGCATATGGGAACAAGGGACGAGGACATTTTGGTCACTTGAAAGTAATGCTAGTGGTTTGGGAGATTTTGCGGTGTCTCGGCTTTGTGGAGCACTCAATTCTATGTGCTACATTCTGTTGTTAGTGGTTGACGAGCTTATCTATGACCTTTTTTTTTTAATATTTTTTATTGATTTCAAAAGAATAATAAAAAAAAAGACCGAAGAGCGTGTTTATCCCTGTACCCCTCTCTCTCACTCTCTCGCTCTCACTCTCACAGTTTGGATGAAATTATTGAAAATATTACATCTCTAATCCCTGAACTATAAGATCAGCACACATTACTCCCTAACTTTTAAAATATAACATTTAAGAGCTAAAATTTTAAAAAATGTAACAAAAGATAGTAAGTTAACATACTAACTATTAAAAGTTGAGTTGGTTCATCCTAACATCTAATGTGGTACAATAATTATTGATATGGTATCTCACATGACATGACTTGCTAGTGCAATAGTTACCACGTCAGTAAGTTTGACAGTCATATATGCCATGTCAGATAATTGCTGATGTGATAAATAACATATCAACTAATAGCTGATTTTTTGAAATTTGATTATTCGGATATTGTATTTTAAAATTTAGAGATTAAAATGTTTGCTGAACTCATAGTTTAGAAGCTTAACATATAATTTTCTCTAAGATTATTTGGCAGGTGATCTACTAATTGCTACTATTTTATTTAAATATTATATCAAAGCATAAGCATCTTAAATTCGAGTATATAAGAATAAGTATTGGAAGCATATTAAAATTATTTTTGAGATTTAGAAACAATCAGAATAATAAAGCTTATGCATTTCCATAAACCAAATTGGGTATTTATTCTCTTAACTCAATAGTATAAATTTTTGGAATTTTTCATTTTCTTTTTAATTTTAAAAAACTATCATATATTATAATTTTGTTTATTTACATTTTGAAGTTTGCTATTTTGAAGATTACATCTGGGGCTCAATAATATTTTGATACACATTCTATTGTACATGAAAAAAAAAAAAAAAAAAAAAAAAAAAAAAAACCCAATCTACATCTTGAATTATATTGATATCAAAATGTGCTATGGTGCTATGTTGCAAAGAAATATTATTGTTGTATTGATAGAGAGATTATAATTCCAATTAATAAGTGGAATGGTGTGGTGCAACACATATTGGTAAAAATATTGGTGAAAATTCTTTGTAGGATATTCAAGTGATAAATAATTTTTACTTTATTGTTTTTCCTATGGGCTCGTGTTCGAATCTTTTATGAGTGCGTGTAATTTTGTGATTTTTGAGACTCCTCTGTAATCCAAAATAAAAAATGAAGGTAAAAGAGTAATTAGATGCCCAGCATAATAGGTTTTGGAGAAATATGTATGTTAACCATATATTGAAATAAACTAAACAATCAAGTAATTATCAAATAACTTAAAATTTGTGATTACCTTAAAATTTTAGAATTCAAGCCTTATGTTCCTTCTATTAACCAGTAAAAGTGGGAAAAAAAATCTTATCGGTACTAATATTTTTTATTTTCAAAATGTCACACAAAAATAATTAATATTTATGTAAAAATTCTTATATTTTTATATTTATATATTTTTCATATTTAATGAATTATTTATTTATTTAATTATAATTTTTATTTTTTATATTATTTATTTTATAATTAATAATTATATATCTAATTATTTTATATTGTTATTATAAAAGATGAGTATTATATTATTTCTATAAAATATTATTTATATAAATAATATATATTTATTATATTTACTTTTTTTATATTTTCGTTTCACATATTCTTGTAAAATACTGTGTATTCGCATGATTTCATGTTCATTCCGTGCAATTATGTATTTGTTTAAAAACTAATTAAGTCCGACAAAGTTATTATCAATCTAATGAAATCTCAACTTTGCGTGCCGTGCCCCACCAAAGAATTCGGGAAAGGGGGGAAAGGATAAGCACAATGACTTGGATTAAAATAACTATAAAAAAATATAAATTGTCCAATTCAAACACTATTTTGTTTTTTTCCCCCCTCTTATATTATTTTCTTGACCTTTCACTAAGTTAGTCCACATAAATTACATCAAAATATTTACATTTTATTATATGTATTCTTTTTCTTTTTGTATGTTAATTTTTAAATTTTTTTGATTACACAAGGGTTCAGGTTGGGAGAAGAAGGTTGTAACCACTAAACTGTCTCTTTAGAGACGTTGATTTTTAATTACTCGGCACTTCATTATAAAATCTCATTGATCTTATTACAATTTTATAATTTCTTCATGTAAGTTGCAATTTTTTAAACTTCATATCACTCTTGACTCATTTGCAACAAATTAAACATATTATCAGAAGTTAATATAAATAATATAATATCATATCATATAATATCATATAATATTATATGATATTATAGGTGCCCACTTCATTAAATCACTTGGGGTTAAGCTGTAATGCACATCAAACAACTTGTGTTAATTCTTCCAAGTCATTGTCCTTTCATAATCTAGTAATATGTAAATATCACAAGCCATAAATATCAACATCAACCCCTAATGCTTGAAAGGTTTGCATTGATCATAAGATAAATTATTTAATTCAATCACAATCAATATTTAGCTAGATGTGACAAAAGATCTTTCTTCTCCATTTCCTCATCCCCCCTTTTCCCATTCTTTGCCATGCGTATGCCACATATTTTAATTTTTTTCTCTTTTTCTTCCTTATTTCAGTGGAAGCTATTTTCTTTTTTTTTCCTTTCACCTTTTTTAACCACCAACAGATCTTATTGTATAGCACTTCCTTTACCTTCCCATTGAGGAATCAAGCAACTTCTTATATTTTTAAATATCAATCCCATCTTATTTGAGCATTTTCTTGGATTTAATTATGGGAAAATTATATGTGAAGTCTTTAAATTTTGTATCATGTTTCAATTAATTTTTTTTAATTTTTTTTTGCTATAAATGAATTTTTAAATTTTAAAATACGTAACAAATAAGTATTTGACTGTGATCTAAAGAATTCGAGTCTTACATATTTTAAATGATTCAATCATGTTAAAGTCAAGTCTAAAGATTTAATTAAAATTTGGGTCAAATTTTATTTCCTACTCTCCTCTTTAAGTTCATCATTAAATCCTAAATATGCGTAGAAGAAACTAATGGTAAATGCAAGTAGTTATAGAACAAATAACCATTTCTCTTTGGATATTATACATGTTCAATTCGGAAACCCTAAGACTTTATAAAAAATATATATATATTTTATTTTAATAAAAAATATTATTAACAAAATAACATAAATAAAAAAAAAAAATTCAAACAAGTTATAAGCATGATCATTATTCATTATTATACTGTCTATGAACAATTTCTTTATAGTTGTGCATTCTGTGGAACGTATTTACTTGCCACCTATTTGTGACTTCCTCTCTTTGGAGGTGCTAAACTCATTGGTGTGAATTTTGAGTAAATTGATAGAGACAATTTTATGTGAATGGTTTCGATAAATTTCTTTTATATAGAGATTTTACATGATTTTACTTTGAAATAAAAATATTCACTAATTTCCATGTATATTTAGGGTTCAACAATTTTAACAATAAGAGTAAATATATATATATATATATATATATATATATATATATGACTCAAATTTTAATTAAATATTTAAACTTGAGTTTTTGAATTTTAAAACTTAGTAACTTTACATTAATTTTACTTTTTTTTTAATTAAGCAAAGCTTTGTGGTAGATATGGAGCTAATTAATTAAAAATGCAAAGTGTTGCCACAAAGAAACAATAGATGGATAAAAGATAAATTATTCAATTTCAACATCGTTTCAATATTAATAGACTGCAAATATTTTTTTTCTACCTTTTTTCTCCACTTTTCATAGAGTTGGTCCACCAAAAAAAAAAAAAAATACATTTGTTTTGTCCAACCTTTCACCTACCTATGCCAAGTGAACATCTTAATTAATTAATTAATTTTTAAGTTCTTTTAATTAAAAATGCATTTTAATTCTAGGACATTATCAAGAGTTAATACAAAACAATACAATACAATATAATACAATATAATACAATATAATATAATATAATATAATATAATATAATATAATACAATACAATACAATATAATATAATATAATATAATATAATATAATATAATATAATAGGTGCCCACCTTATCAAACTCACTTGGGTTAAGGTGTAACACACATCAAACAACTTGTGCTAATTTACTAATTAAATTCTTCCAAGTCATTATCCTTCATAATGTAGTAATTTGTAAATATCACATGCCACAAAATATTAAAAATCAACTCCTTATGCCCCAAAGCCTTTCATGGAAGGATAAGCATACGGAATTAAGATAATTGATCATAAGATCAATATTTTAGTTCAATCACAATCAGTATTTAGCTGGATGTGACAAAAAGAGAAGACCTTTCTTTTCCATTTCTCCACCTTTTTTCCCACTCTTTACCTACCCATTGGAGAATTCCAAGCAACTTTATATATTTTTAAATATCACCATCCCATCTTGTTCGAGCATTTTCTTGGTTTTTATAATGGGAAAATTATATATGTATAGTCTTTAAACTTTTGCATCAAATTTCAATTAAATTTTTAAAATTTATTTCGCTATAACTGATTTTTTTTTTATTTTAAAATACATAACAAATAGGTAGTTGATTGATATGGTTGATGATGTGAAAGTTATGTATCGATGTGGCATGCTTGATTGCTGATGTGGATATGAGAGACTGACATGTCACATGACACATCATCAAAAATTTTTCATGTTAACATATATATAATATCCATATGATCAATCATCTCAAATGAAGCATCCAACTGTTATTATTACGTATTTTAACAAATTCAATCGTAATAAAGTAAAATTTAAGAATTTAATTAAAATTTGGGTAAATAAAAAAAAAAAAAAAGCTATTATACATGTTGAATTTATAGCCACTAAGACTCTAATAAAAAAAATATTTTAATTTAATAAAAATATTATTAATAGAATAACATAAATAAATAAATAAATAAACTTTCCAAACAAGCTAGAAGCATGAACATTTTTCTTTTTCTTTTTTTTTTAATTTTTGTTATTTGATGTTATTTAATTAAAATAATTTTTTAATAAAATCTCAATCACTATATATGGAACTTGTCTAATTTATAACGAGTAGTGATTAGTTGTTCATGGACTAGTTGTACCTACCTATTGTTGGTTGTTTCCATACTTATTCTAGGGTTGAGCAATTTTAACCATAAGAGTAAGAAAATAAAGTTTCACTCAAATTTTAATTAAATCTTTAAACCTTGTTTTGTTACAATTGAGTGTTTGAAATTTAAAATTCCAAATAATTGGGTTTTTAATCGACACGGTTGATCATATGGATATTATATGTTGAAGTATCATGTGACATGTCAGTATCTCATGTTCACATCAATACCGACTTTAATAACCAACCACCACACGTCAATTCAATATATATATATATATATATATATATGTATTTTGTTATAACAGAAATCGAATTTTTAAGTTCAAAATATTGAAAGGTATGTTAAGCTATATCACCTTGCATGTGGTGATATCCATATTGGTCAAAGCTTAGAGTTGTCTCAGAGTGTGGCTATGTTATTTCTTAAAATGTAGATTTATATATTTCTCTCTATCCATCTAAATATTTATATCTCAATTATAAGTTCTGGTATTTAGTTTTAAGAAATAAAATTCAATACGATTCAAGTGAAATGTTATTTCACATTCTCATTTTGATTTTGCCCAGACACGTGAAATAATTTATTAGATATTATATATCGCATTAACGTTTTTTTATTTTATGAATCAGTCGAATTATAATTTAATTTCGTTCAATCTAATAAAAAAACTTCTTTTGATAAAATAAATATATAGCGGATTAAATTACACACATTAGCAGAAGCTCATATATATAAATATATATATATATATTATTTGTGTAACTGAAACGATATTAGCAATATAATTGGAGCTTGATTTTCAATTCACTAGAGTTTATGATATATATCAAATATGGACCTCAAACAACTCGTGAATACCACCACATACTAATTCTTCCAAGTCATTATCATTTTAAGACTCTAGTAATACTTTTATTCTGATGCTACAAATAATAAAATCTACTTCTTCTTTTGGAAAGCATATCCGCATGAAAGGATAAACATTAGAAATTTAAAAAAAGAAAAAATACTTATAAGATTTCAATCAGCATTTAAGAAAGTGATTCTTTCTTTGATTATATCAAAATTTGAAGCCGTCGGATTCTACTTTTTCTTTTCCTTATTTCCCTATCTTCCTTCCACCTAGGTTCAAATTTACTAGCTAATCCAAAGGTAATACTGTTGGTGTGAAATTATAGGTCAAATTATGGTGTCAACTCACCCATTAATGTGATTTTTGAAATTTTTGAATTAACTTCTTATTTGTTCTCTTCGGGACTAATCAAGTGGCCCGGGCCTCTCGTGTTTGAAAGGACCACTGAAGTTGGATTTGAAAATAAGTATGATTTCCAACCTTTGCTTGATTAAGTGATTAGACGTAGTTATTTTTTAAATAAATTATAAATTGGAGTCTTATATGCAATAAAAATAAACACTTGAAAAATTTTATTTTTTAAGAGTTTAACGTGATTTGAACTAACAATAAGTTTGGTTAGAATACAAAATGAGATGAAACAAAGAAGGAAAATAAATGTAGAGTAAAATATCAGATTATCATTGTTTGGTTCAGAGTAAAAAAGGAGAATAGAAATAAAAGATGAGTGAAATAACACTCCATTCACGTCAAAAAAATTTCCTTCCACTTATAAATGGATTAGCGTTGCAATAAAAATTTATAAACAAAATTATTTTCTTCTTTTTTTAATTTTACATAACTTAGAGAAAGTGATTCCTATTTCCTTTTGCTCCAATCAAATAAGAGAAAATAATACTCATTTCTTTCTTTTCTATTTCTACCAAACAAAATAAAAAAAAAAAATGTATTTACTCTCACGAAATAAATCTCTTATTTTCTTTCCCTCTTTCCTCTCCTTTCATGTACTAAATTTATCTTAAATTTAATCAGATTAAAAGTAATTAGAGTGTATCAATGATTTATATAAAAAAATAAGAATGATAACTTGGGGATTCGCACCGTTAACACTTGAAGATCCGAACCCATAATTTTGCATCAACTATCTTCTGAAATAGATTTAGCTACATGAATTAAGCCTTTATTACCTTTTAAAGAAATATATCATGGGGATTATTTGTTTTGTTTTATGTAAGTAATGAATTTGTTCTACTAGATATTTTGTCCTATTATATGGCTGAGAATTGATTAAGGTATTAATTTTCCTCCTGTAGCATAATGATTAAGTGTGAATAGTATTTGGTTATAACTAAATAACCAAAAGAAAATAGAAAATTTAGTTCAGATTTTTTTTTGGTTAAATTCGATTTTTAATAATGAAAATGAATTAATTGAAATATTAGTTTTTTAATTAAAAATCTCATTCATTAATGACTGAAAACCTTTTTTTTTACATTATATATATATATATATATATATAATAACTCACTTAAATGTTAGAATTTTATTGAACTTTTAATTATTATTTAGATTTGGTAATTTGGTTTATATCATAACTTAGAGAAAGTAATTTTTTAATCATGGATTTAGCGATAAAAATTTTTTCGTCACTGATAACATATCACAAAAATTTAGTGACAAAATTTAGAAATTCATGGCTAAATTAGTGACGAAATATCTTTTGTTGCTAAAGTCATGGTCAAATTTAGTGACAAATATTAATATTCATGGCTAATTTTAGCGACGAACAGTAGAATCTATTACTAAATTTAATAACGGATATAAGGATTGGTGGTTAAATTTAGCAATGAATATAAATATCAGTGTCTAAATTTAACAACAAATTTTCGTATCCGTGTCTAAATTTAATGTTATGCACCGATTCTCCTATCGAGCATGTAACAATCACCATGTTACCCTAAAACACGTGTGATCCTCACTCCGTATTTCAAGATACTGCAAGACATTTCGATATTCAAACCATTTCATGAATAAATTTAAATCATTCATAAATCATCCCGGCCATCTAAATTGATCTCAAACAATTTAAAATGAATTCACAATCTCAAATGTGTTCAAAATCCGCAACAAAATTCAAATGTCCCAAAAAGAGTAATATGTCTTGCAAAATAAATTTTTAAAATAAGTAAATAAAGTTTTTCATCATAAAAATATGGATTTTTTTTCAATATTTGCCTAAAAAATAAGGCAAGTATTTATCGAATCCATATATAATGAAAAGTACAAAAATTTTCCTTCCTTGGTTCATATAACTTGATTTCCAAAAATGAACTCAAACTAATACCAATCGAAGATCACCAAAATACATTTCTTCCGGCCGACGCTAGTTAGAGTTTGTGCTTTCAATCTATGTCTCCTCTGAAAAATTAGTGAGAGGGGAGTGGCATTAAAAATACTCAGTGAATGGAGTGTAATGACATGATGAATATGGATGAGGAGTGAGGGTGATGATACCAAACATATATGTCAAACATATATTTCAAGGTGATAAATAATGTCAATTGCATAAAATAAATTCAGACCAAATCTACCATGTTTCATAAATTTCAATTCATTAAACCAAATTGAATTCTCTTTACAACATTCATGGAGTTTGCCAAAACAATTTTTCTTCCAATGGCTATTGGTAGGATCCGCCAAAAATTTTTCACAATTTTTTATAAAATACCCCTTTTTCCTTGGTGTTGGCTAGGAACTCTGCGGGGTGCCACCACGTTATTACGAGAACAGTTTGATGAGACTCTCCAACCCACCTACCACCAAGTCAAATTTTTAATTAGCATTAACCACGCTGCCCTGACGACTTCAATCCATGACAAGACTTAAGACTATAATCATTTATTTTATCTCATGTACCATGTTAGAAAATTCAGTTTATCATTCAAGATTTGTGCTCAAATACAAGTGAGAGCAAGTCCACAATTTACATATCAATATTCCATTTTTACACGGTGCAAATATATTATAAAATCAATAAAAGAGTCATGAATTTGATAATAATTCAATTAGGACACAATGACAAAGCATTTCAAATTCATTTCAAAATCTATTTTAAAATTCATTTCATAAATCAATTTTGAAATCATTTACCTATTCATATGTAATATAACCATCAACTCATCTCTTGGAAGGGTATTTACTCCAAATTTAACAAATAAATCCAATGTAATCTCTTCTTGGGTTCCAATTAATTATCCTAAACCAATAATCATAGATTCAATGTTAAACCATGTCTATTTCTAGGATTCATAAGTTTTCCCCAACTTAGCACAAAACCCTAATTTCTCCAATCCAAAAATATATGTTCTAATTCCACCATTTATATATCATTTACATATATATTCAATTTTCTCCAAATTTTATCATTTACAAATTCTAGGGTTTTGATCTACAATAAATTTCCTCATATCTCAATAATAAATTTCAATCTACTAATGAGAAAGCTAAATCCAAGTTTAGGAAAGAGAAATTACTTTAATTTTGTGGTTGGATTGATTTTCGAATGTTGGGTTTTTAAAACCTTGGTTTTTCCCTTCCGTGGAGAAACCCCAGATTTTTCTCCAAATCTTCCATCCCACAAGCTTGATTGAGGATTTTGGGGACTTTATGGGTTGATTTTGTAGGGGAATTATTAACTTTCAAGAGAGAAATGAAAAGAGAAGAGTAAGGGAGAGACTGAATGCAGAAAGAGAGTGAAAATAGTTGAGAGACTTTTGTGTGTGAGGAACGTGAGATAGAGAAATTAATTCAAGGCTTTAATCAAGCCTTTTTTGTAGAGGGGAATGAAATTACAATCTTGCCCCTCTTGATTCAAGAGTTAAAATTGGGTTTGGTTGTCCTTTTTGATCATTTTGAATCTCAAATAATTGTAATTTGAATGGGCAGGACGATTCACAAAAAGGGTAAGTCGACCTATAGGTTCAATTTCAATATGGACGAGTTATCTTGCTTGTGGGCAAGGCGACCTGTCCTTTGTTTTATAGGATCTCGGGTCAACTCAAACCTAAGTTGAGGCGACCCAATTTCAAAATTTTTTATGCCTTGGGTCCACCCAAAGATTGGACAAGGCGACCCAAAAATACAACGTTTCAAAATTTATATCCCTGCAAGCTGCCAGGTCGACCCACCAACTTGTACAAGGTGACCCAATCATTCCATGACTCATAAATCCTTTTTGTACACTCATAAGGTGTCACACCACAAGTTCATAGCGACCTAGATCTTCACACAAGGCATCTTGCATCCTCAATGTACACTCCCAAGATGACCCAACACGGCATGAGGTAACTCATCTCTTCACAATTCATAACATGGGTCGACCCAATCAATGACAAGGGTGACCTAGCACAATCAAGACTCTGAATTCCTCTTCTAACATCCACCAAGGTGCCTCAACCTAAGATACAAGGCGACCTATACCCTTTTCATACACTCTCAAGGCATCTCATTCCCCACACAGGGTGACTTATCCCCTCATATACATCCACACAAACCAACCTAACACTCACAACCTCCATAACCATAAACCAACCCAACCTTAGCACAAGACAACCCACCTCTCACAAACTCCATATACACAAGCCAATCCAACCTAATCACAAACGAAGCCAACACTCCATAATTCTCCAAATAATCCCATGTAACGCATCCAATGAGTTTTGAATCCAAAAACTCCATTTTCCCAAAAAGAGTTTACAGCAACAAGTTATTCAATCTTTTGATACTTAAGTGAAAAAACAAATTGAAAATTCCAAAACTTGATAATTATATAGAAAATAAATTGAAAAATTGAAATATCAAATTTTTCGGTATAACATACAAAACCCAAAATCGATTTACAACTGGTTTCTCCCAGTATTTTACAAGGAAAAATAAAAAATTTAATAAAAAATTTTCTAATATCGAATTTTCGGTATTACAACACTTAACCCCTTGTAAAGAAATTTCATCCCTGAAATTTAAAATAAAATTATACATTAAAAAGATGTGGGTGTTATTTGCGCATCGACTTGTCAGTCTCCCAAGTTTTTCCTTCAATTTGGTTGTTTCTTCACAACACCTTAACCATGGGAATTTGCTTACTTCTCAATTGCTTGAGTTGTCAATCAAGGATTTATATTGGCTATGCCTTAAAACTCAAGTCTGGATTCAATTCTATCAAATGAGTTTCTAATACATGTGAAGGATCCGATAAATATTTCTTTAACATTGAGACATGGAACACATCATGGATTTTTTCTAAATTCGGAGGCAATTCTAGCCAATAGGCTACCTCTCCTATCCTCTCGAGGATTTTGAAAGGGCCAATGTACCTTAAATTCATTTTACCCCATTTCCGAAAGCAAATCACACTTTTCCAAGGTAATATCTTCAAGAAAACTATGTCTCTGATCTCAAATTCTAAAAGTCTTCTTCTTTTGTCCGCATAACTCTTTTGTCTATTTTGAGCCACCTTCATCCTTACCCGAATCATTTTCACTTTTTGATAGTTGCTTTAAATTGAGCTCTTTTGAGTGAGCAAGTATTTGAGACTATTGTGGTCGATAAAGATTCTGCATCTGGCTCTATATAAGTAATACCGTCAAATTTTCAAAATGAAAACAATGGCAACTAACTCTAGGTCATGAGTAGGGTAATTCAACTCATACTTCTTCAATTGTCGAGAAGTATAGGTGATCACTCTATCTCTTTGCGTTAAAACACATCTCAACCCTTATTTACTAGTGTCATTATAAACTACATAGTCGCCACCGCTAGTAGGAAGAGCAAGTATTGGAGTAGATATGAGCTTCTTCTTAAGTTCTTGGAAACTCTTCTCACACTTATTACTCAATTCAAATTTAACTCCCTTCCACGTCAAACTAGACAATGGAACCGTAATTTTAGAGAATCCTTCTATAAATATTCGGTAATATCCTACAAATTCGAGAAAATTTCTCACCTCGGTGATATTCTTAGGTTGTTCACATCTCATAATTGCTTCTACCTTCTTTGAGTAAACAAATATCCTATCTCTGGACATAATATACCCTAAGAAGCCAATCTTCCTTAACTAAAACTCGCACTTGGAGAACTTAACATACAACTGCTTATCTCAGACATTTGCAATAACAACAACAATAACAACAATCTGAATCTTAATCTCAAAATTTGAGGTCGGCCGTTTAATAGACAAATATAAGATTTTAAAAAAAAAACACACACACACACACACACATACACCCCTATTCAAATACATATATAATACGAAAAGTGATGATTTAACTTTCTTTAATTCTCCTACACCATTCGTTCCTATCTGAAATCATCTCTCTAGTTAACCGCTTAACTGTCATATCTTTGCGAATACATTGCATCCATGTTTTTAATGGTATACCCTGTTGTTTTACTAGATTTCCTACATTTAAACTCTCAATTCTCCTAACTGGTGTATCGTTGGGTTTTCGTTGCACATGTTCAAACCATCTCAAACGATACTCTTATATTTTATCCACAATTGAGTACACTTCTAATTTACTGTATATCTCTTCATTTCTAATCCTATCATTCCTAGTTTTACCATACATCCATCTTAACATTCTCATCTTAGCTACAGCCAATTTTTGCTCTTGTTTTTGTTTAATGACCCAACATTCAATATCATATAATAATACAGGTCATACTGTCGTTCTATAAAACTTTCCTTTTAAAGAAAGTGGCATCATGTGATCGCAAAGAACTCCAGATGCTCTTCTCTATCTCATCTAATCCGCTTGAATCCTATGATGTACATCTCTATCTATATTGACGTCATTTTGGATAATGGACCCGAGATATTTAAAACGTTCACTTTTTGTTACATTCTGTCCTCCAACCTAATTGTTTTTTCATCATTTTAATGGCTATCACTGAATCTGCATTTCATGTACTCTGTTTTAGATCTGTTCAATCTAAATCTTTTGAACTCTTGTGTGTCTCTCTATAACTCCAATTTAGTACTAATACTCTCTCTAATTTCATCTATCAACACTATATCATCTGCAAAGAGTATATACTATGGTATTTTATGTTGTATGCTCTTTGTAATTTCATATATCACTATTGTAAATAGAATTGGATTTAATGCCGATCTCTGGTGGAGTCTAATATTTATTGGAAAGCTATCACTTACCCTCCCACAAGTTTTTATATTGATAACAACTCCATTATATATATCTTTAATAAGATTGATATATTTAATGGAAATATCATTTTTCATCAACACCCACCACAATTTGGCACCCTATTATACACTTTTTCTAGGTCAATGAATACTATATGTAAAATTTTATTCAGTGCCCTAAATATCTCCATCAGATTTCTTAGTAAGTGGATTGATTCAGTAGTAGATCTTCTTAGTATAAATTCAAATTGATTCTGAGACACACTTATCTCCAATCTCAATCTATACTCAATCACTCTTTTTCACAATTTTATAGTATGACTCATAAGTTTAATTCTCATATAATTAGAGTAGTCTTGTATATCAACTTTATTCTTATATAATAGTACAAGTATACTCCCTCTATGCTTTGGGCATCTTCTTAGTTTGCCAAATTTTATTAAAAAGATCAGTTAACATTACTATCTTTGCCTCCCCCAAGCATTTCCACACCTCAACGGGTATACCATCGAGTCCTAAAGCTTTATTACTCTTTATTCTCTTTAAGGCTTCCTCCATTTCATGAGAACAAATTTTATGTTTGAAATCCCTATTGATCTCCTATACAAGTGTCGTGATATTGCCAATATTTTTTGTACCTTCCACATTGTACAAATTATCAAAATAATCCCTCCAACGCTTTCTTATATTCTCATCCCTCGCAAATATACTATTAGTCTTACTCTTGATACATTTAACATCATTTAAATCTTTTTTCCTTTCTCTCCCTTAATTTGGCGATTCTGTAAACCTCTTTCTCTCCATGATTGGTTTCTAATTTCTTATATAATTCATTATATACTTTATTTTTTGATTCTTGGATAATCTTTTTTACTTTTTTCTTTACATTTTTATATAATTCAAATGCCTCATTATTTTTCTTATTTTTAAGATTTATATAATACTCTCATTTTGTTCATATAGCAATTTGAATTTCCTCATTCCACCACCATGACTCCTTACTTATTTGTGCTTGCCCTTTAGATACACCAAGTACCTCTCTACCAATATTTTTAATGTTATTAGATATTTTTACCAACATAGTTTTTGAATCATCATTAACCGACCAAGTTGATCCTTACATTAATTTTTCTATAAAGATTGTTACTCTTTCTTTTTTCAATTTTCACCACTTAATTTTTGACTCTACCAACGGATAATATTCCTTTTGTCTTTTAGGCACACGTATATCTATAACTAAAAATCTATGCTGAGTTGTTACACTCTCTCCCGATATAACCTTGCAATCTTTACAAGTCATTTTGTCACTCCTCCTAATTAGAAAGAAATCTATTTGACTAGTATTCAACCCACTTCTATATGTAACGATGTGCAACTCTCTTTTCTTAAGAAAAATATTTATAAGTATCAGATCAAATGCTATAGCAAACTCTAGAACGGTTTCTCCCGCTTCATTTCTACTACCAAATCTAAAGTTTCTATGTACAGTTTCAAATCTTTCGTTATTCTCCCCTACATGTCCATTAAGATCTCCTCCAATAAATAATTTCTCTATACTAAGTATAGTCTGTATAAGTCTATCCAAATCTTCCCAAAATTATTTTTTACTAATGGCATCTATACCTATTTAGGGTGCATATATACTAACTATATTAATTATGTCTTTTTCATTAACCATCTTAACAAGTAAAATTCTATTTCCATTTCTTTTTATCTCCACTATATTTTTATGTAGCTCTTTATGAACAATTATTCTTATATTATTTTTAGTTTTATCTCTATCCATGTACCAAAATTTATACCCATAAACTTCAATTATTCTAGCCTTTTCTCCTACCCACTTAGTTTGTTGTAGAAACATAATTTTGATATTTTTTCTATTCATTTCTTCCCCTATCTTCCCTAATTTGCCAATTAAGGATCCTATATTCTAAGTATCTAGGTGAATCTTATCTTCATTGTCTCTCATTTTTGTATTTTGACAAAGAGATTTTACACTGACTATCAAAGACAATAAAATAACTAAATTATCAATAAACTAAATTCCACCAAAATTTTTAATTAAAGAAAAATAAAGAATATTAAAAGACAATAATGTCGAAAACAATAATACAAAAAATTTTTAATTAAAGAAAAATAAAGAATATCAAAAGACAATAATGTCGAAAACAATAATATCAAAATTTTTAATTAAAGAAAAATAAAAAAATAAAAAATTTTAGAAGACAATAATGTTGAAAACAATAATACCAAAATTAATTGTAAAAGTAAAATAATTCTAATTTGTCTCTATTTTACTTTGACAAAAGATTTTACGTTGGCTGTCAGTCTACCACAACCTTAGTCCTTTACCCGAGCTTGAGACCGACCATGACGGAGTTCTTAAAAAACAAAAACAAAAACCAAAACTAAAACCAAAATCAAAACCAAAACCTAACCTATATACGCAAAATGACTTAAGATTAAACAACTTAAGATATAAGAAATAACATGAACAAACAACAGAATAAACATAAATAATAATACAACTCAAGATAAATCATAAAAAATGACAACAAATGAAACTTAGTCATAAAACAAATCAAGAAATAATAAAAAGAATAATAAAACAGCAAATGCCAGCAAATGAATAAAAGAACAACTTAATCATAGAACAAATCAAGAAATAATAAAAGAATAATACAGCAAATGACAACAAATGAATGAACAACAGAACTTCTATTAGGTGTATCAATTGAATCATAGCACAACTTGAGACTCAAGAAGTTGACAACAACAAATGACAAGATACAAGATACCACACGTAAGCCCAAGAAATAACAAATGACAACAAGAACAACCGTAAGAGATGACTGGCCTGAAAAGAATAATTTGTAACTCAATAAAACTCACCAGCAGAGCAGCAAGAGATGATTGGCCAGCAGAACAGTAGATTGATTGAACATGGCTTCACTCAATCAGAACAGCAACAATTTGACAGAAGGTTCAAGAACGATAGAACAACGGATTGAATATGGAATTGCTCGAACAGAATAGCAACTTGGTAGATTTAAAGTCCCCCTGAAATAAATAAAACCACAACAGAACGAGGAAAACCAGAGGGAAACCCAGAAGTTCTTTACTCCTAGCACTCAAATATTTTGAAAACCCAGAAATTGTCAATTATTTTGAAAATATTTGGGTTTCCAGCAATAATGGCAAAGATAAAAATTAATCAGGAGATTGATCTAGAGAAGATCTTAGGATTGAAAGTCTCAATAGTATTAAGATTTAGAGAGAGTCAATTCTTAGAATACACTAAAATGTTATCTATGAAGATAATGACGAATTTGTCAAGATAGGAATGGAAGACTCGGCTCATGAGGTCCATGAAAGTTGCAAGAGCATTCGTTAAACTGAAGGGCATCACAAGAAACTCGTAGTGCCCATACCGCATCTTAAACGCAGTCTTGTGGATATCATCATCCTTTATCCTCAATTGGTGATAACCTGATATCAAATCAATCTTCGAAAATATATTAGCCCCTTGAAGTTGATTGGATAAGTCATCAATTCTCAACAAAGAGTACTTATTCTTAGTGGTCACCTTGTTCAACTACCTGTAGTTGATGCACAATCGGTGGGTGTCATCTTTCTTCTTTACGAATAGAATCGAAGCACCCCAAGGTAAGGTACTTGATCAGATAAACCCTTTATCCAACAATTCTTGAATTTGGATTTTCAATTCTTTCAACTCCGCGGGTACCATCCAGTATAGAGGGATTAATATAGGTACGGTTCCAAGACCCAAGTCAATAGCGAAGTCGAACCCTCGAACCGAAGGTAAACCGGACAACTCATCCGGGAAAACATCTGGGAATTCATTTACCACTGAAATATTCATCAATTCTAGACATCCTATTATGGGGTCGATGATGTGGGTTAGATAAGCCTCACAGTCCATGTGTACTAATCTCCATGCCTCCATTGTCGAGATCACACAACTCGGTAGGACTCACCGTTCACCAGTGAATACAAGTAGAGAATACCATGATCTACGGAATTTCACTTCCTTAGTGAAGCAATTCATTGAATGTCGATGAAGGTACAACCAATCCATACCTAATATGCATCGAAGTCCCTCATTTCTAATGGAATTAAGTCCGTTTTAAGAATCTCACTCTCTACAACTACTTCACATGCCTTATACGTAGTGTCCCTATTCAACCATTCCCCCAAAGGAGTGATAACCAATTCCTCCTTTTCAAGTGGGGTCAAAGGCCTATTCAAGTGCTTAGTAAACTGCATGCTTACAAAAAAATTGTTAGATCTCATATCAATCAATACGCGGGTGTCAACATCAAAAATTTTCATCATACTTATGAACGGAATCCATTAAACAATTAAAACTATGGTTTGAAACTTCTTAAGCCTAGAAAATTTTGTAAGTTTTGGGCATGGTATAAGCAAGTCGACCCTATGTGTGAATAACACCTATATAATTCCAAAAGAAATTGAATGACAAGTTCAACTAAGATATACAGTCATCATTACCCCCATAACTACCACAAGAAATCAAAATCATTTCCCTCAACTTCACTATCATACAGTATCTCCTATATGCCTTAAATTTAAAATCATGCATTCATGATCGCATATTGTTCTTATTCAAATTTCTAAATCATCAAGTTTATGTACTAGGAAATTTACTTGTGACTATGTCCATATTGTTCTGTGCATCCTCATTGGTCATTGCACATACCCTCATTTGAGTGCTTGCTTGTGGATGTTGGGTTGGAGCAACCACTATGTTGCTCCTAGTCTCCGTCCGTGGTGTGACGTTAGGAAGTGAAGTAGGGGCATTGGCTTGGCTGCCCCCTAATCCACTAGGTTGTTCTCGACTTGTTTGGCATCCTTGTCCCAACTCCGGACACGCGTTTTGGAAATGACCCTCTTTTCCACATTTGTAGTAACTCTTAGGTGCACGACAAACCCCAAAATGGAATTTCTCGCAGTGCTTACACTGCTCCTTATTTCCCGCTGGTTTACTCTCAAAGGCGGCATTAAATATGGGAGTCCCAAGAATGGATGTTCATTGGCCTTGAGGAGTGCCAATGGATCAGGTGACAAAGGCTCTACCGTTAAAGGCTGTGCTCCTTCTTTGTTTTAAGCTCTGGCCTGATGTAGGTTCAGACCTCCTCTTCTTCTTATATCCTTCTCTTGTTCTTCCCTTTTCCTCAACCATTTTCTCGACCCTTAATATTGATTCCAAGATATCTTTATAGGTATGGGCTAAGATCACAGACATTTTCTTTCAGATAAAGGAATTCATTTCTCTTCAAATCACGGTAAAATCGAGTGTAATATTTTTCATAGAATTCTTTAAGGAATTCGTTCCAAGAGATGGGTGTTGTAGACCTTTCCTTAAGGTTATCCCACCAAACTTGAGCATCTTCATCGAACAATTTCATGACCACTAATAGTTTTAACCCATCGTCAAGGCTCATGTCGGCCATAGTCTCCTGAACTTGATTTATCCATTTTCCTGCCACCATCGTATCACTAGTCTCTATAAAGGTGACATATCCAAATTGTCAGGCTTCTTTGATCAAGTTGGATAATTCAATGGTTGGGTGGTGGATAGGAGTGACCACTAAAGTGGAAGGAGCATTTGGTGCTATCGGAGGGGGTTAGTAGAAGGATTGGGCTCGGTGGACGAGGAATTAGTGCTTAAGGAGGGGTTTAAAAACGAGCACCATAAGTATTTCACCACTCGGTTTATTGCTGGAATACATCAAGTGGTGGTGGAGGAATCCTAGTAGAAAGAGCCGATGAGTGCTAGTTGTAGTTGGAGGAGAAGATGGGGCATGTGAGGATGATCCATCCTCGTACTTAGAAGGAGAAATCTCATTTACATTTCTCAACCTTTGTCTGGGAGAAATAAATCCTGTAAGAAAAGAGATACTGTCCTTATTTCTCTAAATTTATAATTTGGAACAGGAACTTAACCCCCTAAAAATAAAATGAGTCCTAGTCCTTAAAATCTATGGAAGATTTTTGAAAACATGGTGACAAATCTTTTAAAATTCAACTTTTCAAAAAGAAAGGTGTTTTTAAATCTATTGGAAAACTTTTAGGGACAAAATTTAGTTCATCATTAAAGATTTGTGCTTATATATAAGCGAAAGCAAGTCTATAATTCACATATCAATGTTTCATTGTAACACAATGCAAATACATCATAAAATCAATAAAATAGTCATGGATTTGGCAATAATTCAATTAGGGCACATCACAATAACAAAATATTTCAAATTCATTTCAAAACTCAATTCACAATTCATTTCATAAATCAATTTTGAAATCATTTACCCATTTATATGTAACATAACCGTCCACTCACTTCTTGTGACAGTATTCACTCCCAATTTTTCAATTAAATTCAATGTAATCTCTTCTCGGATTCTAATCGATTATCCTAAACTAATATCACAAATTCAATATTAAATCATGTCTGTTTCTAGGGTTCATAAATTTTTTCTAACTTAGCATAGAACCCTAATTTTTCCAATCCAAGAATGTATATTCTAATTCCACCATTTACATATCATTTATAGTTATATACTATTTTCATTCAATTTTCATCTAAATTTTATCATTTACAAATCCTAGGACTTTGATCTCCTATAAAATTCCTCAAATCTTAATAATAAATTTCAATATACTAATGAGAAAGCTAAATCTAAGTTTAAGGAGGAGAAATTATCTTAATTTTATGATTGGATTGAGTTTTGAATGTTTGGTTTTAAAAACCCTAGCTTTTCCCTTTTGTAGAGAAACCCCTAGATTTTCCCCAAATCTTCCTTCCCACAAATTTGATTGAGTATTTTGGAAGCTTTATGGGTTGATTTTGTAGGGGAGTTGTTAATTTTCAAGAGAGAAATGAAAAGAGAAGAGTGAGGGAGAGAGTGAATGCATAGAGAGAGTCAAGAGAGTTTTGTGTGCGAGGAAGGTGAGATAGAGAAATTAATTCAAGGCTTCAATCAAGCCTTTGTTGTAGTGGGAAATGAAATTACAATCTTGCCCTCTTGATTCAAGAGTTAAAATTGGGTTTGGTGGTCCTTTTTGATCATTTTGCATCTAAAATAGTTGAAGTTCTAATGGGCATGGCAAGTCGACCTATAGGTTCAATTTCTACATGGATAGGTCGTCTTGCTTGTGGGTAAAGCGGACTATCCTTTGTTTTACAAGGTCTTAAGTCGACTCAAATATAGACTAAGATACCCAATTTTAGAATTTTCTAAACTTTGGATCGACCCAAAGATTGGACAAGGCGACTCAAAAATACAACGTCTCGGAATTTCTATCCCTGGCTACCAAGACCATCCATCGACTTGTGCAAGGCAACCTAATCATACCATAGCTCAGAAATCCCTTTTTACACACTCACAGGGCGCCTCACCACAAGTTTTGGGCAACCCAAATCTTCACACAAGGTATCTTGCACCCTTAATATACACTCTCAAGGCAACCCAACATGGTATGAGGCAACTCATCCCTTCACAATTCATAGCATGGGTTGACCCAATCAATGACACAGGGTGACCTAGCACAATCAAAACTATCTCTTTTATAAAGTCCACCAAGGCACCTCACCCTAAGGTACAAAGCAACCTGTATCCTCTTTATATACTCTTAAGGCGTCTCATTCCCCCACACAAGGTGACTTATTCCCTCATTTATATCCACACAAACCAACCCAACACTCACAACCTCTATAACCATAAGTCAACCATATCTTAGCACATAAACTCCATATACACAAGCCAACCCAACAATTCATAATTTTGTAAATAATCACACTAATGCGTTCAATGAGTTTTGAATCCAAGAACTCCACATTTACATCACCAAGCCATTCAATCTTTTGATATTTATTTGGAAAAACAAATTGAAATTCCAACACTTGATAATTACATAAAAAATAAGTTGAAAAATTCAAATATCGAATTTTTCAATGTTACATCCAAAGCCCAAAATTGATTTACAACCAGTTTTTCTCAGTATTTTACAAAGAAAAATTAAAAATTTAATAATAAATTTTCTAATACCAAATTTTTGGTGTTACATTTAGTGATGGATTAGAGGATCCATGGCTAAATTTAATGATAGATTTTAGAATCTATGGCTAAATTTAGTAATAGATATAAGGATTCATAGCTAAATTTAGTGACAAATATGAATATCAGTGGCTAAATTTAGTGATGGATCTTCATATCCATGACTAAATTTAGCGACGAATATGAATATTCTTGACTAAATTTAATGACAATTTTGATGATCCGTGACTAAATTTAGTGATGGATACTATTGTTCGCGGCTAAATTCAATCACAATATTTAAATTCTTGGTTAAACCTTTGTGATGAATTTAGTGATAAACTTTTTGTAATGAATGTAATGACAAATCTGGGAATTTAGCCATGAAAATAGTTTGATTTGGTGACGAACTTAGTGACGAATCTGAAAATTTAGTGACAAGTCTGGAAATTTAACCAAAAAAATTTATAAAATTTTAAAATTTTCCCTATTCAAAAAGAAATGTCTTATCTAATCAATATAAACATTAAATTTAGTCACGAATATCCATTCAATAAATTTAAAATTTTTTTTGATCCAATTAACATAATAATCAGATTTCAAATATCTTTTCAAAACCAATAGACTTGGTATTGTCTATAAATATTCAAATATCTAACAAAATATCAATAAGATCAAAATCAAATAAATATCAATACAGTATGTATTAAATATCCTCCAACATGAACATCCAATATCCAAACAATGAAGATATAGTATCAATAATTATAACATCCATCAATCATCCTGTTCATCATCATCAGGGTCATCACTAAGAGATATAGTAGGAGAAACCTAACTCTGTGAGGGATAACTGACTTGGTTCCAATTTGAGGTACTATAACATGAGTCATTGCATTGCCTTAAGTGATTTGTAACATTGCTTGAACCCTTTGATTTTTTTCATTTTTCTATGCAAGTTGCTCTTTGAGGTTAAGCAATTCAGCTTGGTATGTAATCTTTTTTAGGGACTCCTCGCCTTCAGGAAGTACAATATGATATATAGCAAGGCATCTAAAAAACTCTGACACAAGGAAAGAAAAAAGAACAAGAAACTTCAACAAGTTGATTGATAATGACAATATGCCACAAAAACTTACTTTTATAATAACACAATTAACAACTAAATTAAATACTAAAAAATATTCGTCCTGTGGTTTATTGATAAAAGTAACTTGGTTTTCATACTTACATAATGACTAGATCACTTAAACAAATTTATAACTTCTCTAAAGTTTATAATTCATAATATTTAGAATAAGTACAAATTCCTTTACTAAATTTCTAAAAGAATTGTTTGATACCCAATGTAATTTTTTAATTAGTCAAAAAATAAAATATATGCTTCTATAAGTAAAATCTTATTATTATACATGATAATACTGTATTCAACCTGATTCTGTTACTCAAAAAGGGTAAAAAAGAGAGACACAGTTGCAAATATTTCATAAGAGAATGTAGAAGAAATTTAGTCACGAAATTAGGATGAATTCCCAAGTACCATTGCAAATTAGCAATGAATTTAATAACAAATAATTTTGGTGGCTAATTAGAGATAAATTAGCCACGAATCGTGTAATTCGTTGTTAAATTTTGTCATGAAAATATTTCCGTTAGTAATTAGTAATAAATTTAGCCACGAATCCAGTTTATATTGCTAAATTTGTCACGAACTATTATTTTCATGGCTAACTTTGTCACGAAAATTTTTTCATCGTTAATTAGTCATGAACTCGGCGACAAAAATATTTTCATCACTAATTAATCATGAACTTGATGATAAAAGTATTTTTATCGCTAATTAGTCACGAATTTAGTTACGAATACTCTATTCATTGCTAATTTTTCCAAAAGTACATTTTCATCACTTTTTTCATTGAAAAATAGCGACGAAAATCGTATTCATTGCTAAATTCATCACAAAATAACGACAAACTTTTTTCATCGCTAAATCCGTCACTAATACTGTGTTTTTTTTTTTTTGTAGTGATAATTTAGAGACATTATGATCTAGTCTTGTTTTGATATTTGAGGACAAATTAAATATAAGAATTAGCTATTAAAGTGAATGAGGAAAATTTATCAATTTACTATAATACAGATATATTTTTCTAAACCATAACACAATTTCTTAAACCATACAAGCCAACTTGCATGGTAGAGCCTTCGTTTGTAATGGGTCATTTTAATGATATTACAAGAGGGGATGAGACAGGCTGTCACTTACCCCAATTTACTTGTAAGAAATAACTCATTATTAATTGTGAAGGAAAAATCCCGATAATTGTTTCTTATGAATGAATTAGGTGAAAACTTATTTTTTCTAGAAATTTTTAAAGTCATTTGCTCTCCAAATAAAATTTAACAAAAGTTAGCTGTTTCGAGTTTTGTTCTTGAAAGGAAAAGTCGACTTTTTATCCTTAAGAAATTAAGTTATAAAACTATTTTTATTAAATCCAAATAAAGGGTATTTCCTTATTTACGTGTAATTTTAAATAAATTAATTAAAATAAAGTAAAACCATTTACTTAAATGACATTATGTGGACATACGAGAACTGTATATATTACTTAAATAAAGGTCACAAAAGGACGACACCATCCACCACAAAGAGACAACACCGTCCATCACAAAAAAAAATGGCACCGTCCACGACAAAGAGACAACACCGTCCACCACAAAGAGACAACACCGTCCACCATAAAAGGTCGACACCGTCCACCACAAAATGACAATATCGTCCATCACGCTTGTCATGCACAAATTAAACCACATGGGAGACAAGTGTCATGTATAAAGGATATGTGCTTTTTATAGTCAACACATGGAAGGACACTTGGCAACAAAGGAACAAGTATCAAAATTAAACTTGACAACTTACAAATTAAATTGACATTTGTCATACATAATTAATATCTAGAAAACACTTGTCAACAATCCAAAAACAAGTGTCCATATGGTGTACAAGTGTCCTAACAAGTGTCTTGCATCTAAAATAAGTGACTTACATAATTAACAAGTGTCTTAACACTTGTCAAAGATCCATGGCAATCTAAATCCTATAAATGCCCATCCCCTTTCCATCCCAAACCAAATCCACCAAGAAAGAGAAAGTGAGAAAGAAAGAGAGAGAAAAAGAAAGAAAGGAAGAGAGAGAGAGAAAGAGAAATAAAGAAAGAGAAAGAAAGAGAATGAAAAGATAGAAAGTTTCTATAGAAAGGATAGGAAATTCCTACGACATGAAAAAATATTAACTTTAAGGTGAGTGTTCACTACATTCATACATTTTTACGCAAAACTATTATGATTTTTGAGTGTTCCTTGTATTCATATATTTTTATGCATAACTTCTATGATTTTTTATTACTATCATGATTTACTACTGTTACAATAATTTCCTACTGCTATCATAATTTACTATTATTACAATGATTTCCTACTGCTATATCAATAAATGTATATATGATTGTTATATAAGCCGGTATTTGTGGAGACTTATCAAGCAAGCAAGGGCTTTGTCGAATGTCAAAATGCATACCGGTAGCACCTCATTAATGTGGGTAGAAGGTTTGTCTACTTAATGTGGGGGAGACTGATAGAATTTTTTGGAAATGGACCTCCTGGGAGGGATAAGTAGACTGTTCTTGTAATGGAGAGATAAGACGTCAGTGAACTTTTACCAGTACTGTACTGTTACGTGTTACTGTTATTATTATCAATTGTGCATGTTACTATTGTATTAATAAATTTTTTAAAAGATTTTATAATGAAACTGTTATCGTATATTTCTACAATGAAAGGTTTTCCACACATGTACACACGGACCTCACTGGGCTATCAAGCTCACACCAAAAAAATTATCTTAGACCTTGCAGGAAGGGAAGTCGAGGAGAATTAGATAAACCGGCGAAGATAACTTTATCATGGATAAGCTCTCTAATACAGAAGTTCCGTTGTTTTATCATGTATTGAAGATCTTTATAATATTTATAGTAAATGAAATAAAGAAGATCTTTTATTCTAGTATAATTTCTATTAAGCAAGTTAGTAAGTGAGCCCTGGTGTGAGCCAGGCAGTCCATCGCCAATGAAGCCCCGGCGACGAGGCAGAATTGGGGCGTGACACAAGCAATACTAAGGCTCCAACTTGGAAAAGAAGCAAAATATTCAAAGAGTTGTGGAGGCAAGGTAATTTACTATATGTAAAGGCAAGTGATCCTAAATATACTTGGACCAGAAAATGCTAAGAAAATATTGTGTTATAGTAAAAATTAGATAGGGTACTAGGAATCTTGGCTGCTAAATTGTCCTTTCCAGATATGAGAGTTACTAACCTAAGAAGACTTCATGGGGATCACTACTTTGTGATGCTAAACACTTGGCTTTCTTCTTCTCCCAACTATAATAATAGGCCTTTTATGTATGAAGCAGCTTGGACAGCACACCCAAATTTCAAGGGGATGTTTGAGGAAGCTTGGAACTCTATAGATGGAACCATGTCTGAGGTAATTCAAGCAAACTGAAAAGATCAAAGTTAAAAAAAAAAATGGTCTTTGGAAACATATTCCATCGAAAAAGGGTAATGAAGGCAAGATTGAGGTGTATTCAAAAATCTAAAAACTATGCTTCATTTGAGAATTTACAAATCATATAACAATGGTTTCTAGAGGAGTATCATGATATGCTGGAGCAAGAAGAAATTTTCTGATTCCAAGAGTCTACGGTTAATTGGTTCATAGAAGGAGATCAAAATACTGGATTTTTCTATGTAACAACCAAGCTGAGAACGAATGCGAACATAATAGCTACTCTAAAGCTAAATGGTGAATGGTGCTTAGACTAAGATAAGCTGAAGGACCATACTATTAAGTATTTTATTGAGTTATTTGCTGGTAAAGTAGTGGAGGATGCAAACTGTAGGATTAACAGGTAGACTGGGTTAGGAGAATCTTATAAGCCTACAGAAGAAGATGAAAGGAGTTGTTTTCTTTATGAAGGGGATAAAGCTCTAGGCTAGATGGCATTCAACCTCTCTTATTCTAGAAGTATTGGAAGATTGTCAAGAAAGGACTTTGTTGATTTGTTAACAATGTTATTAGGGATGGCTACTTCTATCGTGAGATTGTTAGAACTCATATGATCTTGATTCCTAAGACCAAGAGGCTAGAAGATATTGCTAACAGGCTAGAAGATATTGCTAACTTTAAACCAATTTGTCTTCTGAACACAACTTATAAAGTCCTTAGCAAAGTCATTGTTCAAAGGCTTAGACCTTTGCTATAGGAGGTGATCTGTGTCCATCAAAGCACTTTTCTCCTAGAAAGGGGAGCCATTGACAACATAGTAGTGCTTCAGGATGCAGTTCACGTCATCGGAAGAGCTTCAGGAAAGAGACAGTTTATGATTTTAAAAGTAGGCATTCGGAAAGCTTATAACAATATGAGCCGAAGTTACCTAGCCAAGGTTGTGGTGGATATTAATTTCACTATGCAGCTAATAAAGCTAATAATTTTTGTAGTCACCAATGGGGATATTTCTATTATTTGGAATGGTAAAGCTTTGCCCTTTTTCAAAACTACGCAAGTTTAAGGCAAGGAAACTCTCTCTCCCTTTATCTCTTCATTTTGATTATGGAGAGATTAGATTATATAATCAAGGAAAAAGTGAGAAAAGGAAATTGAGAAGGTATTAAAATTGCAACAAGAGGCCGAAGCATGTCCCAATTATTCTTTGGAGATGATCTTGTTGTTTGTTGAAGCTGAGCACATCAATCTAAGCAATGTGCTGAGCTTGAGAGAATTTTCTGAATAAAGTGGTCTAAGTATCAATCCAACTAAATCTAAGATTTGGATTTCTCCCAAGGCTCCAATATTCCTGAAAAACTCTCTAGCAACCTACAGTAAACTCAGTCTTACTAATGAATTGGGGAAGTACCCTAGAGTGCCTATCATTCATAGGAGGATTGTGAAGAATTTCTACTTGGAGATGGTGGAAAAGGTGCAAAATAAGCTCTACAGTTGGAAGGTCAATATTGTCACGCCTCGATCCTCAGATCAACCACGCGACAACCGCCACGTCGTCTCGGTACATGGATAAAACCTCCCCATCTATCGAGACTCCGCAAGGCTATCAAATTCACAATAAATCATCAAAAGCATAAAATTTTTCAAAGACAAGAAATTACAAAATTATTACACATGCAAGGAGCCCATCCGACTCATTCCTGGACATACAAACACATACATTGACACACATCGGGGAGTGGGATCCTGTACATGCAATCATACATTAGCACACATTGGGGAGTGGGAACCTGTACATGCACGAGTACACAGCAACACACAACAGGGAGCGGGAACCTGTACATGCACGCATGCGACGTGACCATCCTGGCCACTCAGAAAGCATTTAACAAACAAGAAGTCCCAAAACATAGCCGTCGGATTTTACCAACACTTACCCGAGGAAAACAAGCCAGTATTGATAAAATCCTAACGGTATGAGTTGTACAGAACTTCACAAAATCAAAGAAAAAGTATCGAAATTAAGATTTACAGTCCAAATGTCCCAGTACAGATATAAACAGTTTTCCAAAACTAGAGAAATCAAAATAAATAAAAACAAATCAAAAATCGTTGGATTTTATCAATACTTGCCAACAACTCGGCCAGTATCAATAAAATCCGCACGACATGGGATGTACAGACTTCCCTTTCCATGGTTTGAAAGCTAGCAATCTCCAAAAGTAATCTTGCATGCCAAATACCTATCCAGTCAGCAAAAATATTTCGCAAGATCCGTCGAGTAATCTCCCAACTAAGTCTCCTCTGAAAAATGTGGACAGAAGGGGGTGAGTATTGGGGAATACTCAGTGAGTGGAGTGCAATGGTGCAATTGTGTTCATAAATAAGGGTGAATGTGGGGGCAGTCAAAGCATATCTCATAAATCATTTAATATACATAAAATCATTTCAATAAATCACATTTCACAAATATACATCCATATCAATTATCCTTTCAGAAAATCTTGGAGTTCCATCGAAAAACACTTCCGTCTTAGGGCTGCCAAACCCAGACGAAAGCCCGCCAAGGGTTTTTCTATCCAATGTCTCAAAACAAACCCCCTTCCTTGGCGTTGGCTCGTACATCACCGGGGTGCACCAGATCTAGTACGACGTCGGCAGAGGGAGGGACTTCTAACTCCCCCGCACATCCAAACCCCAACCCACGTCACCCCGTCTGGTCACTCCGTGGTGGGAATATGACTATAGTCATCTACGGCACCCTTCATTTCTCATTCAATCCATTTCTCAACAATGTGCCATGATTTTCAACATATAATCCATAATCTCATGCCAAAGCAGTTCATAGAGCAATATCAAATATCACATGGCACAAAAACATTCATAAACACAGTGGATGCATTCGTAGTTCACAATCCAGTTCAGACAGCCCACAATCACAAAACAATTTATATAAAACATGTAAAAATCTTTCAAAATCATTTTCAAAGCAATTTTAAAACAGGTTTCTCATTTATAAATACAATGAACCGTCCACTCACCTCTAGGGAGGGTATCCACTCCCTATTTTTGAAATCAATTCAAAACGACTCCTCTCGAGTCTCCAAAGGTCAATCTAGACCAATCAACACAAATAATTATCAATTAAAGCTCAATTAAAGAGTTTTCAATTTTCCCTTTATTTACAATAGCTTTACCTTGCACAATTACATTCTTAAACTTTCGTTTCATCAATCTAGTATCATTTCAAATCACCGACGACTTTAAATTTACAATATTCCTCAATTTTACTAATATTCTCCCAAATTACATAATCTTAATTTAATTCACACCAATTTCAATTCAAATTCCAAGGAAAACTACATAATTTCATCAAATAAACCTCTAATACTATCTACGACCTTCTCACATGCTTCACAGTCCAATTTACATCAAATTCTAGACCTAACCTCAATAATTGCATACAAACACTTAGGGAAATACATTTCTTTCAAGTCTAACACATTTCAGAATATATATAGATGTCATTTCTACCTTAATTCAACAAAAATAATTCAAATTACTAAAGGGATTGAAAATCCCTCACCTAGGTTTTTTTCGTGGTTCGCAAACCTAGCTTCCAGTCGCCAGTGAATTCAAGCTCAAACCTGTAACGATTTTAATTGTAGCAATCGTTAGAATTAAACCTAATTACTAAAAATATTCAAATCCTAGAAATAAAATCAAAAAATCTCTTCTTACCTATGCAGAGACAGATTGACAGTCCTGCGGCATAGGGTTCTCAAGGCTCTGCTATCCTGCAGCTAGGGCTTCTGTAAAGACTGCAGAAGGGTGGTGCTTGCAGAGAGCAGCAAGCACAAACGAACAAGGGAAAGAAGGAAAAGTTGTCGCGCGCACGGGAGAGAGGTTGAGGACTCTATTCGCGCGCGGAAAGAGAGAGAACAGAGGGAAAATCGCCCGCTCATGCGTGGAAGAGAGCGACTGAGAGATGGTGAGAGAGAGCGAGAGATGGTGAGATCGTGATAGAGAGAGAGACCGAGAGATTGAGGGAGATAATGAAGGAGAAAGAGAGGCCGAGAGAGACTGTGAGGGAGAGATTGACAGAGAGTGACGGTGCGGGACAGAGAGGAGGCGAACGCGGTGGTTTGCGGTGGCTGTGGTGGTTGCGCACGGTGGAGGAGCGATCGACCGATGGAGGGAGGTGAGGGATCGCGAGAGAAACGATGGAGAGAGCGCAGAGAGGGATGATTTGATTAGGGCTATTAGCCCTAATCGATTTGGGGGAAGACGGGGGTGTTGCGTTTCACCCTGAAATGCAGCATCTCCTCTTTCTTCTTTTTTTTTTTTTAAATGAATAACTATATAATATATATATATATTATTTTTTTTTTCTCATCACATTGGAAGTTCCCCAATTTGTCAAAAATAAAATATACTACGAATTTGTAATACGACATTTCAATTATACCAAAAAATTTAAAATTTAGACCCCAAAATCAAAAAATCAATAAAAATTAAAATTGCTCTTTATATTATAAAAAAAAATTCCAAAAACTCGGTGTTACAAATATGCTGAGCACGACAAAAAGGAAAACTCTTATCCAGACTACTACAACAGCTAGCCCTTTGTATACTATGTAATCCTTGTTGCTCTCAAGTGAAGTTTGGAAGAAGTTGGACAAACTAAATAGAGATTTTCTTTGTGGCCCCTTTGAGGATAACATGAAAGCACATTTGGCCAACTGCGACAGAGTGTGTGCTTCCAAGAAAAATAGATGTGTAGTGTTGAAAAGGATAAGGGAGTGCAATATAGTTTTGCTCACCAAGTTGGGTTGGAGGCTTAAAAAGGGGGACGCGGATCTCTTGATTGAGATTTTGCAAAGTATGTACCTGAAAGGTGAGGAGTTTTGGAGCATCAAAAGGAAAGAGGTGGATCTGCAAATTCGTAACAAATAATAATAAAAAAAAAAAGAAAAAAAATTGGCTCAATATTTGAACTTTATTTCGTTGTAATTGAGTTTTTAAATTTTAAAATTCGTAATAATTTGTTTCTAGACATTATATGCTAAGGTGTCATGCGACATGTCAGCATCCCATGTCCATATCAATACCAATTTTAATAGCCAAACATGACACATTAGCACATAATATATATGGATGTTAGCTTAAATACCAATTTTTTATGTATTCTCAAGTTTAAACTCTTAATTATTACAAAATAGAGTTTAAAAACTTTATTCAAATATAAACTTAAAATTTAGTAACTTTACATGTAATTTTACTTTTTTCTTTTTTTTATCAAGCAAAGCTTTGTGGTAGACATGGAGCTAATTAATTAAAAATGCAAAGTGTTGCCACAAAGAAACAATACATGTACAATAATAATGATAACATTTTAATTGTGTGTCATATGCCTAAGGGATCGCAAAGGATAAATTATTTAATTTCAACATCATTTCAATGTTAATAGACTACAAAATATCTTTTCACCCTTTTCGACCTTTTTTTTCTCTCTCTCTCTCTCCACTTTTCACAGAGTTGGTCCACAAGAAAATGCATTTGTTTTGTCCAATTTTTCGCCTACCAATGCCAAGTTAACATCTTAATCAATTAATTAAATAATTTTTAAGTTCAAAATATTGGAAGGCATGTTAAGCTATATCACCTTGTATGTGGTGATATCCATGTTGGTCAAAGCTCAGAGTTATTTCTGAAAATGTAAATTTGTAGATTCCACTCTTTCCATCTAAATATTTACATTTCAATTGTAAGTTCCATTATTTTGTTTTAAGACATAAAATTCAATGATTCGAGGGAAATGGTATTTCTTATTCCGACTTTGATTTTGCCTAAAACATAAAATAATTTTTCTGATATTATGTATTGTATTAATGTTTT